>CM062291.1:440415682-441003261 GCA_031216915.1 Pictodentalium vernedei | reverse complement strand
CACAAAGTAGAGCTTCTGTTTCTCAGACCATTTTGTGTAATATTGCATGTGGGTGGGCATTTTTTTATTTTATTTTTTATTTTTGTAAGTATTTCTTTGCCATCAAAATTTCATGTTCTTGGTTTGTTTTATGTTTTAGGCCTTATAATCTACAGAATACTATGGATGGTGGTGTATTTTGTCTACTGAGTCCAAGAAGTTTTTGCAAGGCTAATCCATTGCAAAGCCTTGTTGCACTCAAGAGGCAAATTTATCAATTTTTATTAATTTAGGTAAAATATCAGACATACATGTATAAACCATTCAATTTTTATTTTTTAAGTTTGTATTGGTTCTAAAAAGAGAGCATGTGGCAGCCAAAAGGACCATGCAGAACAGCCTGAGAAACATATTTTTAACTTTTTTTTGGACTAAAGGGAACTGTTTCTTGCATTCCATTTAAAATGAAGCTTGAGCTTCATGAAAATACAGAATGTAAAAACATGTAATTAGTAAGGATCCTAACTGGAGACAGTTAACCTTTTTAAACTAAATAAAAGATAAATTTAAAGTAATCTGTATATTTTAAATACTTACCAATGGCCCAGACTTAGCTGGTTCAATCTCAATATTGTTAAGGGCCAAACACAAATTTTGAACCCCCCCCCCCCCTCCCCCATCCCCAAAATTTGAATACAATATAGTGTTTTGCGGTTTTATTTTTCTTGTTTCGGTTCAGTTTCATTTTGTTTTTTTTTAACCCCCCCCCCCCCCCCCCCCCCCCACACTCAAAGTGCCACCACCTGCCCTAATGAGATAATCAGCAATAATTTCATGTCAGTCTGGAATGGGAAAGTCATATTGTTTGTAGCTGTTTGTAGCTGGGTGGGCTTCAAAACGAACAACTTTACCAAATACCTATTGTCTATCTACCTCATCCCCCCACCCCCCACCCCCCATCATGCGCATGCAATGGTTTTAGCTCAACAGAATTGATTTTACAAATTCACTGGTGTACTGTTTTATATTGTAACTTTTTGCGTTTGCTTCTTACCATTCCACTTTCTATTTCTACCGCTGATGTATTCCTTTGGTTGGCCCCCTTAAAATTAGCTGTGTGGGAATGCAACTGCGGCACGCTGACAGAGCTATATTACAGAACGCAGCTTTTTCCTGTGGATATGGACGATTTGGCCTTGGGACGTTTCGTCCTCGAAACATTTCGGTTCAAGATGTTTCGGCCTTCATATATTGAACTAAATAGAATAAGAACTTGGGGTTTCGTGTTTTTAGTGGGCTGAAACGTTCAGGACAATACGTCTCGGGCCAGAACATCCCAAGACTGAATCGCAGTAAAACCTCTTCCTGGATAAGCAAATCAAGGGAGGCAACAGATTTACATCTGAAACACGTGGTGTGACAACCCGTGACAAATGTTATTTTTGAATACGACAATGAAATACCAAGACCTTTTTCTGATATGATATTATTCACTGTCCAACAGATTGTAGTTAAGTAATTTTAATTAAACTAATTGACTATTTCAGACAAACCTGTTCAAAAACGAAGCCAATGGCGCAAGGTATTTCCTGTAATCAGTGAAATGCAGGCATGTTGGCAGCCTGTTTTGTTATTTTCACAGAAAACACAACCCATTTTTACGTCAACGATGTGTGATTGACAACTTGTCATGCATCATTCTGGAGTGATCTGGACATGCTGCAGTGACCCCTTTACACCCAGAATGTGGCGTGCATTGACGACACTGTCATTTCCTTTCAAAGCTTGACATTTCAGACGTTGTTAGTGCAAACTGAACAATGAAAACATCTCTTCCGGACGTTTTAGGGAAAAAAAACGAAACTGTACTCATTTATCAATTACACGGTTTCGATTTTAAAGCAAAAGTGAAACCGACTTATAAAACCGGTAAACTGCACAACACTAATACAATACTGAAAATTAAAAGTCCCATCTGGCCCTCCATACTTTTAGTACTTGAGCATGTGCAGTACCCAGGAAGAGACCGGAATTGGTGCCAACATCATTCTTTCTACTTGTGCCTACTGAAGTGATAACTCAGCGGGGAGGTATGAGTGCCCACTCATGGGAGGGCCATCCCCGTCTGGGCCATTGGTAAGTATTAAAAATATACAAATTACTTTAAATTTATCATATTTTAATACTAAAAAACAATAGCCCAGACTTAGCTGAATCATAAAAGGGTGGAGAGCCTAGGACTTAAAGAATTAGCAGACCAAAATACAGCTCCTTAGCTGGCAGAACTGCCAAATAGAGCTGTAGGTTTTTAAATTTCTTGTTCGGTTTCGATTTTGGTTTTTCAGGTGGAGTAAAACCTCGGTTCGGTTCGGTTTTTTGTTTTTTCATGAGGCCAAATAAAATTCAATAGAACTCATTCTTATGTCCGGAGTCATAACTGAATGGCAGTGAAATTGAGTGAAACTCAATGAATGCCCGAAATAAGCTATAATACATGAAGAATCAGGAAGGCCAATATAATAATTACCTAAATATACTGAACTTTTATTGTGCTTGGCCATTTTTCGAGGTCTGACGCAACATGAGGAAAGCTGAAACACAACAAAACTTGTCGGAAATTCACAGAATGTAGCCTTCCCAGAGTAGTGAGAGTACCCAGACACTGCCATTGGCAGTGTCTGGGTACTCTCATTAGCCTGGGATGGCTACACTCTGTGAATTTCTGCAGCAAGAGAGTATTTAATAAAAAACGAACAACCTTAGATTATGGGATGTCGACGGTTTCGTTTTTTAAAAAAAAAACTAAAAACCTCGGTTCGGTTTCGGTTAATCTACAGCTCTAATTTACAGACTGTTTCTCTGCACTGTCTGCTCTGGTGTTACTGGAGTTATGAACACGTTAGAAGTGGGATCAAAGAAGTAAAACCTATTCAAACTCTTCCATCAGCAGGTCTCCTGTGCATGGTTGAGGGTACCGTATTTACTCTATGTATTGGGACAGCTAAAAACAAGAGGCCCCACGGGGACTGAAGCGCTCATCTTGTACAGAACACAATTTAAACAGAGTCCAAGAATGAGTCTACATTAAGCAAGCCATCTCCATAGGCTACACTGTCAATCCTTGAGTCCCTCAGGAGTGACAAAAATAATCTAGGCATCATGCCTTTTCTTCAGTTGATCATAAGTAAAATGTAGAGCTCCCCTATGAAGCCCCTTGATACAACCTATGTGGATTAATCTTAGTACCTCTAGAGGGTACTGAAAACAAAATTTTTAATTCTTCAGCAAAATGGCCAATTCCAGCTCCCATAGAGAGCCCAAATATTAACACAGGCTCTTGATTTGAACACAGTTAAATCTGACTTCCCTAGAGATGTTGTGTACCGAATATGAGAGCATTCTGACCGTTGGATCTGAAGAAGAGGAATTGTAAAGAAATTTCTTCGAATTGCACTAAGTTCAAATTTGGGCTACCATAGCGAGCCCAAATGTTGACCTATGGATCCGATTTGAACAAACTTGAATCTGACCCCCCCTAGAGATGTTGTATACCAAATGTGAAAGCATTCTGACAAGTGAATCTGAAGAAGAAGATTTTTGAAGAAATTCCCTCATATTGTACTAAGTTAAATTTCATGTTCCCATATGGAGCCCAAATATTAACCTAGGCACTCGAATTGAACAACCTGGAATCTGACCCCACTAGAGATGTTGTATACCAAATATAAAAGCATTCCGACTGGTGGATCTGAAGAAGAAGATTTTTAAAGAAATTTTCTCATATTGCACTAAGTAAAAATTTGGGCTACCATAGTGAGCCCAAATATATACCTAGGGATCTGATTTGAACAAACTTGAATCTGACCCCCATAGAGATGTTGCATATCAAATATCAAAGCAATCTGACTGATGGATCTGAAGAAGAAGATTTTTTTAAATTACCCTCCATATTGAACAAAGATAAAATTTGGGCTTCCATAGGAAGCCCAAATATTAACCTAGGGACTTGGTTTGAACAATCTAAAATCTGACCCTCATAACAATGATGTATACCAAATATTAAAAGATTCTGACTGGTGGTTCTGAAGAAGAAGATTTTTAAAGAATATTCCCCATATTACCCTATGTTAAAACTTCGGACTCCTGTAGAGAGCCCAAATATGAACCAATGAGCTTTATTTCAACAAACTTTTATCTGACCCCCCTATGAATGCTGTATACCAAATATCAAAAGATTCTGATGATTGGTTCTGGAGAAAAGATTTTTTAAAATTTTTGCAAATATGCTGACTCAGCATTTTTTCGATACCCATTACAGAACACCCTAACATAACCGATGGCAATTTTCTTTTACCATTCAATTCTACTGGTCATAAGGATACTTCATACCAAATAAAAGCTCTCTGTTCCATGGGGTTTGGGAAATATGGGCGTTTGAAAATATTTCTATTTTTAGCTCCCAGGGTTCCCATGGAGATTTGGGAATTTTTTTTTTTTTGCATGGGTCAAGTACTTATGACCCAATACTACCACAAACCAAATTTGGTTCATACCGGCCCATCGGTTCAGAAAGTTAAAAAATTTATAGTAATTTATATATTTTTTATACTTACCAATGACCCAGACATAGTTGCTGGTGCTAACTCTTAAAAATGTAGGGCCAAACACAAATTTTGCCCCCCAATCCCCAAAATTTGCATCTAAAACCAAAGAAAACATGTCCTGAATGGCCCTCCATACTTCACCTCTACTGCGCATGCCCAGTGTAGAGGACATCCCGAAATTGGCGCCATTAATCATTCTTATAATCAGTGCCTGGTAAGTGCTATGTACTCAGCGGGGAGGTATGAGTTCCCAACTCCTGGGAGGGCCATCCCCGTCTGGGTCATTGGTAAGAATAAAAAATATATAAATTACTATAAATTTTTTAACATTTTTATACTGTACCAATGACCCAGACATAGCTGAATAGTAAAAAGGCTGGAGGGCCTAGGACATAGAGGAAAATCTAATAAGCTCAACTATATAAAATAGAGTCATCCCCTCGAGGGGAAAAGGAGTATTAGGCCTTACATGTATCTTTCTTATTTATGATAAATTAGAAAGACACAACACCTTCCATAATTGAGCATCATAACATCCATGTACTCTATTAACATCCAGTATAATCCTTATACTAATAATTTTTAAAGTAAGCCAAAACATAAAGTTAGTCTAGAGAATTGAAACTCTTTATACTCTTTAAAAGTGTCCGAGGATTGTATAATAACGCCCATTTGACAAGTGATATCTTCAAAAGCTATACTTTAAAAACTATGACCTGAATGAATTTTTAAAAGATAAACTTATCACTTTAAAACCATCCCAGTAACAGCTCAGAATTACTGACTCCGGAGGAGGTATCCCCTTGTTTTCATAATAAAACAGGTGACCCAAGGGAACACCCTCCCCCCCCCCCTTCTCCTTGCCCTGGGTCAAATAGCCCAAAGCGAAGAGGGCAGCAGGACGGAGTCACTGCCGAAACAGAAAGCCTACCTAGCTATAGTTGCAACTGTTAAGTTAACGACATTCTGAGCAGCAGATAATGGACCTAAACAATGCAGGCCTCCAGAAATGGACTCAATATTTCTGAGATAAAAATTCATGAATGTGGATGGCTGAGACCAAAATGCGGCCTTCATTAAATCTATAATAGCGACACTATTTACGTAAGCCCAAGATGTAGAAAGAGCTCTTACTTCATGAGCCGAAATCTTAAGCACAAACTGCTGAGTTAATGATAGAATACCATAAGCAGTACTAATAGTTAACTGAATCCATTAGCAATAGAATGGACCGTAATGTCCTTCTATTAGGCATCAAAGACAGAAGAAGCTTTACGTCCTTACTGATAAACTGAGATCTGTTTATAAATACGTAAACTCTAACCGGACAGAGTAAAGGCCTATGCCCGTACGAAGACGGAAGGACCTTAATAACAATAGGTTCCGGATATTTATTAGGAGCCTGATTCTTAACCAAAAATCCAACATAAGTAGTAAAGGAAATAGTGTTTCCGAAACTACGAAAGTGAGAATCGTCCACCGATAGTGCATGAAGCTCACTGACTCCTCAGTAGAAGAGCAGACTAAGAGAATTACTGTCTTAAAAGGCCAGAATTTGAAAACTACTGTTTCCAGAGGCTCAAATGGTTACTTAGCTAAATAAGAACCCAAGCTAAATTCCGTATAGGAATTAATCTAAGGATTCTAGGTCTATTTATCGAAAAGTTTCTAACTAACTTAGATAAAGAGACATTAGACTCAATTGTAAACTATCATGGAGTGCATAGGTATGAGATAACATAGACCTATAACCTTAATAGTAACAGGCTGCAGTTGATCTTGTCAAACAAGTATACTAGAAAGTTTGCAATGTCTAGTATGGAGGGATCAAAAATATCAAAATAATGATCCCTACACCAACGACGGAAGAGCCTCCACTTTAGCCGCATAGTATAGCGAAGAGGAGGTTCTCCTACAGTAAGAAATCGCGTCCATTGCTCGTCATGTACAATGCTTGCCGTGCAAGAAGGACCACACAACGGAATATGTGAAGGTTGAGACCTTGCGGGTTGTGATGAAGTTGACACGATTTCCCCAGCGAAAGAAGATCCTCTCATGGAGGAAGTTTTCGCGGTAAGTCCCACAGCAGACACCTGAGTAAATTTATCCACGGTCTCTGTGAAAACAGAGATGCTACCAACAGAATTGTATTGTGGATGTTTATCTAGGCAATACTTGCTGAATCAACAGCGCTGGAGGATATGCATATCCTATCATTCCGTCCTATTAGATCAATAGAGCGTTAACTACATAAGCTCAGGGATCCGGACATGGAAACACATACGTCTGCAATTGATTAGTGAGTTGTGTCACAAATAAATTATCATTGGGCGCTCCCATTGATAGCAAATCTGATTGAATACTTGTTTGTTGAGAGTCCATTCTGACGGCAACAAGCGACCCTTACGTGAAAGGGAGTCTGCTAATACAATCAGATGATCCAGAATATGACGGACCGAAGCAGAACTTGGTGTTGTAGAACAAACAGAAGGATTCTTTCTGTTAAATTGAATAACGGAACCGAATGAGTGCCTCCCTGGTTCCGGAGATACGCAACTACTGTCGTATTATCAGACAGGATTTGGACATGCGTTTCTGAATAATGTTCATCCAATGACATAGTGCAAGCCAAAATAACATCACTTCCTGGAAGTTAAGTGCTTGCCTAGAAACTGCAGAACCCAAAGACCCTGGCACTTCGAATCCGTTGGGATCAATATTGTACCCCAACCTGTTTGACTGGCATCCGTCATAATCATAAAACTCGGATCCGGCAACTGCAGTGGCACTCTCTGAGTCAACCACTGAATGTTTGCCCAAGTCTGAATCTCTTGTTACACTTGATAGACAAGAGAGCGTGTATATCGAGCAATTCATAGATTGCTGAAAGGTTGCCGTCGAAGAGAAGCTTCTCCGAGACCGAAGCGACTCTGAGAGAGTTCTTCACCTTACTATCCACGCGTGTGGATGTAGCTAGGGCTGCGTCACGTCTAACCAACTCCAGGTTGCCACTGAAGGGTGGAGTTATATGTGAAAAAACTACTGCCCTTGAAAGAAATCTCATTGAGGATGATATCCTGGAATTCTTTCTCTTGAAGACGTAATGATAACGCCTCAGTAAGGTGGTCTACGTATGATAAAGCGTCTAAGTTAAGTCTGTTAGACATCATTGTCGTTTCCAACGTCGTGGTTGGAATTGACATAGACGGCAAAAAAGATAATTCCCAGTCTTTAGCCTCGCCGTCTAGACGCATAGGAACTCTCAGTATGCCCTGTTCTGCCAATATAAATTTATTTTCCTAGAATTGATGAAAGGCAGAATAGAACATTGCGGACAAGAAATTAGACTAGCATGTTTGGTAGCAAGCTTATATATAGTGTCGTTCAATAATTCGAATGTTCCAAAGACATTATTGGACTGTGTCGGCAACTCAGGGACAATGTCCCTGAACCGATCCAAAACTCCGTGTCCAATGACGCTATTAGTCTCTTATCCAGCATCGCAGCAATGTAGTCCGACGGAACAACCTCTGGAAGATAATGCCGGAAGAAATGTATGGCAGCTTCTGTTGTTTCGAAAGGGAAAGCTCGAAATCGTCCGAATCCCTTTCGCCATCTTGTCGGACCCTATGAAGTGTTCGGTCGTCCATACCTGATGCAACAGCGGAGCGCGCTGACCCAGCGCCGTTGGATTATTCCTGATCCGACCGAGAATCTGTCGTTTGCTGGGATGCTGCGATAAGCTGTGCTATTTTGGATAGCACGTCCGTCACTGAGGCCTGTGGAGAAGCGGTCTTATGATGCTTTGCCGCTGGAAGCTCCGTGTTCGTTACCTGTGCATACTTCTATTATGCTAGCGACCGGAGCGTACAGGCCTCGTGTCCCTTGGCTACCGGATGGTGTGACCTGTTCGTCGTGGAATCACTGAATGACAAAGCTGGCCGGATACTCGAGGTCACGTATCCAATGTGCGGTCGTGTGCGCTGCTGTGAGGATGAGGAAGCATTATCGACAGTCTCTCGGACTGTCTATATAACGGAGCGTCACGAGCGGCGGACATATGCTCCGAATGCGAAATGTCTGTACCACAACATCCGGTCCCGTATGTTGTTGTACAAGAGAGGGACCTCTCTCGCTCGCAGACCGGACGGACCTGGACGAGCTAGGAACCGGACTAACAGGTTTCCTCCGATCTCCTCTAATCCGTCGTCACTGGGTGTGTACTAAAGTCTATTATAGTGCTCGCATCACCCAAATCTCCTTCCTAGACCGCAACGGACGAACCCAACTGCTGAACCATTCGATGAATGGACGCTACACCGGGTGAGCTAGCGAATGTCAACTCCGTTGATCCTACTAGGGACCTCTTAGGTGATTGACGTATTCCATGAGCACTTATTGCCACTAGCTCTTCATTAACTATGACGACAGAGGCACACTTTTGAAAGACATCTCAGTAACTTTGCGAACAAGAAACCAGACATGCTTGTTAATAGCAAGCATAAAAATAATATATATAGCGTCGTTCAATAATTCGAAAGTTTCTGTGACATTATTGGACTGTGTCGGAACTGAGGGACGATGTCCCTGAACCAAACCAAAAATTTCTGTGTCCACCGAAGCTATCAGTTTCTTATCCGGCATCGCAGCATTCTGGTCCGACAAAAGAACCTCTAGAAGATGAAGTCGGATGACATATACAGCAGCTTATGTTGTTCCGAAAGGGAAAGCTCGAAATCCTCCAAATCCCTTTCGGCATCCCGTCGGACCGTATGAAATTTTCGGACGTCCGTACCTGATGCTTCCGCGGAGCGTCCTGACCCAGCGTCGTCGGATATTACATGATGCGACAGAGATTCTGTCGTTGCTGGGATGCTGCGATAAGTTGTGCTATTTGGGATAGCACGTCCGTCACCGAGGCCTGTGCAGTAGCGGTCTTACGCTGCTTTGCCGCTGGAAGCTCCGTGTACGTTGACTCCCGCATACTTTCTTATGCGAATGTCCGGAGTCGTGTCCCTGGCTATCGGATGGCGTGACCTGGTCGCCGAGGATTCTCTGATTGGCGAAGTTGACTGGATATCCGAGGTCACGTAGCCAAGAGCGGTCGTGTGCGCTACCATGAGGATGAGGAAGCCTTATTGACAGTCTCTCCGGACTGTCTATCTAACGGAGCGTCCCGAGTGGCGGACGTATGCTCCGAATGCGAAACATTTTGTACCACAACATCTGGGGCCAGATGTTGTTGTACGAGAGAGGGGCCTCTCTCGCTCGCAGTCCGGATGGACCTGGACGAGCTAGGAACCGGACTAAAAGGCTTCCTCCATTCTCTCCTCTAATCCACCGTCACTGGGTGTGCATTTGGTTGATTTATAGTGCTCGCATCACCCAAAACTCCTTCTGGACCGCAACGGACGAACCCGGCTGCCGAACCATTCGATGAATGGACGCTACACCGGGCGAGCTAGCGGACATCAAAGGCCGTCGATCCTACTAGGGACCTCTTAGGCAATTGACGTATTTTCATGAGCACTTTTCCGCTAGCTCTTCATTAATTGTGACGACGGAGGCACACTTTTGGAAGACATCACGGATACATCACCCTGTTCTTGATCGTCTGAAATAGAGATTGATAAAGTAGAGTGACCCTGCGGGGAAAGGACCGGAATGGCCATTTCCCCACTAACATACCGTGACACACGCTTCCCATGTTGTCATGGAAATTAACACGTACTGAACAGGAGTTAGTGCGAGTACACTGACTACATTTATACAATGATTATGAAAGTCAGAGGAAGATTTCCTCTTATTACAATTGAACAATATCCCTTCATTGTGAAAAGAAAACAAAGTCCTAGTACTCGCACCAACCCCTGACAATCAAAATACATAATAACATGATCCATTAACATAGAAAAAATAATTGAAATCAAAAAAAAAATTTATGAAAAAATATTTTTTCAGAAAAGCCCAAGTTTCTGAAAAGTAACGTTGAGCCCCAATGGATCCCAAGCCTAAGTGTGGACAAAAATTTTAAAAATATTTTAAAAAATTAATGCAACACTTACGAACAATAATAATGTATCTAGTAATGATTAAACTAACATCAAGATATTATTTTCAAGAAAACCCCCTCACACAGAGGGCTGTTGTCAATGTAAACAAGAAGTGTAAAAACACCAGAAACAAGACTCCAGGCACTGATAACCCTGGCCCGAAATCAGTTACCAATAATACACTATCTGATGCAAAACAGAGACTTCCAGGGAAGAAACTGCAGAACATCAGATGGTAGATGCAGAACACTACACCTAACCACCCATAGGTGAAGACGTAAACATGGGGAAAAGAACAGAATTCATTCTGTTATCCAGCTAAAACTCCCAAGAAATTTTAGTAATAATATTACAGAAAATATGCCAAAAGCATGGGAGAATAGCAAGGGGGGACTTAAAGGAAAGGGAGAGAGGAAAACACTGAACAAGCAGTGTAACTTGATAATAAGAATGACCACAACAGGCTCTTGCCTCGAAAATAGGTAACTTAACATAATTTCATTAAAAAATTTTAAGTTACAGCCCTGATTTTTTTCTGTCACTCATTTTTCCTCTCTTCCTTCTATATCCTCCTTAGAATCACCATTTCTCTAATATTTATGTGTCTGGCATCATTTAAACTGAGATTTACAAGCACAAAGATCAGTCAGATGTTAACTGATGAAGGGCCAAACAAAGAATGATTAATGGCGCCAATTTTGGGACGTCCTTGACACTGCGCATGTGCAGTAGAGGTGAAGTATGGAGGGCCATTCAGGACATGTTTTCTTTGGTTTTAGATGCAAATTTTGGGGATTGGGGGGCAAAATTTGTGTTTGGCCCTACATTTTTAAGAGTTAGCACCAGCAACTATGTCTGGGTCATTGGTACAGTATGAAAATATAGAAATTTTGGGCGGGGCCAAAAATCTTACCCCTCCTATTACAAAGCCAAATATTACTTCACGAACTTCGTTTGAACAAAATTGATTCTACACCTCATATGGAAGCTCCATAGCAAATATCAAGTCATTGTACACACTGGTTCTTGAGAAGAAGAGTTTTAAAATATTTTGGAGCATTTTCCCCCACTCCCTCCATATGGGGCTGGGCATGCTGAGTTGAACAAAAATGAAATGCCCCTTTGGGACCATCACTCACACAAACTTTCACTTGAATTGGCCCAGTGGCTTTGGAGGAGAAGACCAAAACATGGTGTTGACGGACGATGGACGACGGACGACAGACGGCAAGCGATGAGATTAGCTCAGCTTGACTTTGTCAAGATGAGCTAATAATTATTTTCACAGGTGTCCCAATTCTTAGAAAATGGGGAAAAGAACAGAGCCTGATCTTGATTTGATGCTGAATAAAAGTTGTGTGTGATTCGGTTTCCATCACTATATACGAAAATCGCCGTCCAATTTTTTTTTATATTTTCATTTTTTGCTTCCAAAACATAGCTTATGATACCTCATTGAAACGAGTGTATTGCGATCGTTCCAATGAGGGATCATAAGCTATGTTTTGGAAGCAAAAAATGAAAATTTTTAGTTACCCAAGAATTTTTTTTAGGAGTGTCGTCTGCTACTAGCGACGGGCCAACTGGAAACAAATCTCCTGAATGTCCCAAACTTTGGAGCGTAAAAAAAATATAGTTTTCTGGAAAAAATGTGTGTCCCAAATCATAGAGTGTCCCAATACATAGAGTAAATACGGTAGATATTGGTTGGATTTCGAAAGCATCTCGATGCATGATCATGACTCAAATTGAGTGAAATTAATCGAGTCATCAGGTCAGTTTAATATCAACTTCAATTTCCGAAGCTTTGCAGGGAAAAACGGTTGGTAAAAAAAAGCAAGACATTCAAATAAACATGGCCTCTTCACAACTAACTGCATGTAACAAAGTGTAGAATAGGAGATTCTGACTGGTATTAAAAAAGTACTTTCCATGAGGCGAATCTTGATATCGTATCAGGCCACTAAACTGCATTTCAGGAAGTAATCCACATGAATAACATATCGTTGCCTGAGTGCTAGAATGTTCTATGTCCCTGATGGGGACATAGAACATTCTAGCACTCAGGCAACGACATACTGCAACAGTATCAGGCAACGATATACTGTAACAGTATCTTATTAGTTACACAGTTCGCTTTCGTCCAATATGAAATTAACTGACACCATATATACCATATTAAGCCACCAACAAACTGTGTAACCAATAAGATACTGTTGCAGTATATCGTTGCTGAGGGCTAGAATGTTCTATGTCCCATCGGGGACATAGAACATTCTAGCACTCAGTTTGTTGGTGGCCTAATATGGTATATATGGTGTCAGTTAATTTCATATTGGACGAAAGCGAAGCTCTAGTCAAATATGGAATTAACTGACACCATATATACCATATTTGGCCACCAACAAGCTGTGTAATGAATATATCTTACCGACTGCTGCATCGATGCACAGAACTAATAACAACAGTGATCAAAATTTAATGAGAGAATTTACACAATGTGTTCACGTGTCTTTGCCTTGTTACAATTCAAGGGAAAGTGTCTACAAGCACTCTCCCATAAAATGTAACAAGGCAAATTCATACATACCAAACAGTTTCATTTCAAAGGTAACATGACACACATCCACATAATATGAAGCCTTTTAAGTTGCCTAACCTGCACTTCTGACCAAATATGGGCTTCCAACACTCAATCTTTTAACTTGAAACGTTTATCGGCTGCTGCCATTTTGAATAATCAATGAACAAAGGGGAAATTACCCATAGCTGTCAGTGTATATTGATGTTGACAGGCAATATATGGTTTTATATGTAGTCTGCACATAACATCTTTGAACCAATGAAATTCCCAGATACTTGTAGGAGGTAAGATATACAGAAATATTATAGCAACAAACCTTATATAATTCATACCAGGTCCATGGTACACTAAAGAAAAACAGCAAAACACATAACTTCATAATCTTTTTCTTCCAACTAATGTTAAGTTTTACCTCAAGATAGATTAAACTCACAGCCAATGTACATATTGCCAGACCCTACAAAAAAGAAATATCAATTGAGTAGCAACAACATACTGACATACTGACAGATCCACCAACAGATTCTTGATCAACTGTGTAGTAATGACATACTGAAAGATTCCACAACAGGTTCCTTAACTTTGACAGGCCTTAAAATTTGCCTGGATTCATAAGAATAAGTTTTGATTCTCGCAAACTCTTACTCCGCAAATCAATCTTCAATTCTCAAATAATTTAAAATCTGATAGTACTGTTACAGTAAAACCTGTCTTGAGAGACCACCTGTCTTGAGAGACCACATCTGCCAGGCACCGATTGGTTTTACTTTATAATGGACCTGCTATGGGAGACCACCTGTCTTGAGAGACCACCTGTCTTGAGAGACCACTGTGACTGAATTAAATGGTTTTGCGAGCCGAAGGCGCGCAGGGACAATTTTGGAAGCAAGCCCCTTTCGACCCTCATTAGCTGTAGAATTTTGAAGTGTCAGACCGTGGTAAAGGAGAAGTTGTGGGTTGTTAGCAGCGCTCGTGTCTTTTCTGCTTCTTTTTCAGAGGTGGAGGTTTGGAAGGAGAGACAGTGGTAGTTGGTGTTGTTGGTGGGCTGCCTGATGATGGTTGGTGAGTTTTGTAGGGTCTGGTCCTAGCCGAGTCTGGAGTGGTTGTGGGTGATTGCTGAGTCTTTTGTTGTTGTAGGTTTCTGGCGTCTATTAGTTTATTGGCTTCTTCGATTTGTTGGAGGAGTAGTTGGTACTTCCTGTCCATCTCTTGCCTGTGAAGGTCCCCTTGTATTTTGTTTTCCCGTAAGATGTTCTCCAGCCTGTTGTCCGGGTCCTGGCATTCTCGTTTAGAAGAAAGAGGTGAGTGGGGATCAGGAAGAGGCGAGAAGGCAGCTTCCATTTCCACCTCAGTCTCCACAGACTCTTCCACATCCGACAATACCGGCTGGGAAGCCGGCATTTGGATGGGGCTGTCTGTGGGAGTGGGAGGGGAAGTGGTGGCCGCCTCTAGCTCTTTCTTTTCCTCACTGTACTCTTTCTTCATCTCCAAGAATGCCTCCAAGCATCGGGAATCCCTCCGCTTGGTGGACAGGCTCTTCTTTCTTCTCTTTCTCTTTTCAGGGCCTCCTGACCTACTCGGGTGAGGACCAGTGTGAGAGGGGATCCTCCTATCAAAGGTGCTACCTCTCCCCGAGGAGGGTGGTAATTCTTTTTCTTCTTCAACCTTGAATTCAAGGTTCAGATGAACGCTCTTGCCTATCTCCTGGATAGTCCAGGTGATAGGGCAAGAGACGCCCAGAGCTGCTATCGTTCTCTTCAATCGCACTGGTAGTTCCAGTGTTTCCATAATTAAGATTGACTGGTTTGTTTATTAAGATTGACCTGGTACCAACTTGTATCTTTATGCCATAATGGACCTGTCTTGAGAGACCGCCTCTTTGAAGATTGAAACCATGACAAAAACTTTTTACCTGTTCTGGAATTAGAAAATCAATTGTGGTTATACTAACATAATTGAAAGTATTAAAAGCTCTTAATTGGGTTTCAATTGCTATTCAGTTACATAACTCATTTAAGACTGTTTTTATAAGACCCCTGTGAAAAGATTAGGATTATTGCTGAATAACCAATTTCATACATACCTGAAATGTGACAGATAGGAATAAAAATAAATTTGTGTTGAAAATCTTTTTGTAACAAATTGAAAAGAACTGTTATAAAAATTATAAAAATAAATTAGTGTTGAAAATCTTCAATGAAGATTTTCAACACTAATTTATATTTATAATTTTTATAACAGTCCATTTCAATTTGTTACAAAAACTTCATAAAAAAGGACAACTACAAAGTAATGACAAAAATCCATTCTTCTCCATTTCTGAATTTTGTGGTTGGTTATTCACTGATTTGAGAAAACCTGAAACCTGTTATGAGAGACCACCTGTCTTGAGAGACCACTTTTGTGTGGCCCAAAAGGAGGTCTCTCAAGACAGGTTCTACTGTATACCCAACTATTACAAGTTCCATTGTGTAAAAAAACTACTCATATTCACTAGAGTTTAACCCTTTTGGGCCAAGTTACATTGGTGTATTCCTTGTCTTGCATGTGAATCTCGAACACATGTTCTAACAAACAGCTTGCATGCTACCGTACCTTAACAGTGGTGTTTAGTGAACTCTTGGATGCCTGTATTGGCAGCAAAGACTTCAATGGACTCCACTGCCAAGACAAAAGTATTACCTTATTATGAGGGAGCAAATGAAAGTGTCAATGACACTGTAGCTTAACTTGAATGTGTGTTGTGTTTGATGAAAACGATAATGTTCAATGTTTGTGAAAGGATTATGAAATAAGACATGAGGGGTGGGGTAATGTGGACCTCACAGATAATGTATGTGGCTCTCACAGTTAACGTATGTCAACGAAAGTTACCAAGTTGGAGTGAAATTATTCCAAAACAAGTCATCCTATCAAGTTACATTGAAATCCCTTCATAAATATGGCCGGTAGACTATGCTAAAGGTTTTTGGGCTTCAGGCCTGTGAAGCCATGACGGTTGACCGATTGCAACTAGAAGGGGACATCCTCATCTTGACATTATACTGAGTCATTCTACTAAGTTACAATGAAATCCCTTCACAAATATGACCTGCAGTCTGTACTCAAGTTTTTCGGGTTTTGGGCTCAGGAAGCCATAATGGTTGAATGATCACGACCAAAAGGGGACGTCGTCATCTGGAATGATCCTACGAAGTTACAATGAAATCTCTTCATAAATATGACCTGTAGACTGTGCTCAAGATTTTCAGGCTTCGGGCACCTGTAGCCATCACAGTTGACCAATCACGACCAAAAGGGGATGTCATCATCTAGGCATTATATAGAGTCAACCTAACAAGTTACAATGAGATCCTTCTATAAATACGACCTATAGATTATGATAAAGGTTTTTGGGTTTTGGCTCGGGCAGCCATCAAGTTTGAATGATCATGACCAAAAGGGGACGTTCTCATTTAGACATTATTTGGAGTCATTCGACCAAGTTACAATAAAATCCCTTCAAAAATATGACCTGTACTGTGCTGAAGGTTTTCGGGCTTCAGGCACCTGTAGTCGTCACAGTTGCCCAACCGCATCCAAAATGCGACGTTCTCACCTAGACATTATATGAAGTCAACCTACCAAGTTACAATGAAATCACTTCATAAATATGACCTGTAGACTGTGCTCAAGGTTTTCGGGCTTCGGGCAGCCATTATGGTTGAACGATCGCAACCAAAAGGGGGCATTCTCATCAAGGCATCATCTGGAGTAAGCCTACGAAGTTACAATGAAATCCCTTCATAAATATGACCTGTAGACTGTGCTCAATGTTTTTGGGCTTCGGGCCTCTGTACCCGTCACAGTTGACCAATCATGACCAAAAGGGGATGTCATCATCTGGGCATTTTATGGAGTCAACCTAGCAAGAAAATGTGTATATCACGGACAACTGCGTTATACAGTAAATCGCCGTAGACTGGATGTAATCCACACGTGGGCAGTGATGTCAACGCAAGCGTTTACCAGGTAATAAAAATCATCACCAGCAAGACTTAAATTAATGAAGCTTCATTAATTAAATTTTTTATGATTATTCCTTTTATTAGTGTTTGGAATATAATATTATTGCGACCTGGAAATACTGCCCACTTCATGGAAGCCGCACTGTACAATGACAAAGTTTTCAACAGTCATGTCATTGATTTGTGTGATGTATAGTGTTATTTATTTATATTTATTTATTGTTGTTTAAGGTCACATACTTCTGCACAATGGCTAATCATGACCACAACATGGAGATAAAGTCAAGGTCAGTCAATCGTTTATACCCCATGTTGCCTATTTTAGAGGACTCGCACCCCAAGCATTAGTGACTGGGTCCTATTTTACCAGTGAAACAGTAAACAAGCACTGCTTCACTTCACGGGGTTCCCACAGGGGATGTATAGTGTTTTTGAGTCGATGTTGATTGCAATGTCATATTGACTACCAAGGACATTTTTCCTAGGGGAGAACACCTTGGGACCGCACTCCATCAACCCATTCCCAACTGGCGTGAGTTGATGTCGGGGGGTCCCAAGGTATTCCGTGGTGTTTGCCCCTAGGTGAAATTTGACTATGTGCTATCAATCTGGCTGTAATATTTACAATACTGCAAATACCAACCGGTAGTAGTTGACAACTCACTTTTCAATAGACGCTATAGACAAAATTTTAAGTTTTAGCTTGAAATGTGACCTTGACCTTAAAGTTACGAACTCACTTATGGTATGTGAAATGTCCAATCATTGACCTTTATAATTGTGTGAAGTTTGATGATTGTAGAACCAACAGTTTTTGAGTTATTGCTTAGGACACAAACACACACACTCAAGTCTTGTTTAACGGATGTTGTGAGGACAATGTTCTTTACCCCACAAAATCAGGAAGACAACCCCTAATCTGCCTGTTTTCTTTGTGAGGACATAGAGAAAACAAAAGAAATCCTTGTGATGATGCAAACACTGTTGACTAGATTCTCATAATGTCTGGAAGACAGACCCCCCAATCACCGACCTGTATGCTCACTTCAATTACTCAACCTATAAAATAATATGGACCATCCTTAGCACCGATAGTCATCATTAAGCAGTCAAAAATGCCAGCGCTCCAATTTACGCATATGGCATTCAATCATAAAAACAATGTACTGTATTTACTCTATGTATTGGGACAGCTAAAAATAATTATTTTCACAGGTGTCCCAATTCTTAGAAAATGGGGAAAGAACACAGTCTGGTCTTGATATGATGTGTGATTCGTTTTCCATCACTATATACGAAAATCGCCGTCCAATTTTTTTTTTATATTTTCATTTTTTGCTTCAAAAACATAGCTCATGATCTCTCATTGGAACAAGCGCATTGCGATCGTTCCAATGAGGGATCATTATCACAAGCTATGTTTTGGAAGCAAAAAATGAAAATTTTTAGTTACTCAAGAATTTTTTTTAAGAGAGTCGTCTGCTACTAGCGACGGGCCAACTGGAAACAAATCTCCTGAATGTCCCAAACTTTGGAGCATAAAAAAAATATAGTTTTCTGGAAAAAATGTGTGTCCGAAATCATAGAGTGTCCCAAAACATAGAGTAAATACGGTAGACAGTGAGTCATGTAATATTGGACCACCTCAGAGTCCAGGGGTACATCACTGCTGAGCAGATATATTTCGGGTATTTGATTTTCAGCTACTGCTATTGGAAAGTTCGGAAGGGTGTGGCTAAGTCTTTATGGCACTTATAGTGTTCAACCGATGATCGGAATTGGCCACCCCAATCAGCCAATTGTGGGCAATCAGATGACAATAGCAATGGCTCCTGGAACATAGGTTCAACCGATTGTTGCCAAGTATTTTTTGTGATGATTCATTAACCACATTTTATTATCTTTTGCAATTGTTAATGTAAAATGATGTCAATGATACCATTCAATAAAGTTGAGAAACATCTGCAATGTGTATTCTTAATTTCTCAAGACGACCCTTTACGAGAAATACAAGTTAAACGACATGTAAAGCTTACAATTGAGTGTACTTGTGGCAAACGCCATTTCAAACCAAAAAGAGTGAAGGTTGCACTCCATTGACTCAGGTTGCAGTAAAATGACAGCCGAACGCACGTGGGGGTACACGTGGCTCTTGAGAGCCACGTATACCACCCAAGTCTGTGTGTCTGGTCATTTTACTTCGACCGGAGTCAACGATGTTTAACACTGTGAGATCTGTTCAATTTAATGTAGTTCTTTCAACCCTCGATTCATCTAGTAGTGCACCGGATTACAATTGAAATGAGCACCGAAATCGGCAGAGTGTGAGCCCAAATAACCGGTAACTAGTCAGAGGCATAAACAACGAAGACAATCCTCTTTTGGGTACAGTCAAAGCTTTGATGTTCTGAACTTTTGAACCGTCAGTGTAATTATCAAGACCGGTCAGCAGTTGCGAAGTTCGCAACTGCTGACCGGTCTTGATAATTACACTGACGGTTCAAAAGTTCAGAACATCAAAGCTTTGACTGTACCTAAAAGACAAATGCTTCTAATAATGGCTTCTTGAGGTTTGTCGACGTTTTTTACCTTTTATCTCTAGAAACAATAGTTTTTTTCATAAATTTTTTTTTAATTATTAAACGTCTAAAACAGGTTAAAATTTACCGATTCTTCGACAATGAAAAATACTAATCAATTTCGGCGTGACCGATCGACAATCGATAAATCGTGACAAACTTCAAATGAGAAGATATCAAAGTACATAAAGAGATATAACTGTACTGGAAATTTTCATAACATCATAATCAAACCGGACCTATTAGCAATGTAACTTGTCAAACAGCTTGAAGGTGGAGTTAAGCAGACAAGAATCTGTGACAGAAATTTTGCTATTACAAAGGGCTGTAACCTTGCAAAATTTCTGCAAGCATAAAGGAACAGACAGTTGCATGGATGCATGCCATAACCAGAAAAAAATGTAGACAAATACATCGTCACAGAAATTCTTCTTCCAAGTACAGAAAGAGCAATAATTCTGGTGAAAAAAAATGTGGACTAATCTCATTATCAACCTGGACATGTCTTCATACCCAATAATGTCATTCAATAAATATCATTTATTTCTTTTATTGCAACTGAAGATATCCTCCAAAAACCTGAAATTTTACAGAAATTCAGAATTCTAAGTTCAGAAGGAGCCATAAATCTTGTAAAAAGATGCAGACCAATCTTATTATCGACCTGAACATGTATTCATACCCAATAATGTCACTCACCAAATATCATTTAATTTCTTTAATTGCTGTTGAAGATATCTTCCAACATTTCTTAGACAGGAGGCCTCACAGGGCCTGAAGCGCTCACCTTGAGCTGAACACGATATAAACAGAGTCCAAGGATGAGTCTACACTGAGTAATCCATCTTTATGGGATACATTGTCAATCCTTGAGCCCCTCAGGAGTGACAAAAATAGTCCGAGCATAATGCCTTTTCTTCAGTTGATCATAATGTAAAATGTGGAGCTCCCCTATGAAGCCTCTAGATACAACCTATGTGGATTAATCTTAGTTACACACTTCTGGAGGGTACTGAATACAAAGTTTCTAATTCTTCAGCTACATGGACAATTCTGGCTCCCATAGGGAGCCCAAATATTAACCCAAGCTCTCAATCTGAACAAAGTTGAATCTGACCTCCCTAGAGATGTTGTATACCAAATATGAAAGCATTCTGACTGT
Source organism: Pictodentalium vernedei (assembly GCA_031216915.1). Lineage (NCBI taxonomy): Eukaryota > Metazoa > Mollusca > Scaphopoda > Dentaliida > Dentaliidae > Pictodentalium > Pictodentalium vernedei. The sequence goes on along the minus strand of CM062291.1, from coordinate 440,982,293 downwards.
TGCATCTGAAGAAGAAAATTTTTGAAGAAATTTCTTGATATTGTATTAAGTTAAAATTTGGGCCACCATAGTGATAACAAATATTAACCTACAGACCCGATTTGAAGAAACTTGAATTTGACTATAGAGATCTTGTATACAAATATGAAAGCATTCTGACCAGTGGATCTGAAGATTTTTAAAGAAATTTCCTCATATTGCACTAAGTTAAAATTCAGGCTACCATAGGGAGCCCAAATATTAACTCAGGGAACCAATTTGAACAAACTTGAATCTGACGCCCCCAGAGATGTTGCAAACCAAATATGAAAGGATTCTGACAAGTGAATCTGAAAAAGATTTTTGAAGAAATGTCCTCATATTGTACCAAGTTAAATTTCAGGTACCCATATGGAGCCCAAATATTAACCTAGGCACTCGAATTTAACAAACCTAAATCTGACATCCCAAGAGACATTGTATACTAAATATGAAAGCATTCTGACTGGTGGATCTGAAGAACATTTTTTAAGAAATTTCCTCATATTGTGCTATGTTAAAATTTTGGCTTCCATAGCAAGCCCCAATATATACATTGGGACACGATTTGAACAAACTTGAATCTGCCCCCCATCCCCCCAGATGTTGTATACCAAATATGAAAGCATTCTGACTGCTGGATCTGAAGAAGATTTTTAATGAAAGTGTCAACTTGTGTGTTGTGTTTGATGAAAAGGATAATGTTCAATGTTTATGAAAGGATTATGAAATAAGACAAGAATTGTGATAATTGAGAATATGTTCATTTCTGTTCCCTGCATGCTATGTTTTTGATAAAAAATAATATGAGGTGTACATTGTACTAAAGAGCTGAGGGGTGGGTAAATATGACCTCGCAGTTAATGTATGTAGCCCTCACAGTTAACATATATCAACGAAAGTTACACAGTTAACATATATCAACGAAAGTTATCAAGTTACAGTGAAATTATTCCAAAACGTGTCATCCTATCAAGTTACATTGAAATCCCTTCATAAATATGGCCTGTAGACTGTGCTAAAGGTTTTCGGGCTTCGGGCCCCTGTAGCCGTCAGTTTCCCAATTGTGTCCAGAGGGGACGTTCTCGTCTAGACATTATATGAAGTCAACGTACCAAGTTACAATGAAATCCCTTCATAAATATGATCTGTAGACTGTGCTAAAGGTTTTTGGGCTTTAGGCTCGGGCAGTCATCATGGTTAAATGATCGCAACCAAAAGGGGACATTCTCATCTAGATCTGGGCATCATCTGGAGTGATCCTACGAAGTTACAATGAAATCCCTTCATAAATATGACTTGACTGTGCTCAAGGTTTTCGGGCTTCGGGCCCCTTAAGCCGTCACAGTTGTCCAATCACGACCAAAAGGGGATGTCATCATCTAGGCATTATATGGAGTCAAACTAACAGGTTACAATGAAATCCTTCCATAAATATGACCTATAGACTATGCTAAAGGTTTTGGGGTTTTGGGTTCGGGCAGCCATCAAAGCTGAATGATCCGATCAAAAGGGACGTTCTCATCTAGACATTATTTGGAGTCATCCTACCAAGGTACTATGAAATCCCTTCATAAATAACACCTGTAGACTGTGCTAATAGTTTTCGGGCTTCAGGTCCCTGTAGCCGTCACAGTTGCCTAATGGTGTCTAAAAGGGGCTGTTCTCATCTAGACATTATATGAAGTCAACCTACCAAGTTACAATGAAATCCCTTAAAAAATATGGCCTGTAGACTGTGCTAAAGGTTTTCGGGCTTCGGGCCCATGCAGCCGTCAGTTTCCCAATTGCATCCAAAAAGGACGTTCTCATTTAGACATTATATGAAGTCAATCCTACCAAGTTACGATGAAATCCTTCCATAAATACGACCTATAGACTATGCTAAAGGTTTCTGGGCTCGGGCATCGAGGCTGAATGATCGCGACCCAAAGGGGACGTTCTCATCTCGACATTGTTTGGAGTCATCCTACCAAGCTACAATGAAATCCCTTCATAATTATGACCTGCAGACTGTTCTAAAGGTTTTCGGGCTTCGGGCCCCTTTAGCTGTCACAGTTGCCCAATCGTGTCCAAAAGGGGACGTTCTCATCTAGACATTATATGAAGTCAAACCTACCAAGTTACAATGAAATCCCTTCATAAATATGACCTGCAGACTGTGCTAAAGGTATTCAGGTTTGGGGCTCGGGCAGCCATCATGGTTGAATGATCGCAACTAAAAGGGGACATTCTCCTCTGGGCATCATCTGGAGTGATCCTACGAAGTTACAATGAAATCTCTTCATAAATATGACCTGTAGACTGTGCTCAAGATTTTCAGGCTTCGGGCACCTGTAGCCATCACAGTTGACCAATCACGACCAAAAGGGGATGTCATCATCTGGGCATCATATGGAGTCAACCTAACAAGTTACAATGAAATCCTTCCATAAATACGACCTATAGACTATGCTAATGGTCTTTGGGCTCGGGCAGCCGTAAAGGCTGAATGATCGCGACCAAAAGGGGATGTTCTCATCTAGACATTATTTGGAGTCATTCTACCAGGCTACAATGAAATCCCTTCATAATTATGACCTGAGACTGTTCTAAAGGTTTTCGGGCTTCGGGCTCCTGTAGCCATCATAGTTGCCCAATCGTGTCCAAAAGGGGACGTTCTCATCTAGACATTATATGAAGTCAACCTACCAAGCTACAATGAAATCCCTTCATAACTATGACCTGTAGACTGTGCTAAGGTTTTCAGGGTTCGGGCTCGGGCAGCCATCATGGTTGAATGATCGCAACCAAAGGGGACAAATTCATCTGGGCACCATCTGGAGTGATTCTACGAAGTTACAATGAAATCCCTTCATAAATATGACCTGTAGACTGTGCTCAAGATTTTCGGGCTTCGGGCACCTGTAGCCATCACAGTTGACCAATCACGACCAAAAGGGGATGTCATCATCTAGGCATCATATGGAGCCAACCTAACAAGTTACAATGAAATCCTTCCATAAATACGACCTATAGACTATGCTAATGGTCTTTGGGCTTGACCAGCCATATTGGCTGAATGATCGCGACCAAAAGGGGATGTTCTCTTCTAGACATTATTTGGAGTCATTCTACCAGGCTACAATGAAATTTCATAATTATGACCTGTAGACTGTGCTAAAGGTTTTTGGGCTTCGGGCCCCTGTAGCCATCATAGTTGCCCAATTGTGTCCAAAAGGGGACGTTCTCATCTAGACATTATATGAATTCAACCTACCAAGCTACAATGAAATCCCTTCATAACTATGACCTGTAGACTGTGCTAAAGGTTTTCGGGTTTCAGGCAGCCATCATGGTTGAATGATCGCAACCAAAGGGGACAAATTCATCTGGGCACCATCTGGAGTGATCCTACGAAGTTACAATGAAATCCCTTCATAAATATGACCTGTAGACCGTGCCCAAGGTTTTCGGGCACCTGTAGCCATCACAGTAGACCAATCATGACCAAAAGGGGATGTCATCATCTAGTCATTATATGGAGTCAACCTAACAGGTTACAATGAAATCCTTCCATAAATATGACCTTTTGCCTATGCTAAATGTTTTTGGGCTCGGGCACCCATCCAAGGCTGAATGATTGCGATCAAAATGAGACGTTCTCATCTAGACATTATTTGGAGTCATCCTACCAAGTTACAAAGAAATCTCTTCATAAATATGACCTGTAGACTGTTCTAAAGGTTTTCGGGCTTCGGGCCCCTGTAGCCGTCACAGTTGCCCAATCACGTCCAAAGGGTGACTTTCTCATCTAGACATTATATGAAGTCAACCCACCAAGTTACAATGAAATTCCTCAATAAATGTTAAAAAATTTATAGTAATTTATATATTTTTTATACTTACCAATGACCCAGACTTAGCTGGTGCTAACTCCACAAAAACCAGGGCCAAACACAAATTTTGCCCCCCAATCCCCAAAATTTGCATCCAAAACAAAAAGAAATCATGTCCTAAAGGACCTCCATAGTGCGACTCTACTGCGCATGCGCAGTGACGCAGTCGTCCCGAAATTGGCGCCAAATATCATTCTTACTGGCAGTGCCTGGTCAGCGCTATGTACTCAGCGGGGAGGCAAGAGTTCCCAACTCAGGGAGGGCCATCCCCGTCTGGGTCATTGGTAAGTATAAAAAATATATAAATTACTATAAATTTTTTAACATTTTTATACTGTACCAATGACCCAGACTTAGCTGAATAGTAAACAGGCTGGAGGGCCTAGGACATAGAGGAAAATCCAATAAGCTCAATTATAAAATAAAGAGGTAACCCCTTAAGGAGAAAAGGAGTATTAGGCTTTACATGTATCTTTCTTATTTAATATTTAAATTAGAAAGATACACTACCCTTAATAATTGAGCACAATAACATTCATGTTCTCTATTAACATCCAGTATAACCTTTATACTAATTATTTTTAAAACAAGCCAATAAATAAAGTAGTCCAGAGAATTGAGACTCTTTATAATCATTTAAAAGTGTCCGAGTATTGTATATTAAAGCCCGTTTGACACTTGACATATACAAATGCTTCACACCGAGCTACACTTTAAAAATAAGACATGAATGAAATTAAACATTAATATTACACTTTAAAACCATCCCGGAAGCGACTCAGAAATACTGTCTTGGAGGAGGCATTCCCTTGCTTTTCACTATAAAGCAGGTGACCTAAGGGAACACCCGCCCCCCCCCTTCCCCTTGCCCTGGGTCAAATAGCCCAGAGCGAAGAGGGCAGCCGGACGGAGTCACTGCCGGAACAGAAAGCCTGCATAACTATAGTTGCAACTGTTTAGTGGACGACATTCTGAGCAACAGATAACGGACCTAAACAATGCAGGTCTCCAGAAATGGACTCAATATTTCTGAGATAAAAATTAGTAAATGTGGATGGCTGAGACCAATAAGCAGCCTTCATTAAATCTGTAATAGCAACACTATTAGCATAAGCCCAGGAAGTAGAAAGAGCTCTTACTTCATGAGCAGAAATCTTAAGCACAGACTGCTGAGAAGAAGATAAATCTTCATACGCAGTACGGATAGTTAACTGAATCCATCTAGCAATAGAATGGACTGAAATGTCCTTTCTATTAGGCATCAAAGACAGAAAGAAACGTTTCCGTCCCTTTCTGATGAACTGAGATCTCTGTTTATAGATACGTAGTGCTCTAACAGGACAGAGTAAAGGCCTACGCCCGTCTGAAGACGGAAGAGCCTTAATAACAATAGGTTCCGGATATTTATTAGGAGCCTGATTCTTAGCTAAAAAACCGACGTTAGTAGTGAAGGTGATAGTGTTCCCAACACTACGATAATGAGAATCATCCACCGATAGTGCATGAAGCTCACTGACTCTTCTGGCAGAAGAGAAAGCTAAGAGAAAAGCTGTCTTATAAGATAAGAATTTGAAATCTACTGTCCCAAGAGGTTCAAATGGCTTTTCCTTCAATTTAAGGAGAACCCAAGCTAAATTCCACTTAGGAATTAATCTAAGAGTTCTGGGTCTATTTATCGAAAAGTTTCTAACCAATTTCGATAAAGAGACATTAGATCCAATTTGTAAACTATCATGATGTGCATAGGTATCAGATAACATAGATCTATAACCCTTTATAGTAACCGGTTGCAGTTTGATTTCGTCAAACAAGTATACTAGAAAGTTAGCAATGTCTGGTATAGAGGGATCAAATATATCAACAGAATGATCCCTACACCAACGACGGAAAACCTTCCACTTAGCCGCATAGTTTAGCGAAGAGGAGGTCCTCCTACAGTTAGAAATCGCGTCCACTGCTCGTCCTGTAAAGTGCTTGCCATGCAAGAAGGACCGCACAACGGAAAAACGTGAAGGTTGAGACCTTGCGGGTTGTGATGCAGTTGGCGCGATTTCCCCTGCCAAAGAAGATCCTCTCGTGGAGGGAGCTTCCGCGGTAGGTCCCACAACAGACACCTGAGTAGATTTATCCACGGTCTCTGTGGCGACAGAGATGCTACCAACAGAATCTTGCATTGAGATTGTTTTATCTTTAGCAATACTTGTTGAATTAACGGCGCTGGAGGATACGCATATCCTATCATTCCGTCCCAAGGGATCGATAGAGCGTCTACAGCAAATGCTCTTGGATCCGGACACGGGGACACATACGTCTGCAACTGATTGTTGAGATGTGTCGCAAATAAGTCTATCATTGGCCGTTCCCATTGGTAGCAAATCTGATTGAATACTTGTTTGTTGAGAGTCCACTCCGACGGCAACAAGCGACCCTTTCGAGAAAGGGAGTCTGCTAGCACATTCAGACGACCCGGTATGTGACGGACCGAAAGAAGAACGTGATGTTCCAACGCAAACAGAAGGATTCTTTCCGTTAGATTGAACAACGGAACTGAATGAGTGCCTCCCTGATTCCGTATATACGCCACTACTGTCGTATTGTCGGATAGGATTTGGACATGAGCATCGTGAATAATGTCCATCCAGTGACGTAACGCAAGCCAAATTGACATCATTTCCTTGATGTTTATGTGCTTGCACAGGAATTGCGGATCCCAAAGACCCTGGCATCTCGAATCCGTTGGGATTAATGATGCACCCCAACCTGTTTGACTGGCATCCGTCATAATGGTAAAACTCGGATCCGGCAACTGCAGCGGAACTCCTTGAGTTAACCACTGAATGTTTGCCCAAGTCTGAATCTCTTGTTTCACTTGATCTGACAAGAGAACGTCTACATCGAGCGAATGAATTTTCACACTCCAATTCTGAGTCAAGAAAATTTGAAGAGGCCGTGTGCGTAGCCGTCCCATCGGAATGAGATCCGCAGCGGCTCCGCACAGACCTATCAGTCTCATAAATTCTCTCGCTGTGACTTTGTCTGTATTTAGACAATAGCGAGCGTAACAACTGACTAATTTCGCTCTGGTTAACGGCAGACGAACGAGATTGTTGTGCGTCTCGAAGCTCATTCCCAGATGAGTGAATGACTTGGACGGCACCAGATCCGACTTCTCCTCGTTTACTATGAAACCGAGACGTCGGAGCAATAGAAGAAGATTCTGAACATCGTTCTGAAGCGTTAACTCGTTGCCGTACCTCTGAAGAATGTCGTCCAGGTAGGCCGACGTTACCGCAGACGAATGAGCTCGGAAGTAGATCATTACCGAGTTCATTACCCGAGTGAAAGCCCAGGGTGCTAGATTCAATCCGAAGCACATGGCCCGGAACTGATACACCACTCCTAGGACTGCGAAGCGTAGATACTTTCGGAATGTCGGATGTACCATGACGTGAAAGTACGCATCTTTGAGATCTATGCTCGTTGCATAATCGTTCACCCGAATACTCGCTCTGACCGATCGAATCGTCTCCATATAAAACTTCGGAGCGATGATCAGCTTGTTTATCCAGCTCAAATCTATGACTGGACGGAACGAGCCGTCTGGTTTCGGAACCAGAAACAGATGGCTGTAGAATCCCAGCGATTCCTGGTTTTCTACGACCTCTACCGCGTTCTTCATTAAAAGAGACTGCACCTCTGATAGCAGAGCGTCTCTTTTCTGAGGGTTTGACGGAAGATGAGTCCACTTTGGACTTCGAGTTAATGGAGGCTTTCGTTTGAAGGATATCTTTAGACCTTCCGAAGTCACTCCTCTCACCCACGGATCGTCCGTAATCGACGCCCACTCTTGAGAAAAACTCGACAACCTTCCGCCAACCGGAACGCGATAGAGGTTTGAGCCATCACCTCCTGGATCTGCGAGGCCTGCGGTAGGAGAAACCACGTCTTCCACGACCCGCACCTCGCCTCGTCGACCTCGGGGCGTCCGACCGATTGTCCCGGCCTGAAGGACGTCCCGAACGAGAGTCGCTATCCTGACGGTCTCTCGAATAAGAGCTAGAGGACGCACCGGAACCTCTATAGGAACCTCTCTTGGGCGGATAAGTCCCAGAAGTGCCCGCCTTATTCGTGTCTGCTGAATCCGACCTTTTAGGAGCGGATCTAAACAACAGAGAATCACTAGCTTTCTTTTTAATATTATCATAAATAGCGGAAAGCTTGCCGTCAAAGAGAAGATCTCCTGAGACCGAAGCGACTCTAAGAGAGTTCTTCACCTTAGAATCCACTAGTGTGGATGTAGACAGGGCTGCGTCACGTCTAACCAACTCCAGATTTGCCACTGAAAGGGCGGAGTTACACGTGGAATAAGCTACTGCCCTTGAAAGAAGTCTTAAGGAGGATTGTATATCCTGAAACTCTTCCCCTTGAAGACGCAGTGATAACGCCTTCGTAAGGTGATCTGCGTAAGATAAGGCATCTAAATTGGCTCTGTTAGACGCAATAGCTGTTTCCAACACTGCGGTTGGAATAGAAGCTGACGACGGTAATGATAGCTCTAAGTCTTCCGCCTCGTCGTCCATACGCAGAGGAACTCTCGGTATACCCTGACCTGCCGTGTCGAATTTATTCCTTGCATTAATGAAAGGCAGGTTGAGAGTATTTGCGGACAAGAAGCCTGCTTTCCCTGTCCTGGAAGCAAGTTTAAAAATAGCGTCGTTCAATAATTCAAATGTTCTTGCAACATTATTGGACTGCGACGGAAACTCGGGAGCGATGTCCCTGAACCGCTCGAAAAAATCAGAGTCCAATGACGCTATAATTCTCCTGTCCGGAAGCACAGCAGTCTGGCCCGACGGAACAACTTGAGGAAGAAAGTGCCGGATGAAGTCTACGGCAGCTTTGTGTTGTTCCGAAAGGGATAGCTCCAATTCATCCGTATCCCTTTCACCATCCGGTCGGACCTCCCGATGTTCCCGGTCGTCCGCCCCCGATGCTTCGGCGGAGCGTACCGACCCAGCGCCGTCGGATAATTCTCGATCCGACACCGTCTCTGTCGGCTGCTGGGATGCTGCGATAAGCTGTGCTATCTGCACTAGAATGTCCGACGTCGAGACCTGCGGAGGAGCGGTCTTTCGCTGCTTTGCCGAGGGCAGCTCCGCATCAGATGGCTCCCGCATACTTTTCCTATGCGAACGTCCGGAGTCCATCGGTCTCGAATCCCTGGCTGCCGGATGGTGTGACCTGGTCGCCGAATAATCCTTCATCGGCGAAGCTGGCAAGATATCGGAGGTCACGCAGCCAAGGTGCGGTCGTGTGCGCCGGCGAGAAGAGGAAGCCTTAACAGTCTCTGCGGACTGCTTATACAACGGAGCGTCCCGAGCGACGGACGTATGCTCCGCTAAAGACACATTTTGTACCACAACATCTGGTCCCAGATGTTGTTGTACGAGAGAGGGGCCTCTCTCGCTCGCGGCCCGGCTGGACCTGGACGAGCTAGGAACCGGACTAAAAGGCTTCCTCCGTTCTCGTTCACTATCCGCCGTCACTGGGTGTGCATCTATTATTTTTATAGTGCTCGCATCACCCAAAATTTCCTCTTGGACCGCATCGGATGAACCCGGCTGCCGAACCATTCGGTGAATGGACGCTACACCGGGCGAGCTAGCGGACGACATTTGTCTAATCTCCATGAGCACTTTTGCCGCTAGCTCTGTATTTAATTGTGACGACGGACGCACACTTGAAGAAGATAACATGGAAACATCACCCTGTTCTGGTTCCTCTGAAATAGAAACTGAGAGAGTAGAGTGACCTTGTGGAGAAAGAGCCGGCATCGCTCTTTCTCCAGAAACAACATATCGTGACACACGTTTCCAATGTTTCTCATCCCAATGTTCACATACAGGACAGGGATTAATGCGAGAACACTGACTACAATTTATGCAATAATCATGAATGTCAGAGGAAGATTTCTTCCTATTACAATTTGAACAAGTTCCTTTCATTGTGAAGGAACAACAATAAGTCCTAGTTACTCGCAAAAACCCCTGACACAAAGATACATAATAACATGATCCATTAATAAATGAAAAAACAATTGCAAAACAAAATAATTTTGAAAAAATATTTTTTCAGAGAAGCCCAAGTTGCTGAAAAGTAACGTTGAGCCCCGATGGATCCGATGGCAAAGTGTGGTCAAAAATTTTAAAATTATATAAAATAATTAATGAGACACTTTCGGATAATATAAATGTATCTTATAATGAGATAAACTACCTCAAAGGCAAACAGCCCCCCTCAAAAAAGGCTGTTGCCAATGAAAACAAACAGTGTAAACACAGAAGAAAACATGACTCCAGGCACTGAAAAAACTGGCCCGGAATCAGTCCTCAATTACACTCTATCTGATGCAAAACAGAGACTCCCAGGGGAGAATCTGCAGAACATCAGATGGAAGATGCAGAACACAAACGTTATACACCCATGGGTGAAAACGTAACTATGGGGAAAATAACAGAAAACATTCTGTAACCAAGCAACTCTCCCAGGGAATTTTTAGAAATGAAACTTCTCAAAAATATGCCAAAAGCATGGGAGAATTGCAAGGGGGGACTTTAGAAGGTTAGGGGAGAGGAAACACTGAATAAGCAGTGCAACAATTAGCAAGAATGACAACAAGAGGCGTTTGCCTCGAAAATAGGCAACTTAACATAATTTTAACAAAAAATTTTAAGTACAGCCCTGATTATTTTTTGCCACTTCTTTTTTCCTCTCCTCCTTCTATCCTCCTTAGAATCACATTTTCTCCAAGAATTACGTGTCTGGCATCCTTTAAACTGAGATTTACAAGCACAAAGATCAGTGAGATGTTGACTGATGAAGGGCCAAACAGAGAATGATATTTGGCGCCAATTTCGGGACGACTGCGTCACTGCGCATGCGCAGTAGAGTCGCACTATGGAGGTCCTTTAGGACATGATTTCTTTTTGTTTTGGATGCAAATTTTGGGGATTGGGGGGCAAAATTTGTGTTTGGCCCTGGTTTTTGTGGAGTTAGCACCAGCTAAGTCTGGGTCATTGGTACAGTATAAAAATATGACCTGTTGTCTGTGCTAAAGGTTTTCTGGTTTTGGGCTCAGGCAGTCGTCACGGTTGGCAGATCACGCCCAAATGGGGAAATTCTCACCTAGACATCATAAGGAGTCATCTTACCAAGTTACAATGAAATCCCTCCATATTAAACGTGACCTGCAGACTGTGCTAAAAGTTTTTGGGTTTCGGGCTTGGGCAGCCAGCACGGTTGACAGATCATGCCCAAAAGGGAACGTTCTCATCTAGGTATTATACAGAGGCATCCTACCAAGTTACAATGAAATCCCTTCGTAAATACGACCTGTAGACTGTGCTAATGGTTTTCGGGTTTTGGGCTTGGGCAGCCATACCGGTTGACCGATCGCGACCAAAAGGGGACTTTCTCATCTAGACACGACCCCAAACCTGCATATGAAATTTTGTGACGATCAGACAAGAACTGCGGGGTGTAGCCTGTGCTAAAGGAAAATGTTAAACAGACTCACAGATTCACAGACTAACAGACTTCCGCACACGTGATGGCAATAGCTTATCTTGACTTTGTCAAGTTAAGCTAAAAATTATCTCCCATACTGAACTAAGTTAAAATTCTGGCTTCCGTAGGAAGCCAAAATATTAAACTAGGGACTTAGTTGAATCCTGAATCTGACCCTCATAACAATGATGAAAATCAAACATTAAAAGAGTCTGACTGGTGGTTCTGAAGAAGAAAGTTTTTAAAGAATATTCCCCATATTGCCCTAAGTTAAAAATACAGGCTCCTGTATTAAGCCCAAATATGAGCCAATGGGCTTTATTTTAACAAACTTGTATCTGACCCCCTATGGATGCTGTATACCGAATATCAAAAGATTCCGACCACTTGTTCTGGAGAAAAGATTTTTTTTTATTTTTGCAAATACATGTATGCTGACTCAGCATTTTTTCGATGCCCTCTACAGAACACCCTAAAATAATTGAAGGCAATTTTTTCTTACCTTTCAATTCTACTGGTCCTAAGGATGCTTCATACCAAACAGTAGTTCTCTATTCCATGTGCTTTGTGAAATATGGGCATTTGAAAATATTTCTATTTTATGATCTTGGGGTTCCCATGGGGATGAGGGAATTTTTTTTTTGCACGAGTCTAGTGCTTATGACCCAATAATACCACATAATAAATTTGGTTCAAATCAGACCAACAGTTCAGTAAATAGAAATTTTGGGCGGGGCCAAAAATCTTACCCCTTCCATTACAAAGCCAAACATTGCTTCACAAACTTCATTTGAACAAACTTGAATCTACACCTCAAAAGGAAGTTTCATAACAATTATCAAGTCATTGTACCCACTGGTTCATGAGAAGATTTTAAAAATATTTTGGAGCATTTTTCCCCACCCCCGGCCCTCCCTTTGGGGCTGGGCATGTTGAGTTGAACAAAAATACAATGCCCCTTCAGGACCATCACTCACGCAAACTTTCACTTGAATTGGCCCAGTGGTTTTGGAGGAGAAGACCAAAACATGGTGTTGACGGATGATGGACGGGCAGAGAGCGATGGGATAAGCTCAGCTTGACTTTGTCAAGGTGAGCTAAAAATCTGCAATTATGGCAATTTCAAAGTCGACATGGGCTATAACTTTGGAAAAATTATTCAAATCAAAATTTCCTTTCCATATGCACATGTACACATCATACTCATACTGCACACCAAGTTTCGTAAAAATCCAATGAAAAATGCTGGAGGAGTTAAGCGGACAAGCACTTGTGACAAATTTTTGCTATTACCAAGGGCCATAACCACACAAAACTTGTTGCATCGGAAATTCCTGACCACATGCACATCTACACTTGATACTGATACTTCAGACCAAGTTTCATAAAAATACTCTGAAAACTGTAGGAGGAGTTAAGCAGACAAAGTTTGTGTCAGACAGATGGGCAGATGGACAGATGGATGGATGGATGGATGGATGGACGAAGACCATTTCAATATCCCCCCCCCCCAACTTCTTCGACAGGAGATAATTAAGAAATAGGTGATCAAAACATTGGCCGTGTTGACATTATGGCGACACCCTCTACGAGTTCCCTAATGTTCTTGCTCCCAAAGACTGTCAGTTACATGGAAGTCAAACTAGAGGGGGTATCAGTACCCCGTGGCTCACCAACAGGTGGCCAATGTAAAGGGGTGGCTGGAGTAAAAAAAGAAGGTTCAAAACCTGAACACAAAAGCCCAAAATTAAAGAAAATAAGCAGCTAAAGGGTTAAATAATATAATAATAACCCCTAAGAAGCATGCCAACATAAAATAGGAACCATGGCAATATGCTATAAGGTAAGTCTCCACTTTGAAAAAAAGAAAGACAAACCTCAAAACCTGCACATAAAAGTAAAAAAACAAAAGTATCACATTTGTTTCAATGGGTTAAAATTGAGAAAAATACACTGATAATGTCACAGTAACCACCATGGCAATATGCCAGTAAGGTGAAACCCTACCTGAAAAATATCCACGTGGAAGAAAAGAAAAAAAACCCTCAAAACCTGCACATAAAAGTCAAAAAAGTATCACATTTGTTTCAAAGGGTTAAAATTTAGAAAAATACCCTGAAAATGTTACAATAACCAGCGTGGCACTATGCCAGTGAAGTAAAACTCCACTTAAAAAAAATATCAAAACCTGCACACAAAAGTACAAAACCTGCACACAAAAGTCCAAAATTAAAGTAAATAAGCAGCTAAAGGGTTAAATAATATAATAATAGCCCAAGAAGCATCCTAACATAAAATAGGAACCATGCCAATATGCTACAAGGTAAGTTGCCACTTGGAAGAGAAGAAAGACAAACCTCAAAACCTGCACATAAAAGTAAAAAAAACATCAAAGCCTGCACACAAACGTCAAAATAAGTCCAAAATTTGATTCAAAGGGTTAAAATTAAGACGAAAGAGTTAAATGTTATCGTGAACCCCATAGCAATATGCAAAGAAGAAATTTTTTTTTAAAAAGCACAAAAATCCAAACCTGTAAACAAAAGAAGTCCAAAATTTAACTAATTAAGCAGGAAAAGGGTTAAAGAATTCAACGTAGCCCTAAGATGCATGTATACATACAATAGAAAGCATGGACATATGCTACAAGGTAAATCTACACTTGGAAGAAAGGAAAAAAAAACCATGAAAACCTGCACGCAAACGTCAAAATAAGTCTAAAAATCTATTCAAAGGGTTAAAAATTTTTTAAAAATGCACTGGAAAGATATCAATGTTATAATAACCACCACTGCAATATGCAGTGAGGTCAACCTCATTTGAAATTGTTTTTTTTATCACAACCTGTACATAAAAGTAAGAAGCTGTAAACCTAAGTCCAAAAGCTGTACATAAAAGTCCAAAATTGAAGTAATTCAGCAGGAAAAGGGTTAAATAATACAAACATAGCCCTAAGATGCATGTTTACATACAATAGAAAGCATGGACATATGCTACAAGGTAAATCTCCACTTGGAAGAAAGGAAATGAAAAAGCATCAAAACCTGCACGCAAACATCAAAATATGTCTAATAAAAATCAATTGAAAGGGTTAAAGATATCAATGTTATAGTAACCACCACTGCAATATGCACTGCAGCAGTGAGGTCAACCTCAATTTAAATTTTTTTTTTTTATCACAACCTGTACATAAAAGTAAAAAGCTGTAAGCCTAAGTCCAAAACCTGTACATAAAAGTCCAAAATTGAAGTAATTCAGCGGGAAAAGGGTTAAATAATACAAACTTAGCCCTAAGATGCATGTTTACATACAATAGAAAGCATGGCCATATGCTGCAAGGTAAATCTCCACTTGGAAGAAAGGAAAAAAAAACCCATCAAAACCTGCACGCAAACATCAAAATAAGTCTAAAATTTGATTCAAAGGGTTAAAATTAAGACAAAATACCCTGGAAAAGAGTTAAATGTTATAGTGAACCACCATAGCAATATGCAGAAAATAAACAAAATTTTAAAAAGCCAAAAAATCAAAACCTGTACACAAAACTTCAAAATATTTGAGAGCGGACGCCGACGCCGACATGAGGGCTATGCCATAGGCTCACACAACTAATGTTGGTGAGCCAAAAACTGGAATGCGTGATCTGAATGGTGATCTAGACTTTTTATCGAACAAGCATATAGATTTTGGCCTGAAACGCACAAGAAATGGTACGTTTCACATAATGTGTTCCGATTCCGTATCATATAGACGACTCATTCTGATTCCGTATCATATAGACAACTCGTTTCCGGTAGCGTTACGGGCTATCATAACAGGCGCATGGATACATTCTATGTGCGTTTCAGTGATCGACCGAACTTTATGTCCCAAAAATGCTTAAAAATAATTTAACCCTTTACCTAACATGAAAAGCAGACGACACTTGCAAAAAAAATTTTTGAATAAGTAATTTTTTTCATTTTTTGTCTCAAAAACATAGATTATGACCACTCATTGGAACGAGCTCGATGAGCTCATTCCAATGAGGGGTTATAACCTATGTCTTTGAGACAAAAAATGAGAAAATAATGGAAATTAATTGGTGATTTTTTTTAGAATAGCATTGGCCGGTTTTGGCCGTTATGTTGGGTAAAGGGTTAAGATTTAATCTGTTTATGTGACAGCATTGTTAGATAAATGAATTATCATGATAATGTGCATGTCCTGTGATTTGTATCAGATTCTCGGTGGTGTCCAAAAATGGGATCACAACTCGCCGGCAAAGCCGGCTCGTTGAGATCCCATTCTGGACACTACCTCGAATCTGATACAAATCACAGGACCTGCACATTATCATGATAATCTGTATACAACAAATGAATACTGCTATGGAACTCTATTGATGATATCAGAAATGATATGTCTTTGGTTTATAATAAGACAACAAGAGCAACGCGAAGCACAGCATATGCCCCCTTCTGCAATATCAAGGATAAAATTCCATTAAAAAACACCAAGATCAGGCTTGCAGAACTTTAGTTATAGAGTGAAAACAAATTTCAAGTGTATTTAACACTGGAGGTCAGTGATCTTGACCTTTGGCACATCATGGTCAAAATAAATAGGCTTCTTCCACTCATCATACCTAACCCACATATGAAGTTTGGTAAAGATCGGGTTGATAGAACTTTAGTTATAGAATGGAAACTAATTTCAAGTGTATTTAACACTGGAGGTCACTGTGACCTTGACCTTTGGCACACCATGGTCAAAATAATAGGCTTCTTCCACTCATCATACCTAACCCACATATGAAGTTTGGTGAAGATCCGGTTGGTAGAACTTTAGTTATAGAGCGGAAACCGATTTCAAGTGTATTTAACATTGAAGGTCACTGTGACATTGACCTTTGGAACATCAAGGTCAAAATACATAGGCTTCTTCCACTCACCATACCTAACCCACATATGAAGTTTGGTAAAGAGCCAGTTGGTAGAACTTTAGTTAAATGATGCAATGCGAAAGTTAGCGGATTGACGACAGACGCTGGACACGGTGAAAACATAATGCCTGCGAGAAGATTTCTAGGAGGCATAATTAATATTTCCTAAAATCATTTTAAACAAGAGAAAGCGGATTATGGATGAGCTGATTACTTATTTGCACTGAGTGACCTTCAAAAATAATAATTCTGACACCTGCATGTATTTATTAAATGTGAACTATATACTCAAACACAGGATCTAATTTTAGCTGAATTTGTACATTATGCAGGCGAGTACGGCCAATTTCAAAATTCACTGAAAGTAATTTTAAAACAAGAGGCCCCAGGGGGCCTGATTGCGCTCACCTGACATGGTAGCATAAATATCAACCCAGGGAATTGATTTCAACATGTTGCATCTGCCCCTCCTAAGAAAGCTTAAACCAAATATCCAAAGATTCTGACCAGTGCATCTAAAGAAAAAGAAGATTTTTAAAGAATATTCCTCATATTGAACTAAGTAATAATTCGGGCTCCCACAAGGAGCCCAAATATGAACCCATGGACCTGGCTTGAACAAACTTGAATCTCATCTCCAGTGGAATGCTGTATACCAAATATCAAAAGATTCTGACAGGTGGATGTGACGAAGAAGATTTTTGAAGAATATTCCTCATATTGAACTAAGTAATACTTCGGGCCATAGGGAGCCCAAATATCAACCCAGGGACTTGGCATGAACAAACTTGAATCTTACCCCCCCCCCCCCCCCCCCCCACCCCCCCACCCCAAGGATGCTGCATACCAAATATCAAAACATTCTGACTGCTGGATCTGAAGAAGATTTTTAAAGAAAATTCCTCATTTAAGTGCACTTTTTTGGCGTTGAACAAAATCAAAATGCGATGTCATAACAAACTTTTATCTCAAATATCAATTAAATTGGTTCAACGGTTTGGGAGGAGAAGATGCAAACACCATGTTTACGGACGACAGACGGTGAGTGATCACTGTAGCTCCCCTGACTGAAAATCAGGCAAGCCAATTAGTGAGAGGCTTGTTTAACCCATTACCCAATGGAGACCATATTCAAATTATATTTTTTAAAAAAATTTCAAAAAATTTCAATAAAACAGTATCATGTGACCCCTCATTGGAAAGTGCTCAATGAGCTCAATCGAATGAGGTTTCACATTATTGGTTTTGTTGAAGTTTTTTTTAAAAATAAAATTTTTTCAACTGCTGAATTTGTACATTATGCAGGAAGAAGCGGCTGATTTTAAAATTCACTGAAAGGAATATTAAAATTAGTGACAAGTTTTTTTAACCCTTTACTCAATGGAGACGATATAAAAATTTATTATTTTAAATATTATTTTTTTAAATTTAAAAAAAATTCAACAAAACCATATCATGTGACCCCTCAATGAAATGAGCTTGATGAGCTCATTCCAATGATGGGTCACATGATATGGTTTTGTTGAAATACTGTGTAATCTGATCATGAAAGAGATGCTTTTTGTGATCACAGTACAGTGCAAGTGCTGTGTACAAGTTACACTGAGTAAAGAGTTGATAAACTGGGTTCATTCCCACTAGACCAATTCCCTGTAGACCAACTCCCATGAGGCCAATTCACAAAAGATCAATTGGTGTGTTCTACTTTAAAAATAATTCTATATCATTAATTTGATATATTTATAAATATTTATAAATGTATTTAATGTTATTGGTATTTAAGCCTGAAAATAAGCAGTCTGTCATTTACAGAATGAGGTCCCCAGAGGGTGAATTTGCTGATGCTATCTCATACAGTGGGCCAGTTTATCCTCTGGGTACCTCTTTCTGATTATGTTTGAGACCTTGATTCAGGTTGAGGTTCATGAAGGGTAAATTTAGTGATGCTATTTTTTTCAGATGATAGTCTGCTCATTTTTTGGCTTGTCGATATTTTATAGATGTTGGGCAGATTTTTACAATTGTTTTCCTAATTATCCTTAATCAACCCTTAATCAGAAACACTATGTAGTTGGTCTAAGGGGAATTGGTCTAGTGGGAAGACACCATTAACTGATTCATACCTGAAGTATTATTTTGAATGAAAATCCCAATTTTTCTTCTATCCATTCACTCCTTGAGGACGAACTTACAGGAACAGATACAGACTGAATCATGTCTTTCAGTACAGCATGAGCATCCATCAAGTTTCCATCTTTCAGAGCAAATCTCCTCAATATCTTGATATCTGATGAGGTCAAGTAAGCTCTCATATCAAATGTTCCAGAATCCACAGGGTTCTAAAGGGAAATAATAAAAAAAACACCTCAGTAAATCCTTAGTTTCACACAGGAAATCACGACAGAAAATATCCAGTACATATACAAAGGATGTCTACTCCTGGGTATTTTAGCCTGCGGGCCTGTCATTTTCAAAAAGGGTGGACAGCAATTATAGTCAGTATCTGAAAAGTAAGCTAAACGGCTACCAGTTAGTCTCTATGAGGCCCCTACGTCTGGCCTCTGGCTTGAGATAAGTGAATAATTATTACTTTGTTTTACAGTATAATTGTTTATCAGGCAGATAAAACTCAATTAGATAGAGTTGCATGATGAAGTGTGACCATAATTCATACTTTTTACAATTATAATTGGTGTAATAATCCCTCAAACAATTATCATCGGTGTAATAATCCCTTAAACAATTATAATCGGTGTAATAATCCCTTAAACAATTAAAATCGGTGTAATAATCCCTAAAACAATTATAATTGGTGTAATAATCCCTAAAACAATTATAATCGGTGTAATAATCCCTTAAACAATTATAATCGGTGTATTAATTGGTGTAAAAATCCCTTAAACAATTATAATCGGTGTAATAATCCCTCAAACAATTATAATTGGTGTAATAATCCCTCAAACAATTATAATCGGTGTAATAATCCCTTAAACAATTATAATCAGGGTAATAATCCCTTAAACAATTATAATCAGTGTAATAATCCATTAAACAATTATAATCGGTGTAATAATCCCTCAAACAATTATAATTGGTGTAATAATCCCTCAAACAATTATAATCGGTGTAATAATCCCTTAAACAATTATAATCAGGGTAATAATCCCTTAAACAATTATAATCAGTGTAATAATCCATTAAACAATTATAATCGGTCTAATAACCCCTTATACAATTATAATCGGTGTAATAATCCCTTAAACAAATGCAAGTTAGGCCCCACAAAATAGAACTTGTTTCTCAGGCCATTTTTTGTAAAATTGCATGTGGGCAGGTCTTTTTTTTTATTTTATTTTTTATTTTTGTAATTATTTCTTTACCATTAACAGTTCATGTTCTTGGCTTGTTTTATGTTTTAGGCCCCATAATCTACAGACTATCATGGGTGGAGATGTATTTTGTCCCTTGAGTGCAAGAAGGCTTTGCAATGCTAAAGCATTGCAAAGCCTTTTTGCACTCAAAGGACAAATTTATCAATTTTATTAACTTGGGTAAAATATCAGACATAAACCAAACAATTTTTATTTTTTTAAGTTTGCACTGGTTATAAAAAAAGAGAGCATGCAGCCAAAAGGACTATGCATGGGGGGCCTGAGAAACAGATTTTTAACTTTTTTAGGCCTCAGGAAAGATATTCTGTTGATACAGCAGTAATTTTTTCTTACGAAGATGCCAGCTAGAATGACACACAAGGAGACAAAAACGTTACTTTATATTGTAACTAGCAGGGTTACCTGGCGATACACGGGCTGAGGAGAGTATTATAACTGTTGGTGTCCCTCTACACCCCCACCCTCACCTGGCACTTTTTTAAATCTCATCATTAGATTCCTGGTAAAAAATTACCCCTAGTAGACCCCTTTGAAGACCTATATCGGTGAGAAAAATTTTGGTCATAACTTTTGGTGCCCCTCTACACCCCCACCCCGATACTTTTTTAAATCTCACCATTAGATTCCTGATAAAAACGTACCCCTAGTAGACCCCTTTGAAGACATATATCGGTAAAAAAATTTTGGTCATAACTTTTGGTGCCCCCCTACACCCCCACCCCACACACTTTTTTAAACCTGACGATGACCTCTGCCATAAAAAAAAGTACTCCTAGTAAACCCAATTTACACACTCGGGGTGGCCCCATATTCATTTCTATAGCAGGCAAGCAGGCAGGCAGGCAGGCAGGCAGGCAGGCAGGCAGGCAGGCAGGCAGGCAGGCAGGCAGGCAGGCAGGCAGGCAGGCAGGCAGGCAGGCAGGCAGGCAGACAGACAGACAGACAGACATGCAGACATTCTAAAATATAGTATAGAATTGTTATCAGTTTAAGCTGCAGGTCAAAAAAGGCGACGTCTGAATGAGCCAGAGGTGAAAAAACAAGAGGCCCCAGGGGTCCTGAGGGCGCTCACCTGGTATGGTAGCCTAAATATCGACCCGGAGTTACAATTCGAGCTCCCACAGTGAGTCCAAATACGGACCTAGGGACATGGCTTGAACAAACTTGAATCTCACCCCACTAAGGATGCTGCATACCAAATATCAAAACATTCCGACTGCTGGGTCTGAAGAAGAAAATTTTTAAAGAAAATTCCTCATTTTCAACTAAGTTATCATTCAGGCTCCCACAGTGAGCCCAAATATGGACCTAGGGACATGGCTTGACCAAACTTGAATCTCAACCCCCTAAGTATGCTGCACACCAAATAACAAAACATTCCGACTGCTGAATCTGAAGAAGATTTTCAAAGAAAATTCCTCATTTTGAACTAAGTTCTAATTCAGGCTACCACAGTGAGCCCAAATATGAACCCAGGGACTTGGCTTGCACAAACTTGAATCTCACCCCCCCTAAGCATGGTGCATACCCAATATCAAATGATTCTGCCTGCTGGATCTTGAGGAGAAGATTTTCAAAGAAATTTGCCTGAAATGAACTAAGTGCACATTTGGGCTCCTATACTGAGCCTAAATATCAACCCAGGAAGCCGATTTGAACAAACTTGAATCGGTAATCGGAAAAAAAGTAACAGGAAAAAAAGTAACAGATTTGGGTAGGAAAAAAAGAAACAGGAAAAAAAGTAACACTTTCTTATTTTTATAAGGTAAAAAAGTAACAGGAAAAAAAGTAACAGATTTGGGTAGGAAAAAAAAAAAAAGGAAAAAGAGTCACACTTTCTTATTTTTATTTCATAAAAGTGATAGATTACTTAATTATGATTTAGTTATATTATTGAAACTAGTTAGATTATTACATATCAGTATAAGTACTACATAGCAAACAGCTGTTGCGAGGATCTGTGATGGCTTATCTAAGGAAGAAGCTGCTTGTTTTCGCATTTCATTTCTCAATTTGGTATATGCGATACTGACATTTTCTGGAGGATGGTTGTGTTGCCTAACTATTTCTGGGTTGTTGAAATCTGTAGTAGTACAGAGACTTGCACGGCAGTTTGATTTAGCACGTTTAGTGCATTTCCACCAGACCTTGTTCTTCCTTCTTACAGATACAATGTACATGAAACCTTCATGACAAAGTTTTTTGCCCCTCTTATTACTCTCAATGACTTCCATGATGACTCAAGAACATTTAATGACTAGAAGAAGAATGAAAGGTTTTAGCGCGCCGAATGACTAATTCAAACTGCTGTCCAATATATAGTTTGCTGTGTGTTTATTTTTTCAAGAACATTGTTGTACATCAAAGAAGAGAATTCATGAAAGTAGCCACACTTGCTTGTGTTTATTTTTTCAAGAACATTGTTGTACATCAAAGAAGAGAATACTTGAAAGTAACCACACTTTCTGTGTGTTTATTACAATGTGTGTTCATTTGTTTCAAGAACATTGTTGTACATCAAAGAAAGCATGATGGATATCCTTGTAACAACATTGTCATAGCACACATGATCTCCAATTACAAAATAATTAAAAAAATAAAAAATAAAATTATTATTATAATTATTATAATGAAAAATGAAATAATGAAAAAACACTGTTACTTTTTTTCCTGTTGTATTATTATAATTGTTACTTTTTTTCCTGTTTCTTTTTTTCCGTTTCTTTTTTTCCTGTTACTTTTTTTCCTGTTACTTTTTTTCCTACATTCACTTGAATCAGATCCACCCCACAATGTTGCATACCAAATATCAAAAGATTCTGCCTGCTGTATCTGGAGAAGATTTTTTTTAAGAAATTTGCCTGAAATGCACTAAGTTCGAAATTGGGCTCCTATACTGAGCCCAAATATGAACCCAGGGGGCCGATTTGAAGAAACTTGAATCAGATCCACCCTACAATGTTGCATACCAAATATCAAAAGATTCTGCATGCTGGATCTGGAGAAGAAAATTTTTTAATGTTTTTTCCATTGCCTACAGTGTTAAAAAGTGCTGACTCAGCACTTTTTCAAAGTCCTGAAAAAAGTACCTTGTGATCAAAATGAGAGGGATTTTTTTAAACCATTCTATTCTACTGGATAAAAGTAAGTTTTATACAAAATAAGAATTCTCTGTGCTGTGTAGTTTTGGAGATATGGCAGTTTTAAGGTTTTTCCTATTTTTAGCTTCCGAGGTTCCCAGGGGCAATGAGAAAAAATGTTTTTGCATCAATCAACTACTTATGACCCATTATCATCTCATATCAAATTTGATTTTGTTGAAATTTTTTGAAAAAGTTTAAAAAATGATATTTAAAATAATAAATTTTGAAATCGTCTTCGTTGGGTAAAGGGTTAAACAGAAGAACATTAGTGCAATTATTTCATTTTTATAACTAATGTCCAGAAATTGCGAATGTAAAACTCCCTGAATTCATACACAAGTTACAACTTAGTAATACAAGAGAATTGACCATTGTGAGTCTTGTGACAATTTTCTCACTTTTGCTGTTCGGATTGTTCCAGTGGGATCATTCGAGTGTACAAGACCAAAGATTCTTTTTCTCTGCTGTCTGAAATAACTTCCCAAACTGTGAATTATTCAAAGGTACTCTGTTTGAATGATGCTCTTTAGTTCTGATTTACAGAGTGGTTGTTAATCCTTTACCCAACGCAGACGATTTAAAAATTTATTATTTTAAATATCATTTTTTAAATTTTTTCAAAATATTTCAACAAAACCATATAATGTGACCCCTCTTTGGAACGAGCTCGACGAGCTCGTTCCAAAGAGGGGTCACATGATATGGTTTTGTTGAAATTTTTCGAAAAATAATATTTTTTCAGCTGCTGAATTTGCATATTACGCGGGCGGATGCGGGCGATTCGTTGGGTAAAGGGTTAATACTAAAGAGAACAGGGATTGAGCAAATGGCAAGGCTCGGTGTTTTTCAACTTGCGTTGTTGCACAATCATGCAGAAAACAAAAGGCCATGGGATATTACAAGTAACTTTGGTTATACATTTCAAAGGTAATAATCCGTTAATTCACCTTATTACAAAGTACATTTTAAGCCCGACTTGTACCACTTTAAAACTAAATGCCATTTGACTAAAAATACAAACTGTTGACTACCGCAATAGGCAACGGTTAGAAGAGTTCAACCGATAATCGGAACTGGCCACCACAATCAGCTGATTGCGGGCAATCAGATGACAATGGCAATGGCTAAAGGAACATCGGTTCAACAGATTGTTGCCAAGCATTTTGTGATGATTCATAAACCGCATTTTAGTATCTTTTGCAATTGTTCAATTGTTAACGTAAGATGATGTCAATGATACCATTCAATAAAGTTGAAAAACCACCACAACGTGTACTCTTCATCTCTTTAAAAGCCCCTTTACAGGATACACAAGTTAAACGACATGTAAAGCTTACAATTTAGAGTACTTGTACAGTTAAAACTAGAAGTCCTGTCACGAATAGTGCGCTTATCTAGGCTTAATTGCGCGTTGGAATTGCGCGCAATTGCCATATCGAATGGCATCCAAAGCACGGCAGGCTCTCTTGGTTACTCATAGCAAACACATGCAATGTTTCTGCCAATGGACCTCCGGGTTACCCGGAGGTCCATTGGCTGAAACATTGCTTGTGCACAGGCCATATGTACAAAATTTGATAGCTTTACTTGGGCCATAACGCGTACATTAACGCGCATATCAACGTGCTATTTGTGCGCATTTCATGACAGGACTTCTAGTTTTAACTGTAGCAATCACCAGTTCATACCAAAAAAGTGAAGGTTGTACTCCATTGACTCAGGTCAAAGTAAAATTACCAGTTCAGGGCTTAAAATTCGTCTAGCATCACGCGAATCTAACATGATTCTCGCGAAATATTTTCCCGTGAATCCATTTAAACCATGATATGAAATCCCCCGTGGGAACCCGGGAAGTAAAGCCAATGATTGAGGGAAAATCCTCTAAAATGTGCAACATGGGGTATAAATGATTTACAACCCTTGACTTTATATCCATGTTGCTGTCATGATTAGCCATTGTGCATAAATATGTGACCTTAAACACCCTTAAATAAATAAATAAATAATGACATGAAATTCTGCAAAAACTAGCTGAATGTTGCTGGTGAGATCACGAAATAAGTTGTCAAAATTTCCACCCATGATTTACCACATGCTTCACATTTTCTTGAGTTTGGGATCAAATCAAGTCATGGCTGCTACAGCAGCCATGACTTGATTTGATACCAAACTCAAGAAATGTGAATAGACAGTTTTTCATAATTATATATTTTATGATAACCCAGGCCAGAACTTCATCATGAATCAATGATATCATACATAAAGTGAATCCAAGCAGTAAATTGACGCGAATCCACTTGGATTCGCGTCAGTGTAGTTTGCCAGAATCATTACGAGAATCGATTCGTGGATTCGCGTGTAATTTTAAGCCCTGCAGTTGCATGCTTTTGGGTGGTAAACGTAGCTCTGAGAACCACTTTTACCACGCAAGTGTGCGCGACTGGTAATTTTACTGGACCCGCGCCAAAGGAGTTTAACCCTTTACCCAACGCAGACGATATCAAAATTTATTATTTTAAATAACATTTTTTTTTAAATTTCTCAAAAAATTTCAACAAAACCATATCATGTGACCCCTCAATGGAACGAGCTCGACAAGCTCATTCCAAGGAGGGGTCATATGATATGGTTTTGATGACATTTTTTGAAAAATAATATTTTTTCAACTGCTGAATTTGCATATTACACGGGCGGATGCGAGCGATTCGTTGGGTAAAGGGTTAAAACTGAAAAAATGTCCAATTTAATATAGTTCTTTTGAGTATTGACTTATCTAGTAGTAAATGGTCTGTAAACCCAGAAAATAAGTTCAATTTAATGTAGTTCTTTCGAGCCTCGACTTGTCTAGTAGTGCACAGTATCACAATTGGAATCAGCTGATTGTGAGCTCAAATAACCTGTAATCGGTCAGCAGTCATTTTTGGTAATCAGTTGAACAGTAATGGTTAGTCAACTAATCAAATAATTGTGACAGGCCTACTATCAAGTTTTATGATTTCAAAATCCCTCCTTGTAAATAAACTCAGTCCCTGACTTTTGATGACAATATTGATGACAGCCATGGTGGCAAATTGTTACAATGAAAAAGAATCTCTTACCAACGCACATGATTTCAAAATTTGTCATTTTGATTACGCTTATTTCAAATGTTTAAAAAAATTTCAACCAAATCATATCATGTGATCCCTCATTGGAATGAGCTTGACAAGCTTATTTGGGTGAGGTGTCACTTGATAAGGTTTTGTCAAAATTGTTTGTTTTTTTCTTCAGCTGTTCAGTTTATAAATTATGTGGGTGTTTGTTTCCAATTTGTTAGGTAAAGGGGTAATGAAACTTTGTTCTGGGATTGACCTTGTTCCTGAACCAAACCTCTAAGCAAATTCCAGGAGTTTCAAGGGGGTTTTTAGTGCTTTTTCAAGGAATTTCAAGGAGAAAAACAGACAAAATTCAAGGATTTCCCAGGAAACATTTTCCACTTGCATCCAAGAGACAGAAAATATAACTCGACCCTTTACCTAAGCTAACGGAAAAAAACGGCCAGCGCTTTTCATGAAAATCACTGTTCAATCTTTTTATATTTTCATTTTTTGCTTCTGAAACATAGGTTATGACTCTCATTGGAACGAGCGTATCACGCTCGTTCCAATGAGAGGTCACAACCTATGTTTTGGAAAAAATGAAAATGTTCAAATGCACAGTAATTTTTTCACAAGTGTCGTCTGCTACTAGGTAAAAATGTAAAAGAATGGACATCAGATGTACAGTATTTTGAAATAGCACACTGTCCATGCATAGCCGACTCCATTTCCAGGAGTTTCCAGGATGGTCTTCAATATTCAAGGAGTTTCCAGGTCCTTGGGAGGATGTTTTGAGATTCAAGGATTTTCAAGGAATTCAAGGAGGTGCAGGAACCCTGTGTTAGGTAAAAGGGTAATGCATCTTTGTTCTGGGATTGACCAAGTTACGTAATTTTGTGTCAATTTTGTGTCAACTTTGTTATCGTATTCTGCAGGTTTGACCTCTCATAAAAAGGGCACCCATATAGTTTTTCCCTCTTTTATTTCATGCAACCCCGGGCTTACTCCCGGGTCAGTATGGTATTATAAGATATATATTATATATTGTACAAGCCTTATCTATATGTTTCAACAATGATTGTGTGAACTCCTTCAGTAGTGGTATCGCTGTTGGACAACTTTTACACATTTCTTGCTTCTTTGCTGCTCCTGAGACAAAATCTTTCTCCTTTTTCTTTTGTGTGGGCTTCCCATGTGTTGAGTCTTGTTCATCACCAGCAGGGTGTTCAGGAACATGCTGTTTATGTTGTTCTTCAATGCCAATATCATTTTCCTTCTAAAAAATAAACAGAGTATATGGAATGAGTGTTTTTCTCATATAATATTTATGAAACGAGTCTAAGAATTTTCCGTTTTGACGAGCCCAAACGGAAAATTCGGACAAGTTTCATAAATATTATATGAGAAAAACACTCATTTCATATTCTATTTATCACATGACACACACAAGCACAAATTAGCAACCTAGTATGACTTTATAACCAACCACCTAACTTGAGTTGCAGACGGCACCTGGAAAAAACAACCTCGTATAAAAATTTTAATTTTTTGCTTCCAAAACATAGGGTATGACCCTTCATTGGAATGAGCTCGTTCCAATGAGGGGTCATAACCTATGTTTTGGAAGCAAAAAGTGAAAACATAAAAAAGTATGAATGGCGTTTTTCTTGTATGTAAAAGATTAATACAATATAACCTACCCAAAATAGAACAGAAAACGTAAATTCTCCCTACTGAAATTATGCAAATGTGACCCACTTGTATTTTGATTGGCCAATCAAACTGTCCAGTTTTTAAATTGACCAATGAAAGCTCCCAACTCTAATTATGCAAATTATCATTACGTGTACAGTACCCATATGAGACTGGTCAATTAATACCCCACTTATTGATGCTAAATTCAGATTAGTGCGGTCTATTCATAGAGGAACTATTTATGAGTGGGCGTGTACAATTAATTACTTATCTTCATTGACAACTGAGCAACAATAACAAGAACATTGGCTTTGATATATTTTATTTCATTCAAGTTTTTCAACTTTTAACCAGCGATAAACTATAGAAACGAAACACAATACACTAGATATTTACATAAATAAGTTTGTTTTTTGCACATAGATATTTACATAAAAGAGTTGTCTTTTTTTAATCTTTTAACTTCATTTGGTTTCTTTATAACTAACATATAACCAACATTACAGTACGTTCAATGTGGATTGAATCAAAAATGCCGCCGCGGTGTGTTCTCCTCCATGGAGTTCCAGTGGACCGCAGTGTTTGATCAGTGGAAGACAGTTTTCAAAACACTGTGACCCACCGTGGTCACGAGCTTTAACGATTAGTTTAATTGCTTTTGCATGTCAGTTTTTCTGCTGATTAATAAATACTGTCTTGTGACGTCAACTGGCAAGACGAATGTGTTGTTACTGGTAGTAGATAATCTATTTTAAATTAAAATTGGATTTTGGAGAAGGCAGACGGCGACTATTGCTGTGGTTTGAAATTGTAAATTATGAATAGAACAGTCAGTTCCATTTGGTTAAGTACAAAGTCCTCGTCACTTTCGAAACTAAACTGTTGTGTTTGCGCGATCGATTTGATCGAGGAAATAAATAAACCAGACTTGAGAAAAACAACTACTATTCGCGAAGATCCCAATTTCACATTTTGTTTACAGCTGTAGGCCAACACGTGATGAACCGTGTTTTTCTTGGGTGGGAAGTGGGGCGAAAAAGCCTCCGGCGCCACGAAAGTGCCCACGGTGCACGGCTAATGATCGAAGTGATACCAGTTTACAACATTGAGTCAACTCAACCAGCTCATCCTCTTTCCTGTCTTACTCTTGTCGGGCAACGCAATTAAAGATTGTTATAAAAAGGATATAGTAAAAAGAAAATATAGTGTTTTTGAATGGATACCAAAAAGTATCGCACTCGTGATTGAAACTAATGATTATTTCACTGGGGGAGGGACGGGGGGGGGGCGGGAGGGGGGGGGAGATATTTGCATACGGAAACAAATATCCTTCATCCATTTCTGTAGGGGTTTGTACATACTTTTATATTCTTTGCATTTGCAGATTTTTCAACGTTCCTCTACATTGTTGTTATTTGTATTATCAACTGAAATAGCTAAGCCTGTGTGTATGTAAAAATATGTGGGTGAATATAAGGGAGATACCGAATTAAAATATCTGCGAATGTGCCATTCTAAGAGAGAGTACACTTCGGCGGAAAAGAGATAGAGAGAGACAGATATACGTGATGGGGAGGGGGGGGGGGGGGGGGGGGTAAGAAAAAGTGAAAGAAAATTAGTACACGAAAGTATACGCAAGTGCATGTGGGCGTATATCTGCATATTACTCTGTGTGTGGGGGGGGGGGGGGGGGTGCACAAGGGCGTGTGTGTGTTGGTGTGCGTTCATGTGTTTTGGTTTTTCGGGTTTGCGTAAAAAAAGACCTACCTCTGATGAAAATGTGTCTCATGAGCCTCCATAGGCTGGATTTCATATAAATATTTTGTAAATACTCCATGTATATTATGTATGTGTATTGAAATTGAAATGTGACACTTAAATAAAATATTCTACGACTACTACTACTACATTAAAGTACTCGGGATTGAAGTGATTAATTAAATATAGTAGATTAAACTACCACTTGCACAAGGTGTGAAATAACATTTGAGTGGCGCGACAAAGCACAGAACTGTCCTTCAAACTACCATCTGTTTTAACACCTCTGCACATGACAAGCTTGAGAAAAAATAAGAGACAAATCAACATTTTCAATTACTTTTTTTTATTAATTCAGCAATCATAATTATAACCAAAGGTAAATAAAATCAATAAAAAATAATATTTTTTTTTTATTTTGCAATAATGACATGCCGATCGACAAGCCAGACCACCACACATCATAACCCTAGCTCAAGAATGCCCCAAAATTTCTTGGTTTTGTCCCCCCACACGTGTCTTGAAAGCCCAAAAATTAAATAAAACTTTCAGATAGGAGATTTTAATTCCTCTATCGGAGATTTTCTGGCGCAGCCCGCACATAAAAAATTCCAGTGTCTTGGCAGTGTAAGCTTCAGTCATCCATACCACTCCTAAATGGTGAAGTAAATAGTCCCACCCCCCCCCCCCCCCCCCGCCTCCCTCCCCATCCCCGAAACGAGGCAATTGGACCCCAGACTCCCATAAACCCACACGCACAAATAGGCCTATATCATTGATTGCTTGCCCATCTGCCCCCTCCCCCCCCTCCCCCCCCACCCCCCCCCCCCCCCCCCCACCATCTTGGCCAGTTTTCCTTGCTAGTGCATGCAGGCGCTTCAATATACGGATTCCGAAGCATCTTGGGCTGAAAGGTTCCAGGGCCACCACAAGCATTCCTTTTTCGTTAATGTAGTTTATTTATGTTAATTCCACTCTCAACATGTACATTGTAACATTCCACTCTGAATTTAACTTTTAAAATCGTAAATCGGGAGCACGGTGGCGTTGCGGTAACCGGTTCTAGTCAGATCGCCGAAGTTAAGCAACGTCGAGCCCGGTTAATCATCGGATGGGTGACCATCTGAGCGATCAATTCAGACTCCCGCGTTGTGTCCTTAGGCAAGGCACTTAGCCCCGATTGCCAACATGGGGGCACGATGACGCCGTGTACTAAGGCGTACTGCACGTCGATGGTACGCATGTCTTCAACCAATCAAACCCTGCCTATGCTGCAGTGCGGAGTTACAATGTTGGGGAGCTGGCAGCTTCTCGTCGTTGCTTGGTGGGTCTCTCCGGGTACTCCGGCTTCCTCCACCCGTAAAACTGTCACGGTCATGATTAGCCATTGTGCATAACTTGTATGACTTTAAACACCAACAAATAAATAAATAAATAAAATCGTAAATCGGATACACCCCCCCCCCCCCCCAACCCACAATTTATTCAAAATTCAGTACCGGTAACATGATTCTTCTCCGTCAATAGCTATAGTTAGGTAAAAGACCGTCGGGGAAATGTCCAGATATTGTGCTGGTCAAGTTATAATTATTTCAACTCACATCCATGATTTCAGTACGGTATAATATTTATATTTTCGTAATTTCTCGAGTTCTGAATCGATTTTGATGAACAACATTCGGAATCGCAATAGCTTTTAATAACTTTTTCAAATATTGAACTATCTTTTTAATATTTCAAGTAAAAGTAAAAGTAATTTTTTACTGACTGTGAAAAAATTTGATCTAATTAAGAGCCGGCGACTGAGAGATCAAAAGATAAACCGACGTCAACCAAACATCCCATCACACAGTTTGACATATTCATGCGAGATTAAAAACACGATTCAAACTCCATATTTTGATCGTTTTTTCTGCCATATTAATGCTTTTTATTATCAAAAAACACGTATGGAGCATACGTATTCCATTTATACTTAAGTGCAATACCTAACAATCACTAAACAACAATGGACTGAAACTATTTTTGGTGGAAGAATAAACCTGATTACCACACTTGCAAAAAACACAAGTTAATTATAGACAAATTGAAGTCACGTGGTGGGGTTTTGAGACCCCACCTCGTAGTGTAATTAGTGGGGTCTCAATTTCTGTGTTCATATGGGCAGCGTCCACGACATGTGAAAATGTGGCCCAGTTGTATTTTGTTCAGCCAATCAAATTGTCTAGTTTTGAAATTGACCAATGAAATTGACAGAAGGCTTTATTTATCACTGATTAATGTGAAAACAAAATATCAAATGTTTTAAAGTGAACAAAACGGATGAGTCATATGATAAAACAAAATACTAAACAAGAGGCCCCAGAGGGCCTGAGGGCACTCACCTGACATGGTAGCCTAAATATCAACCCAGGTAATTGATTTGAACAAGTTGCATCTGCCCCTCCTAAGAAAAGCTTATACCAAATATCAAAAGATTCTGACTGGTGGATCTAAAAAAAATGGATTTTAAAAAAATATTCCTCATATTGAACTAAGTTATATTTCGGGCTCTTACTGGGAGCACAAATATGAACCCAGGGACTTGGCTTGAACAAACTTGAATCTCACTCCCCTAAGGATGCTGAATACCAAATATCAAAAGATTCTGATGGGTAGATCGGAAGAGGGAGATTTTTAAAGAATATTTCTCATATTGAGAGAGCCCAAATATGGACCCAGGGATTTGACTTCAACAAACATGTGAATGAATCTTCCAAAGATGTTATATGTGAAATATGAAAGCCTTTGAAGCAGCAGCGGGAGAAGAAGATTCTTTAATATCTTTCCCATTACTCACAGAGTTAAAAAATGATGACTCAGCATTTTTTCAAAGTCCTGGAAAAGTACCCTATGATAAAACAGATGGCTTCCCTCAGGAAGCCCAAATATAAACCCAGGGACTTGGCTTTAACAAATTTATATCTCACCTCCCTAAGAATACTGTATACCAAATATCAAAAGATTCTGACTGGTGGATGTGAAGAAGAAATTTTTTGAAGAATATTCCTCATATTGAACTAGGTTATAATTTGGGCTCCCACAGGAAGCCCAAATATGAACCCAGGGACTTGGCTTTAATAAATTTACATCTCACCTCCCTAAGAATACTGTATACTAAATATCAAAAGATTCTGACTGGTGGATGTGAAGAAGATTTTTAAAGAATATTCCTCATACTGCACTAATTTAAAAATTTGGGCTCCCATAGAGAGCCCAAATATGGATCCAGGGATTTGCTTTCAATAAACATGTGAAGCAATCTTCCAAAGATGTTATATGTGAAATTTGAAAGCTTTTCGAGCAGTGGTTTGAGAGACGTTGAGTCTTAAATTTTTTCCTCATTTCCCAGTGTTAAAAAGTTAAAAAATTTATAGTAATTTATATATTTTTTATACTTACCAATGACCCAGACTTAGCTGGTGCTAACTCTTAAATTCTAGGGCCAAACACAAATTTTACCCCCCAATCCCCAAAATTTGCATCTAAAACCGAAAATTAATGTCCTATATGGTCCTCCATACCTTTCCTCCACTGCACATACGCAGTGTCAAGGAAGTCTCGAAATTGGCGCCAAAAGTCATTCTTACAAGCAGTGCCTGGAAAAGCGTTATGTACTCAGCGGGGAGGTATGAGTTCCGAACTCATGGGAGGGCCATCCCCGTCTGGGTCATTGGTAAGTATAAAATATATATAAATTACTATAAATTTTTTAACATTTTTATAATGTACCAATGACCCAGACTTTGCTGAATAGTAAAAAGGTTGGAGGGCCTAGGACATAAAGCAATCCAATAACTCAACTATATCTATACAGAATTATCCCCTCAAGGAGAAAGGAGAAAAAGGCTTTACATGTATCTTTCTATTCTGCATCAAAACGAGAAAGACACAACACCATTCTGTACTTGAGCATAATAACATCACTGATGTCTATTAACCTCCAGTATAATCCATTATGGTAATTATTTTTAGAGGAAAGCTGATAAATAAAGTAGTCCAGATAAATGAGACTCTTAAATTCATTAAAAGTGACCGATAATTGTATATTAACGTCTGCATGATATGTGACATATACAAATACTACACACCGAGGTACACTTAAAAATATTATATGGATGAGTAAAAAAATTATATTTACACTTTAAAAATAATCCTGGTACCGACTAGAATTACTGACTCTAGAGGAGGTATTCTCTTGCTTTTCACTATAAAGCAGGTGACCTAATGGAACACCTGCCCCCCCCCCTCCCCTTGCCCTGTGTCAAATACCCCAGAGCGAAGAGGGCGGCAGCACAGAGTCACTGCCGGAACCAAAAGCCTACACAACTATAGTTGCAACTGTTTAGTGGACGACATTTTGAGCAACAGATAACAAACCTAAACAATGCCGGTCTCTAGAAATGGACTCAATATTTCTGAGGTATAAATTCGTGCAAGTGAAAGGCTAAAAGCAATATGCAGCCGTCATTAGAACTGTAATAGCAACGCTATTAGCATAAGCCTCTGAAGTAGAAAGAACTCTTACTTCAAGAGCTAAAATCTTAATCGCAGACTGCTGTGTTGAAGATATTATCATAAGCAGTACTGAAAGCTAATAGAATCCATCAAGCTATAGAATGGACCGAAATGTGGAGGAAGCTTCCACAGCATAATCCACAACAGACACCTGAATAGATTAATGCACGGTCTTTGTGGAGACAGAGGTGCCACCAACAGAATTGCATTGAGATTATTTAACTTAAGCAATATCTGCTGAATCAACGGCACTGGAGGATACCCATATCCTATTATCCCGTCTCACGAGATGGATAGAGCGTCAACTGCAAACGCTCGAGGATCTGAACATGTTGACACGTACACTTGCAACTGATTGTTGAGATGCTTCGCAAAAAAGTCCATCATTGGCCGCTCTCATAGGTAGCAAATCTGATATAAATACTCGTTGTTAAAAGTCCATTTGACTGCAATAAGCAGCCCTTTCGTGAAAGGGAGTCCGCTAATACGTCCAGACGACCCGGAATACGACGGACCGATAGGAGAACTTGATGTTCTAGTACCAACAGAAGGATTCATTCCGTTACAGTGAATAACAGAATGGAATGAGTACCTCCCTAGTTCCGAAAATATGCTTATACCGTCGAATTGTCGGACAGAATTGCCTGTGGGCATTCTGGATAACATTCATGCAATGACGTAACGCAAGCCAAAATAACATCAATTCCTGATGTTTATGTGCTTGATTAGGAACTACGGATCCCAAGGACCCTGGCACTTAAAAACCGTTGGGCTCAATGTTGGGTCCCAACCTATTTAACTGGCATCCGTCAAAACTGTAAAACTCGGATCCGGCAATTGCAGTGGAAGTTATTTCCCTGAATAAACCACTGAATATCTGCCCAAGTCTGAATCTGTTTCACTTGACTTACAAGAGGATGTACGTAACGAGCGAAAGAATCTTCACCCTCCAACTCTGTTCTTTTTGAGTCAAAAAGATTTGGAGAGGACAAGTGCTTAGCCGCCCCATTGGAATAAAATCCACGGCAGCTCCACACAACCCTATCAGTCTGATGAATTCTCTCGCTGTAACTTTGTCTGAGTGAAGACAATAGCGAGCGTAACAACTGATTAATTTCGCTCTGGTTAACAGCAGACGAACGAGATTGTTGTGCGTCTCGAAGCTCATTCCCAAGTGGGTGAATGACTTGGACGGCACCAGATCCGACTTCTCCTCGTTTATTATAAAACCGAGATATCGGAGTAATAGAAGCAGATTCTGCACATTGTTCTGAAGCGTTAACTCATTGCCGTACCTCTGAAGAATGTCGCCAGGTAGGCCGACATTACCGCAGACGAATGAGCTCGGAAATGTATCATTACCGAGTTCATTATTCGAGTGAAAGCCCAGGGCGCTAGGTTCAAACCGAAGCACACCGCTCGGAACTGATATACAACTCCTAGGACTGCGAAGCGTAGATACTTTCTGAATGTCGGATTACCATGACGTGAAAGTACGCATCCTTGAGATCTATGCTTGTAGCATAGTCGTTCACCCGAATACTCGCTCTGACTGATCAAATTGTCTCCATATAGAACTTCGGAGCGACGATCAGCTTGTTTATCCAGCTCAGATCTATGACTGGATGGAACGAGCCGTCTGGTTTTGGAAACAGAAACAGATGGCTGTAGAAACCCGGTGACTCCTGGTCTTCTACGACCTCTACCGCGTTCTTCTCCAGAAGAGACTGTACTTCTGATAGAAGAGCGTCTCTTTTCTGCGGATTTGACGGAAGCTGAGTGCATTTTGGACTTCGAGTTAATGGAGGCTTTCGTTTGAAGGATATTCTTAGTCCTTCCGAAATTACCCCTCAAACGCAGGGGGTCGTCCGCAATTGATGCCCAATTGTTTATAAAACTCGACAATCTTCCGCCTACCGGAACACGATAGAGGTTCATACCATCACCTCCTGGACCTGCGAGGCTTGCGGAAGGAGAAACTATGTCCTCCACGACCCGCACCTCGCCCCGTCGACCTAGGGACGCCTGACCGGTTATCTCGGCCAGAATAACGTCCCCCACGTGAGTCACTGCCTTGACAGTCTCTAGAATAAGACCTAGAGGACGCATAGGAACCTCTATAGGAACTTCTCTTGGGCGTACTTGTCCCAGAAGTGCCTGTCTTACTCTTTTCTGCTGTATCCGACTTTTTAGAAGCGGATTTGAATAGCAGAGAATCCGAAGCTTTCTTAGTTATCTGATCATAGATTGCTGAAAGCTTGCCATCGAAGAGAAGCTCTCCGGAGACCGAAGCGACTCTGAGAGAGTTTTTCACCTTACCATCCACGCGCGTGGATGTAGCTAGGGCCGCATCACATCTAACCAACTCCAGGTTTGCCACTGAAAGGGCGGAGTTATACGTGGAATAAGCTATTGCCCTTGAAAGAACTCTTAAGGAAGATAGTACATCCTGGAATTCTTTCCCTTCAAGGCGTAATGAAAACGCTTTAGTAAGGTGATCTGCGTACGATAATGCGTCTAAGATAACTCTGTTAGACATTATTGTCGTTTCCAACATCGCGGTTGAAACTGACATAGACGACGGTATAGATCATTCTAGATCTTCGGCCTGATCGTCTAGACGCAGAGGAACTCTCGGTATGCCCTGTTCTGCCGTTTCGAAATTATTCCTTGAATTGATGAAAGGCAGATGTAGAACATTCGCCGATAAGAAACCTGACTTGCTCATTTTGGTAGCAAGCTTATATATAGCGTCCTACAATAGTTCAGATGTTCTTGTGACATTATTGGACTGTGTCGGAAACTCAGGGATGATGTCCCTAAACCGATAAAATTATTCCGTGTCCAGTGACGCTAACAGTTTCTTATCTGGCATCGCAGCCTTTTGGTCCGACAGAACAACTTCTGAAAGATAATGCCGGATGATATCTACGGCAACTTTATGTTGTTCCGAAAGGGAAAAAAACAACTCCTCGGTATCCCTTTGCCATCCTGTCGGACCACTTGAAATTCTCAGTCGTCCGTACCTGATGCTTCAGCGGGGCGTACCGACCCAGCATCGTCGGATAAATCCTGAACCGACAGAGATTCTGTCATCTGCTGGGATGCTGCGATAATTTGTGCTATTTGTAATAACACGTCCATTACGGAGACCTGTGGTGCAGCGGTCTTACGTTACTTAGCCGCTGAAAGCTCCCTGGACGTTAACTCCTGCATATTTCTTATGCGAACGTCCGGAGTCTATAGGCCTCGTATTCCTGACTACTGGATGGCGTGACCTGGTCGCCGTGAAATCCTTGGTCAGCGAGACTGGCTAGATAACAGTGGTCACGTAGTCAAGGTGCGGTCGTGTGCGCTGCCGTGAGGATGAGGAAGCCATTAGAGCAGTCTCTCCGGACTGTCTATATAACGGAGCGTCCCGAGCGGTGGATGTATGCTCCGAATGAGAAACATTTGTACCACAACATCTGTTCTCAGATGTTGTTGTACGAGAGAGGGACCTCTCTCACTCGCAGCCCGGGTGGACCTGGACGAGCTAGGAACCGGACTGAAAGGCTTCCTCCGTATCCTCCTCGTATCCATCGTCACTGGGTGTGCACGTAGTATATTTTATAGTGCTCGGATCACCCAAATCTCCTTCCTGGACCGCAACGAGCTAGCGGACGCCAAAGCCGTCGATCCTACTTGGGACCTCTTAGGCAATTGACGTAATATCATGAGCACTTATCCACTAGCTCTTCATTTGACTGTGACGACGGAAGCACACTTTTTGAAGACATCACAGAAAATCACCGCATTCTTATTCCTGAATGAGGCCTGTGAAGCTGTGACTTACATAATATCCACTGGCAGCTCCAGGGACGTTCATTCCTGCATTTATATAATATGCGAACGTCCCATCAGGAAAGACCTCATATCCTTGGCTAACAGATCAAGTAACCTGGTCGACAATATTCCCTGGTCGGCAAAGCAGGAGCTCTAGGAACGTTCATTCCTGTATTTATATAATATGCGAACGTCTCCTGAAACTCTGTGGTCACAAGCCAAGGTGCGGTGGTGTGTGTTGACATGAGGATGAGGAAGCCCATAACACAGCCAGTTCGGACTGTGTATGTGACGGAACGTCCCGAACATGAGGATTGGACGTATGTTCCGACTAACAAACAAACATACAACAACATTGCGGCTCAAATGTAGTTGTAAGAGAGAGGGGGCCTCTCTCGTTCGCGGTCCGGATAGACCTGGATGAGCTAGCTACTAGACTGACAGGCTTCCTCCGTACTATCCTCGGATCCGTCGTTGCTGGGTGTGCACGTTTCAAGTTTATAGTGCTTGCATCACCCACACTGCTTCCCAGAACCGTAACGGACAAACCCGGGTGCCGAGCCATTCGATGAATGGTCACTACACCGGGCGGACTAGCGGACGATCAATGCCTTCGATCCAACTAGGGACCTCTTCGGCAATTGTCGTATTACCCTGAGCACTTAGCCGCTAGCCCTAACACTGCAACGATAGAGATACACTTGTTGAAGACATCACGAAAACATCACTCTGAATTCTGAAAAATAAAATGATAATATAGAGTGACCCTACGGAGAGAGGACCGGTATGGACCCCTCCCCGCAAACACAATATCGTGACACACATCTTCAACGTTGTCATTTCAATCAACACACACAGAGCAGGAATTACTGCGAATACATTGAACCTGAGAAGTAGAGGAAGATATCCTCGCATTATAAATAAAAAATATTTTTTCATCAATAAAAAATACACAGTCATATTAGTCGCACTATCCCTTGAAATAAAGATACATAATTAAACAATAACATGATTTTAGAGGGCATTATGGTTCGTGAGCGGCCCTGCATCGATGTTGAACAGCCCGAGGGTTTATTAAAGGCCTGAGACGAAGTCGAGGGCCGTTAATAAGCCCAAGGGCTGTTCAACATCGATGCAGGGCCGCTCACGAACCATTATGCCCGACAACAATCATGTTATTACTATTATTACCACTACGTAATTTGTAATAAGTGACAGGTGTTAATATAATATAATACTTACCTGGGTTCGCGCGATAATGCTGAATGCATGAACGCCAAGATGATGAGGGGTTTTTACATTGTAGAAACTGATTACATCGAGACGATGAGAGAGTTTAAAAAAATTCTGTCTTCCACTTCCGGCGAGGGAGGTAATGCACGCAATAAAGATGACGAATCAGTTGACATGGAAAATGGCTACAACTGACAACATGGCCACGTGTCATTTGTTTCTGTTGCTGTCGATCAACAAAACCGCAACGAAATGGCGAAAGCATCAACTTTTCCTTGCGAGTTCTCGCCTCATTTCTAAATTTTCACGTGACAAGAGGGCCGATAATGAATTTTGTTTTCCATTAGCGGCCCTCCTATCACGTGACTACCGAGCAATAGAGGATATGATTGCCCGTTAAATCGACATTAATGCAGTAGGAAACGCCCTGCAAAGTGGTAATAATATAACATAATCCATTATAATCTTTGAAAGAAAATAATTTTCAAAAAAAAAAAATTTTTTGAAAAATTTTTTCAGAACAGCCCAAGTTCCCAATGGGAACACCGAGCCCAAATGGATCCCCAAAAAGCCTAAGTGTGGACTAAATTTTTTAAAACATTTCAAAAAATTAATGCAACACTTACATACAATATTAATGTATCTTGCTATGTCTAAACTAATGTAAAGACAAGAAATCACTATCAGCAGTAACCGTTGTCAATGTGAACAAGAAGTTGTACAAAAACCAGAAACATGAGTCCAGACACTGATAAACATGGCCCGAAATCAGTTACCAATTTAAACACTATCTGATGCAAAACAGAGATTTCCATAGAAGAAACTGCAGAACATCAGATGGTAGATGCAGATCACAACACCTAAACACCTAAGGGTGAGGATGTCAACATGGGGAAAAGAACAGAAATTCATTCTGTTACGAAGCCAAAACTCCCAAGAAATTTTAGTAATAATTATTACAGAAAATATGCCAAAAGCATGGGAGAATAGCAAGGGGGGAATAAAGGAAAGGGAGAGAGGCAACACTAATCAAGCAGTGGAACTTTCATAGCAAGAATGATAACAACAGGCTCATGCCTCGAAATTAGGGAACATAACATAATTTCATAAAAAAAATTAAGTTACAGCCCTGATTATTTCCTGCCACTGAATTTTCCTCTCATCTTTCTATTTCCTCTTTAGATCCACCATTTCTCTCATATTTATGTGTCTGGCATCATTTAAACTGAGATTTACAAGCACAAATATCAGTCAGATGTGAACTGATGAAGGGCCAAACAAAGAATGACTTTTGGTGCCAATTTCGTGACCTCCTTGACACTGCGCATGCGCAGTGGAGGAAAGGTATGGAGGACCATATAGGACATGTAATTTTCGGTTTTAGATGCAAATTTTGGGGATTGGGGGGTAAAATTTGTGTTTGGCCCTAGAATTTAAGAGTCAGCACCAGCTGAGTCTGGGTCATTGGTACAGTATAAAAATATGCTGACTCAGCATTTTTTCAAAGTCCCGAAAAAGTAACCTATGATAAAAACGATAGCAATTGTTTTGGACCATTCCATTCTATTGGTCCTAAGGAAGCTTCACACCAAATAAGAATCTCCGTGCTGTGTTGTTTAGTAGAAATGGGCTTTTAATTTTGTTTCTATTTTTAGCTCCTGCGGTTCCCATGGGGTGACAGGAAAAGTTAAAAAATTTATAGTAATTTATATATTTTTTATACTTACCAATGACCCAGACTTAGCTGGTGCTAACTCTAACAAAACCAGGGCCAAACACAAATTTTGCCCCCCAATCCCCAAAATTTGCATCCAAAACAAAAAGAAATCATGTCCTAAAAGACCTCCATACTACGCCTCTACTGCGCAT
Organism: Pictodentalium vernedei; assembly: GCA_031216915.1. NCBI lineage: Eukaryota > Metazoa > Mollusca > Scaphopoda > Dentaliida > Dentaliidae > Pictodentalium > Pictodentalium vernedei. The sequence goes on along the minus strand of CM062291.1, from coordinate 440,941,358 downwards.
GCGCAGTGACGCAGACGTCCCGAAATTGGCGCCAATTATCATTCTTACTGGCAGTGCCTGGTCAGCGCTATGTACTCAGCGGGGAGGCAAGAGTTCTCAACTCCAGGGAGGGCCATCCCCGTCTGGGTCATTGGTAAGTATAAAAAATATATAAATTACTATAAATTTTTTAACATTTTTATACTGTACCAATGACCCAGACTTAGCTGAATAGTAAACAGGCTGGAGGGCCTAGGACATAGAGGAAAATCCAATAAGCTCAACTATATAGTAAAGAGGTAACCCCTTAAGGAGAAAAGGAGTATTAGGCTTTACATGTATCTTTCTTATTTAATATTAAATTAGAAAGATACACTACCCTTAATAATTGAGCACAATAACATTCATGTTCTCTATTAACATCCAGTATATCCCTTATACTAATTATTTTTAAAGTAAGCCAATAAATAAAGTAGTCCAGAGAATTGAGACTCTTTATAGTCATTTAAAAGTGTCCGAGTATTGTATATTAAAGCCCGATTGACACTTGACATATACAAATGCTTCACACCGAGCTACACTTTAAAAATAAGACATGAATGAATTTTAACATTAATATTACACTTTAAAACCATCCCGGAAGCGACTCAGAAATACTGACTTGGAGGAGGCATTCCCTTGCTTTTCACTATAAAGCAGGTGACCTAAGGGAACACCCCCCCCCCCCCCCTTCCCCTTGCCCTGGGTCAAATAGCCCAGAGCGAAGAGGGCAGCCGGACGGAGTCACTGCCGGAACAGAAAGCCTGCATAACTATAGTTGCAACTGTTTAGTGGACGACATTCTGAGCAACAGATAACGGACCTAAACAATGCAGGTCTCCAGAAATGGACTCAATATTTCTGAGATAAAAATTCGTAAATGTGGATGGCTGAGACCAATAAGCAGCCTTCATTAAATCTGTAATAGCAACACTATTAGCATAAGCCCAGGAAGTAGAAAGAGCTCTTACTTCATGAGCGGAAATCTTAAGCACAGACTACTGAGAAGAAGATAAATTTTCATACGCAGTACGGATAGTTAATTGAATCCATCTAGCAATAGAATGGACCGAAATGTCCTTTCTATTAGGCATCAAAGACAGAAAGAAACGTTTCCGTCCCTTTCTGATAAACTGAGATCTCTGTTTATAGATACGTAACGCTCTAACAGGACAGAGTAAAGGCCTACGCCCGTCTGAAGACGGAAGAGCCTTAATAACAATAGGTTCCGGATATTTATTAGGAGCCTGATTCTTAGCTAAAAAACCCACATTAGTAGTGAAGGTGATAGTGTTCCCGACACTACGATAGTGAGAATCATCCACCGACAGTGCATGAAGCTCACTGACTCTTCTAGCAGAAGAGAAAGCTAAGAGAAAAGCTGTCTTATAAGATAAGAATTTGAAATCTACAGTCCCAAGAGGTTCAAATGGCTTTTCCTTCAATTTAAGAAGAACCCAAGCTAAATTCCACTTAGGAATTAATCTAAGAGTTCTGGGTCTATTTATCGAAAAGTTTCTAACCAACTTAGATAAAGAGACATTAGATCCAATTTGTAAACTATCATGATGTGCATAGGTATCAGATAACATAGACCTATAACCCTTTATAGTAACAGGCTGCAGTTTGATTTCGTCAAACAAGTATACTAGAAAGTTTGCAATGTCTGGTATAGAGGGATCGAAAATATCTACAGAATGATCCCTACACCAACGACGAAAAACCTTCCACTTAGCCGCATAATTTAGCGAAGAGGAGGTCCTCCTACAGTTAGAAATCGCGTCCACTGCTAGTCCTGTAAAGTGCTTGCCATGCAAGAAGGACCGCACAACGGAAAAACGTGAAGGTTGAGACCTTGCGGGTTGTGATGGAGTTGGCGCGATTTCCCCTGCGAAAGAAGATCCTCCCGTGGAGGAAGCTTTCGCGGTAGGTCCCACAACAGACACCTGAGTAGATTTATCCACGGTCTCTGTGGCGACAGAGATGCTACCAACAGAATCTTGCATTGAGATTGTTTTATCTTTAGCAATACTTGTTGAATTAACGGCGCTGGAGGATACGCATATCCTATCATTCCGTCCCAAGGGATCGACAGAGCGTCTACTGCAAATGCTCTTGGATCCGGACACGGAGACACATACGTCTGCAACTGATTGTTGAGATGTGTCGCAAATAAGTCTATCATTGGCCGTTCCCATTGGTAGCAAATCTGATTGAATACTTGTTTGTTGAGAGTCCATTCCGACGGCAACAAGTGACCCTTTCGTGAAAGGGAGTCTGCTAGCACATTCAGACGACCCGGTATGTGACGGACCGAAAGAAGAACGTGATGTTCTAGCGCAAACAGAAGGATTCTTTCCGTTAGATTGAACAACGGAACTGAATGAGTGCCTCCCTGATTCCGTATATACGCCACTACTGTTGTATTGTCGGATAGGATTTGGACATGAGCATTGTGAATAATGTCCATCCAGTGACGTAGCGCAAGCCAAATTGACATCATTTCCTTGATGTTTATGTGCTTGCACAGGAATTGCGGATCCCAAAGACCCTGGCATCTCGAATCCGTTGGGATTAATGATGCACCCCAACCTGTTTGACTGGCATCCGTCATAATGGTAAAACTTGGATCCGGCAACTGCAGCGGAACTCCCTGAGTTAACCACTGAATGTTTGCCCAAGTCTGAATCTCTTGTTTCACTTGATCTGACAAGAGAACGTCTACGTCGAGCGAATGAATTTTCACACTCCAATTCTGAGTCAAGAAAATTTGAAGAGGACGTGTGCGTAACCGCCCCATCGGAATGAGATCCGCAGCGGCTCCGCACAGACCTATCAGTCTCATAAATTCTCTCGCTGTGACTTTGTCTGCGTGCAGGCAATAGCGAGCGTAACAACTGACTAATTTCGCTCTGGTTAACGGCAGACGAACGAGATTGTTGTGCGTCTCGAAGCTCATTCCCAGATGCGTGAATGACTTGGACGGCACCAGATCCGACTTCTCCTCGTTTACTATAAAACCGAGACGTCGGAGCAATAGAAGAAGATTCTGAACATCGTTCTGAAGCGTTAACTCGTTGCCGTACCTCTGAAGAATGTCGTCCAGGTTGGCCGACGTTACCGCAGACGAATGAGCTCGGAAATAGATCATTACCGAGTTCATTACCCGAGTGAAAGCCCAGGGTGCTAGATTCAATCCGAAGCACATCGCCCGGAATTGATACACCACTCCTAGGACGGCGAAGCGTAGGTACTTTCGGAATGTCGGATGTACCATGACGTGAAAGTATGCATCTTTGAGATCTATGCTTGTTGCATAATCGTTCACCCGAATACTCGCTCTGACCGACCGAATCGTCTCCATATAAAATTTCGGAGCGACGATCAGCTTGTTTATCCAGCTCAAATCTATGACTGGACGGAACGAGCCGTCTGGTTTCGGAACCAGAAACAGATGGCTGTAGAATCCCGAAGATTCCTGGTTTTCTACGACCTCTACCGCGTTCTTCATTAAAAGAGACTGCACCTCTGATAACAGAGCGTCTCTTTTCTGCGGATTTGACGGAAGATGAGTCCACTTTGGACTTCGAGTTAATGGAGGCTTTCGTTTGAAGGATATCTTTAGACCTTCCGAAGTCACTCCTCTCACCCAAGGGTCGTCCGTAATCGACGCCCATTCTTGTGAAAAGCTCGACAACCTTCCGCCAACCGGTATGCGATAGAGGTTTAAGCCATCACCTCCTGGACCTGCGAGGCCTGCGGTAGGAGAAACCACATCCTCCACGACCCGCACCTCGCCCCGTCGACCTCGGGGCGTCCGACCGATTGTCCCGGCCCGAAGGACGTCCCGAACGAGAGTCGCTACCCTGACGGTCTCTCGAATAAGACCAAGAGGACGCACCGGAACCTCTATAGGAACCTCTGTTGGGCGCATTAGACCCAGAAGTGCCTGTCTTATTCTTGTCTGCTGTATCCGACTTCTTAGAAGCAGATTTGAACAACAGAGAATCCGAAGCTTTCTTTGTAATTTTATCATAAATAGCAGAAAGCTTGCCGTCAAAGAGAAGTTCTCCGGAGACCGAAGCGACTCTAAGAGAGTTCTTCACCTTAGTATCCACGAGTGTGGATGTAGCTAGGGATGCGTCACGTCTAACCAACTCCAGATTTGCCACTGAAAGGGCGGAGTTACACGTGGAATAAGCTACTGCCCTTGAAAGAAGTCTTAAAGAGGATTGTATATCCTGAAACTCTTTCCCCTGAAGGCGCAGTGATAGCGCCTTAGTAAGGTGATCTGCGTAAGATAAGGCATCTAAATTGGCTCTGTTAGACGCAATAGCAGTTTCCAACACCGCGGTTGGAATAGAAGTCGACGACGGTAATGATAGCTCTAAGTCTTCCGCCTCGTCGTCCATACGCAGAGGAACTCTCGGGATACCCTGTCCTGCCGTATCAAATTTATTCCTTGCATTAATGAAAGGCAGGTTGAGAGTATTAGCGGACAAGAAACCTGCTTTCCCCGTCTTGGAAGCAAGTTTAAATATAGCATCGTTCAATAATTCAAATGTTCTTGCAACATTATTGGACTGCGACGGAAACTCGGGAGCGATGTCCCTGAACCGCTCAAAAAATTCAGAGTCCAATGACGCTATAATCCTCTTGTCCGGAACCGCAGCAGTCTGGCCCGACGGAACAACTTAAGGGAGAAAGTGCCGGATGAAGTCGACGGCAGCTTTATGTTGTTCCGAAAGGGATAGCTCCAAATCATCCGTATCCCTTTCACCATCCGGTCGGACCTCATGATGTTCCCGGTCGTCCGCCCCCGATGCTTCGGCGAAGCGTACCGACCCAGCGCCGTCGGATAATTCTCGATCCGACACCGTTTCTGTCGGCTGCTGGGATGCTGCGATAAGCTGTGCTATCTGCACAAGAATGTCCGGCGTCGAGACCTGCGGAGGCGCAGTCTTTCGCTGCTTCGCCGAGGGCAGCTCCGCATCAAATGGCTCCCGCATACTTTTCCCATGCGAACGTCCGGAGTCCATCGGTCTCGAATCCCTGGCTGCCGGATGGTGTGACCTGGTCGCCGAAGAATCCTTGATCGGCGAAGCTGGTAATATATCGGCGGTCACGCAGCCAAGGAGCGGTCGTGTGTGCTGACGAGAAGAGGAAGCCTTAGCAGTCTCCGCAGACTGCCTATACAACAGAGCGTCCCGAGCGATGGACGTATGCTCCGCTTGCGACACATTTTGTACCGCAACATCTGGTCCCAGATATTGTTGTACGAGAGAGGGGCTTCTCTCGCTCGCGGCCCGGCTGGACCTGGACGAGCTAGGAACCGGACTCAAAGGCTTCCTCCATTCTCGCTTACTATCCGCCGTCACTGGGTGTGCCTCTATCATGTTTATAGTGCTCGCATCACCCAAAATTTCCTCCTGGACCGCATCGGACGAACCCGGCTGCCGAACCATTCGGTGAATGGACGCTACACCGGGCGAGCTAGCGGACGACATTTGTCTAATCTCCATGAGCACTTTTGCCGCTAGCTCTGAATTCATTTGTGACGACGGACGCACACTTGTAGAAGATAACATGGAAACATCACCCTGTTCTTGTTCCTCTGAAATAGAAACTGAGAGAGTAGAGTGACCTTGCGGAGAAAGAGCCGGCATAGCCCTTTCTCCAGAAACAACATATCGTGACACACGTTTCCAATGTTTCTCATCCCAATATTCACATATAGGACAGGGATTAATGCGAGAACATTGACTACAATTAATACAATGATCATGAAAGTCAGAGGAAGATTTCTTCCTATTACAATTTGAACAATGTCCCTTCAATGTGAAAGAACAACAACAAGTCCTAGTTACTCGCACAAACCCCTGACACAAAGATACATAATAACATGATCCATTAATAAATGAAAAAACAATTGCAAATCAAAATAATTTTGAAAAAATATTTTTTCAGCGAAGCCCAAGTTGCTGAAAAGTAACGTTGAGCCCCGATGGATCCGGTGGCAAAGTGTGGTCAAAAATTTAAAATTTATATTAAATAATTAATGAGACACTTACGGATAATATAAATGTATCTTATAGTGAGATAAACTACAGCAAAGGCAAACAGCCCCCCTCAAAAAAGGCTGTTGCCAATGTAAACAAACAGTGTAAAACACCAGAAAACATGACTCCAGGCACTGAAAAAACTGGCCCGGAACCAGTCATCAAAATTACACTCTATCTGATGCAAAACAGAGACTCCCAGGGGAGAATCTGCAGAACATCAGATGGAAGATGCAGAACACAACGTTATACACCCATGGGTGAAAACGTAACTATGGGGAAAATAACAGAAAACATTCTGTAACCAAGCAACTCTCCCAGGAAATTTTAGAAATGAACTTTCTCAAAAATATGCCAAAAGCATGGGAGAATTGCAAGGGGGGACTTTAGAAGGCTAGGGAAGAGGAAACACTGAATAAGCAGTGCAACATTTAGCAAGAATGACAACAAGAGGCCCATGCCTCGAAAATAGGCAACTTAACATAATTTCATCAAAAAATTTTAAGTACAGCCCTGATTATTTTTTGTCACTTCTTTTTCCTCTCCTCCTTCTATCCTCCTTAGAATCACATTTTCTCCAAAAATTACGTGTCTGGCATCCTTTAAACTGAGATTTACAAGCACAAAGATCAGTGAGATGTTGACTGATGAAGGGCCAAACAGAGAATGATAATTGGCGCCAATTTCGGGACGTCTGCGTCACTGCGCATGCGCAGTAGAGGCGTAGTATGGAGGTCCTTTAGGACACGATTTCTTTTTGTTTTGGATGCAAATTTTGGGGATTGGGGGGCAAAATTTGTGTTTGGCCCTGGTTTTGTTAGAGTTAGCACCAGCTAAGTCTGGGTCATTGGTACAGTATAAAAATATTGTTTTGGCATAAATTACGTACTTATGACCCAATAAACCCTCATATCAAATTTGATTCAAATCAGCCTCTTGGTTTGGAAAATAGAAATTTTGGATGGGTCGAAAATTCTTGCCTCTCCCATAAGGACGGCAAATACATGTATAGCCATATGAACTTCTCTTGAACACAGCTGAGTTTACACCTCAAAAGAAAGCTACACACCAAATATCAAGTATCTGCTACTGCTGGTTCATGAGAAGAAGATTTTTTAAGATTTAGGCACACTTCTTGGGTGTGGCCCTACCGAGGCGTGGGCCAACTTGATTGGAACAAAATCAAAATGTGATGTCATAACAAACAATCATCTCAAATTTCACTTCAATCGGTTCAGTGGTTTTGAGGGAGAAGATGCAAACACCATGTTCATGGACAACAGATGGATGATGGATGGTGGGTGATCACTATCTCACCCTCACTTTCAGTCAGGTGAGCTAAAAATGAAGCCTGTAGAAGCAACAGCATAATTCAGACTTTCAGTTCACAATATAACTCTTAACCCTTTATCTAACATGAAAAGCAGATGACACTTGCCAATAAAATTCTTGAATGACTAATTTTTTTCATTTTTTGTCTCAAAAACATAGGTTATGACCCCTCACTGGATCGAGCTCGACGTGATTGTTTCAATGAGGTGTCATAACCTATGTTTTTGAGACAAAAAATGGAAAATAATGAAAATTAATTGGCGATTTTTTAGATTAGAGCTGGCTGGTTTTGCTCGTTACGTTGGGTAAAGGGTTAAAACTTAGATAATTGCTAGAAGATAAAAGTGAACAGAAATCAAGGATGAGTTAATGGCAATTACTTTTCCACTCACTACTATCCTGTCAACGACTGTGTTTGGCATCATTTCTGTCTATTTCATGAACTGTTTTACAACTTTTACCGCTTGCACCTTTATATAGCATAAAATGGTTGGAGTTGAACTGTTTATCTTAGACTGTCTTCAACTGACAACTCAGCCATTTCTATGCACAGATACCCAGATCGTTGGCCACTGATTAATGAATATTCTTATATCACTTTTTAGAAACATGCTACAGCATAAAAAAGAGGTGTGTTTCAGGTATTCATTAATCGCACCTGTGGATTGGTTGTTTGAAACTTTGCTGTCGGGGATTGATTGATTTAAATCAACCAACCCTGGTGTCTATAAATTATATGGCTGTCAATAGTTATGTGGCTCATATTTTTAAGTGGCTTCTCAAATTATGTGGCTGCTTTTTCTAACAAATTGATATATGGCTTACATTTTTAAGTGGCTTCTCAAATTATGTGGCTGTTTTTTCTAACAAATGGCTATTTATGTGTCAAATATCTATTTATATTTTATGTGGCTTAAATTTTTTAGTGGCTTCTCAACTTTTATGTGGCTGTCCATATATAATTTTATGAGGCTTATATTTTTAAGTGGCTTCTCAACTTTTGTGTGGCCATCAATTATGTCACTGCCAATGGATGGATGTCTAAACATTTGGAGGTCGTTTTCCTAAATTTTAATGTGACTATGCTGTCATGTGTCTTCTTTAGTCATATAGATGATTTTCATTAATGATAAGGATTTGCAACCTTCACCCACTTGCCGATTAGCTGAGTGAACAATCGACTATTATGAGTGACAATGTCATAAGTCACAACCAGAAAGGATTAGTAGATTCAAGAATGCATAGAATAGGGTTAATTTTACAGTACAGTCAGGTTGATATGTCCATTGATCTCAAGAGTGAGTCACTGTGTGTATCAAAATAAAAATACGACGTCAGCGGACACAAGTCAACATAGCAGCATCTTTCATCAATGCGAAAATAGGTGACTTACACTCATACTATTTTCAAATTTAACTTCCATTTAAATTTAGTTTCAAGATGAAATTAAATAAAATATATTAAAGGGCAATTAAATAACATATATTTATTACTTGATTTAATTAGTGATTTATGTTCCAATTCAAATTTTAGATTCAAAACCCACATGGATATACAGGTCAAAACAAAAAGTAGGTCCCATTTTGTACACAGTAATTTCATTGTGGGGCAGGAATCAAAGACTGAAAATACTTTGAATACATGTGTTTTCAAATAGCTTTTAACACAGCATTTCAGTCCATTTCGTAGATTTGTATTCATGCGTCCAGTGCAGGAAAATCCCAAATGGAAAAATATAATGTTTCACAAATGATAACCAATCCCAGAAGTCCATGAACAAAAAGGCCATACAGAAATCTTTAGATTGTTTACATAAATAAGTAACATGCACAACAGATTGAAGTTACACTCCGACCGTGAAAACAATTGGCTGATGAATGTATTTATGTTCATCTGTTATTGTCCACTTTGTGTTGACAGTACATAAAGAAGAACTGGGTAACTAGATTGTTTACAAATGAGCTGACAGTGATATCACATGATGAAACAGCAATTCATAGTACTGGAGGGGTGCTGTCATGCAGTGTCGGTGTAACTTGTACAGGGAGTGGGATATTATGTTGAATAATCGACAAATCGTTTCAAAACTACTACCAATCAACGTGACAACTTATTAAGCTTGTTACTGATTGTATGAGGTCATGAATCAAATGTGAATATGAACGATTTTGATCCTGTGGTATTCCATGTAACCATTGTTCAAACACTTCTACCGATGATCAACCGATGGCTTATTATCGGCTGATGTCAAATGTGGTTGCCAAACATTGGTTAATCACTAATTTTTAGATGTCAAAACATTTTTTGTTATGTGGCTAGCCACATAACACAAATTAGTCACATACATATCCATTTTTGCCAAATCCCAGCTACACAAGAAAACAAATGTAAACACGGATGGACAGATAGAGGGATGGACAGACAGATTGACAAGGTAATTCCAGTTTATCCCCCCCCCCCCCCCCCACAACTCATTGCAGGGGGAGGGGGAACTTCTGGGGGTTCCTGGAGAACATAGAATGCAAAAACTCCCAAATGAGAACTTGACCCGTATGTGGTCATTTTATAAAATATGTAAAAGTTTAAAAAAACTATATGAATGCATTCTCAAGTTACATGTATCATCATCAGGAAACCAGAAAGTCAAATGTAGAGATGAAAGTAACAGCAGCCAGGCATGCAGAAAAGGCAAACGCTTATGTCCCTTCTATTAGTGGGGGTATAAAAACAATCTCATGCTCTTCTAAATATACTGTTAGTGTAAATCTCACCTCCTCTGGTTTGTTTTTCATTTTCATGTTATCGTGATCAAAATTAAACATGTCATCTGGATCCAACCATTCATCATTATTGCCTTTAGTTGTTACATCCGATAGTGACAGTACCAATATAATGACAACCAATGTAACATGCATTCTGTGACCTACAAGGGAAAATCCCAACATGTACATTCAAACTTGTCTGGTTTATAAGTGCTTCTAATTTTTAACTTTTCCTACCCCAGTCTAAACCCTTTACCCAATGCAGGCAATATAGGATGTACTGATGCCAAATAGGTCTGTAAACAAAGGAAAACAGAGGGGGTGTGGGGGGGAGGGGGGGGGGGGGGAGTCAGGGTAATTTCTTGACAGGTTACAATATTTTTTATTCAATTAACAGGAGTTTACTCTGTAACCTATATTCAATTAACAGGTCAAATTTGTACTGAAGGTATGGTAAAAGTTTTTGTGTTGAGAAATTATATTCAATTAACAGGGTTATTCAGTTAAGAGATGAAATATCCAATTTCGTGGGCTCCACTGTAATACAAAAACACTATCTGTTCTCCAGAAAAGTATTTCATCAAAAATGTGTGTATTGGTTTAAAGTGAACAAGACACTAAATTGTATTTAATTGTTAATCAACAAAATGCAACCAGAATTTCAACAGTTTATGAAGCTTGTTAAAAAATATATTGGTGCTTTATTCATTTCAACTGACCACTCAGTTGACCCACCATTAATTCACCAACAACAAAACACTGCTCATGCTCAGGCTTCACTTCCTGTTTAGGCATCCCTCCAAATTGCATTCCATGTACAGTTGAGTCCAAATCTATTTCAGTTTTCAGTCTGTATTAACCCTTTACCTAACATGAAAAGCAGACACTTGCAAACAAAATTCTTGAATAACTCATTTTTTTTCATTTTTTATCTCAAAAACATAGGTTATGACCCCTCCTTGGAACAAGCTTGACGAGCTCGTTCCAATGAGGGGTAATAACCTATGTCTTTGAGACAAAAAATGAAAATATAATGAAAATTAATTGGCGATTTTTTAGAATAGCGCTGGCTGGTTCTGGCCATTATGTTGGGTAAAGGGTTAACAATATTACCAATCTCCCTACTGTCTTTTTCTGAAGAAGCTAAGTATACAGAATATCCACCAATACCATATATGTACAATATTTACATCAGGCATCATCCACCAATACCATATATGTACAATATTTACATCAGGCATCATTCACCGACACCATATATGTACAATATTTACATCAGGCATCATCCACCAATACCATATATGTACAATATTTACATCAGGCATCATCCACCAACACCATATATGTACAATATTTACATCAGGCATCATCCACCAACACCATATATTTACAATATTTACATCAGGCATTAGGCATCATCCACCAACACCATATATGTACAATATTTACATCAGGCATCATCCACCAATACCATATATGTACAATATTTACATCAGGCATCATCCACCAACACCATATATGTACAATATTTACATCAGGCATCATCCACCAATACCATATATGTACAATATTTACATCAGGCATTAGGCACCATCCACCAACACCATATATGTACAATATTTACATCAGGCATCATCCACCAATACCACATATGTACAATATTTACATCAGGCATCATTCACCAACACCATATATGTACAATATTTACATCAGGCATCATCCACCAACACCATATATGTACAACATTTACATCAGGCATCATCCACTAATACCATATATGTACAATATTTACATCAGGCATCATCCACCAACACCATATATTTACAATATTTACATCAGGCATTAGGCATCATCCACCAACACCATATATGTACAATATTTACATCAGGCAAAATCCACCAACACCATATATATATACAATATTTACATCAGGCATCATCCACCAACACCATATATGTACAATATTTACATCAGGCATTAGGCATCATCCACCAACACCATATATGTACAATATTTACATCAGACATCATCCACCAATACCATATATGTACAATATTTACATCAGGCATTAGGCATCATCAACCAACAACATATATGTACAATATTTACATCGGGCATCATCCACCAACACCATATATGTACAATATTTACATCAGTCATCATCCACCAATACCATATATGTACAATATTTACATCAGGCATTAGGCATCATCAACCAACAACATATATGTACAATATTTACATCGGGCATCATCCACCAACACCATATATGTACAATATTTACATCAGGCATCATCCACCAACACCATATATGTACAATATTTACATCAGGCATTAGGCATCATCAACCAACAACATATATGTACAATATTTACATCAGACATCATCCACCAACACCATATATGTACAATATTTACATCAGTCATCATCCACCAATACCATATATGTACAATATTTACATCAGTCATCATCCACCAATACCATATATGTACAATATTTACATCAGTCATCATCCACCAATACCATATATGTACAATATTTACATCAGACATCATCCACCAATAGCATATATGTACAATATTTACATCAGACATCATCCATCAACACCATACAGTTAAAACTAGAAGTCCTGTCATTAAATGCGCACAAATAGCACGTTGATATGCGCGTTAATGTACGCGTTATGGCCCAAGTAAAGCTACCAAATTTTGTACATATGGCCTGGGAGCAAGCAATGTTTCAGCCAATGGACCTCCGGGTAACCCGGAGGTCCATTGGCAGAAACATTGCATGTGTTTGCTATGAGTAACCAAGAGAGCCTGCCGTGCTTTGGATGCCATTCGATATGGCAATTGCGCGCAATTCCAACGCGCAATTAAGCCTAGATAAGCGCACTATTCGTGACAGGACTTCTAGTTTTAACTGTATATGTACAATATTTACATCAGGCATCCTCCACCAACACCATATATGTACAATATTTACATCAGACATCATCTATCAACACCATATATGTACAATATTTACATCAGGCATCCTCCACCAACACCATATATGTACAATATTTACATCAGACATCATCCACCAATACCATATATGTACAATATTTACATCAGGCAAAATCCACCAACACCATCTATGTACAATATTTACATCAGACATCATCCATCAACACCATATATGTACAATATTTACATCAGGCATCCTCCACCAATACCATATATGAACAATATTTACATCAGACATCATCCACCAATACCATATATGTACAATATTTACATCAGGCATCATCCACCAACACCATATATGTACAATATTTACATCAGACATCATCCATCAACACCATATATGTACAATATTTACATCAGGCATCATCCACCAATACCATATATGTACAATATTTACATCAGGCATTAGGCATCATCCACCAACACCATATATGTACAATATTTACATCAGGCATCATTCACCAACACCATATATGTACAATATTTACATCAGGCATCATTCACCAACACCATATATGTACAATATTTACATCAGGCAATAGGAAAGGGAATCCGACGGTAGGTTTATAGCTGTTGCTGGTGTAAGGTTATTATACACCGAGTAGCACCGTCAATTTGCTCTGTCCAAATGGGCGCAGGAATGGGGTTAAAGTTGTGCTGTATGACGGGTCCGGGGAATAACAGCGTGTCAAGAGACGATGTGTCTTAGTCACCAAAGTGGAAAGTAGGTGAAAAATCCACCAAGGGAGTGGGTGATTAATTTCACTGTGGGGATGAAACCTTTCAGCGCGGAGCTTGAGGAGCTACATGTATTTGGTATTTACAGGTTTGTATCTTGCAAAGTAGTGAGTACACTGTGAGTTGTGGTAAAAAACATTCCATTCAATGTGGAGCTGGAAGGAAATATTTGGTACTTATGGGTGAGTGTCTTGTAAAGTAGTGAGTAAACTTAGTGTTTTAGGGTAAACATCACTACAATCAGCAAGGGGCTGGGAGGAAAAGAAGTGAGAAAACGTTGAGTTTTAGGGTAAAAAACACTGTAGTATGCACTAGGAAGTACCGGGTACTGGATCAACACTTTGGATTTGGAGTTTTAGACAGACACAAACTTTTCAACTTGTAAAGTAGTGAGAAAACGTAGTGTTTTGGGGTAAAAGGCACTACAGTAGGTACTGGGAGGTACCGGATGCTAGGTTGACACTTTGGGGTTGGAGTGGGAACAAGACACCAGCAAGTGCAAAATCAGATGATGGGACTCGGTTTATATTAGTGCTGGACTGAGATTTGGTGGGCTCTTATAACTTCGCAACAAGGTGATTGGTTGATAAGTGATTGGTTGATAAGTTTTCTGAGTGACAGGAGTGGATTCGTGTAACTGTAATGGGGGTGGGGGTGGCGGGGGCACGAATATGTTACAGTCGGAAAAGATGTGACAAGTGAAAAAACAGTTTGAGTGAATTCATGCTAATGATCAAAGGGTGACACCGATTATATATGCTTATCTCGAGATCTTAAGATATTATCTCGAGATCTTGAAATATGATCTTGAGATAGTTTCTTGAGACCTCGAGATATTATCTCGAGATCTCGACATAGTTACTTGAGATATTATCTTGAGATCTTGAGATATTACATGTATCTCGAGATAGTTTCTCAAGATCTCGAGATATTATCTCGTGATCTTGAGATATTCTTGAGATAGTTTCTCGAGATCTTGAGATATTATCTCGAGATCTTGAGATATTATCTCGAGATAAAAAAAGTATTGAGGGTGCCTAAATCAGCCACCATAACTTTGTAAACAGGTAATAAAATTAAATTCCAGACACCTAATTCAAAACAAACTGCATGATATATTTCGTGATATATTGCAACAAATTTCCTGCCAAAAAGTTCTGAGATACATCTGTTAGTTACAAACATACCACAACGGAAACACGGTTTGACTCGTTATAGGCACAGACCCACTATAGTATAGGCACACTAATAGTGTTAAACCGATTACCAATAATGGTCGCTGACTGATTACCGGTTATTTGAGCTCACAATCGGCCGATTCCGGCACCGATTCCGATTGTAATACTGTGCACCACCAGACAAGTCAAGGCTTGAAAAAACTACATCAAACTGAACATTTTTCACAGCGTTAAACTTCAGAGACTTGGGTCACAGTAAAATTACTAGGGGTAACCCGGAGGTCCATTGGCAGAAACATTGCCTGTGTTTG
This sequence comes from Pictodentalium vernedei, assembly GCA_031216915.1. NCBI lineage: Eukaryota > Metazoa > Mollusca > Scaphopoda > Dentaliida > Dentaliidae > Pictodentalium > Pictodentalium vernedei. Next base: position 440,925,952 of record CM062291.1, on the reverse strand, counting down.
CTATGAGTAACCAGGAGAACCTGCCGTGCTTTGGATGCCATTCGATATGGCAATTGCGTGCAATTCCAACGCGCAATTACAGTTAAAACTAGAAGTCCTGTCACGAATAGTGCGCTTATCTAGGCTTAATTGCGCGTTGGAATTGCGCGCAATTGCCATATCGAATGGCATCCAAAGCCGGGCAGGCTCTCTTGGTTACTCATAGCAAACACATGCAATGTTTCTGTCAATGGACCTCCGGGTTACCCGGAGGTCCATTGGCTGAAACATTGCTTGTGCACAGGCCATATGTACAAAATTTGATAGTTTTACTTGGGCTATAACGCGTACATTAATGCGCATATCAACGTGCTAATTGTGCGCATTTCATGACAGGACTTCTAGTTTTAACTGTAAGCCTAGATAAGCGCACTAACCGTGACAGGACTTCTAGTTTTAACTGTATGCTCAATTGTAAGCTTTACATTTCATTTAACTTGTATATCCCGTAAAGGTGCACCTAGAGAGATTAAGAATACACACTGTGGCTGTTTCTCAACTTTACTGAATGGTATAACTGACATCATTTTACATTAACAATTGAAAAATTGCAAAAGGTAATAAAATGCGGTTAATGAATCAACACAAAATGCTTGGCAACAATCGGTTGAACCGATGTTCCAGGAGCCATTGCTGTTGTTATCCGATTGCCCACAATCGGCTGATTGTGGTGGCCGGTTCCGATCATCGGTTGAACACTACACACTAAATGTAGTCTTCTTTTAATCTCTGTGATTTTTGTCATTGGGAATGGTCATTTTGCACCACAGTCGATTTACACCATGGTACGGTCAATTTGCACCACCGTGTTGGTCGATTTGCACCATCGAAAAAGTCGCTCTGTACCATGGTCAGTCGATTTGCACCACTCAAAATGCCCGGCATGTGGGTGATTTATTTAATAAAAAAGAATTTTCAAGCAAATGTATTTTATTAAAGAACACACAAATAATATAGATAAACATAATAACAAACATCAATGAATAGCACATAAAAAAACACAAGATTCCTGTCTTAGAAACACTTTATATCAATAATGCAAACGCCGACACTGTATAATAGCACAAATATAGAATAATAGCACAAAATAATCTCAATGTTAAACATTGCGTACACATGTAATTATCCCTTCTCTCCATCAGTAATGCCAATGATTGCCACGATTTAAATTTCTTTCTTCGTCCTTAGGAAATTATTATTAGTGTGTTCGCCGCAGTATTGGATTTAAGAATAGAGAGAGAATGAAACCAAAATGCTATTCGAAAACTTAATTCAGTGTGAAATTTACATGAACTAGATAATTTCTCCTATATTGCTGACAGCATCGAAAATTATTATTACTATCTTCCTTAAGGGGTCGTCCAACCTGACTTTGGTCAATTTGTTGACATTTTTCCCAATGCCTCAGTAACAGATAAGAGAAGTAAGGAAAGGCAAATTATATATCAAAATAATGAGTAAAGTCCATAGAAAAGGTACATATCATTTTTTTCAGAAAAAAAAGTGAATTTTATGATTTTGAAGAAGATTAAATTGCCAATGGCATAAGTAATGAACTGGTAAAACCACAAAATAATCGGTAATTCGAAAGCCGTGTCCTCAATATAATGATAACATACTACAGACTCAGAGAAAGCATTTTTTTGACACACACTCTGGTGGGTTTTGATGTTTGAATGTAATAACACCAACACAAATTTTGGATGTTCCGGATGTTGCCATGTTTCAATGATGTTTATTCCAGTCATGCGATTACGATGTGGTTCTTACAGAAATACTCAATTTGGGCAATCGCAAGAATGCAAGGACGTGATCACACCCTTTATTTGTTCAAGACAATGTACGAGCGGATTTGCAAACAGGTGACAGCAAATACTTGAGCTGTTAATGTCATAACTGCAAAATATGGTTCGAAATTCCCTCTCGTGTTTACAGGCCGTCTGAACATTTTTGTTGACAAAAAATCTGAATTATTGCGCACTAGAAAGACAACATGAACCACTTATAAAAAAAGTATAAATTTTATAGTAAATTTCCTTTCTTATTATACCTACCGAAATTGTTTACAACAGGCTTGCACTACAGTGGAAGAACCTAACTCGGATAAAATACTCTCTATTTTAATCTTTCCCAAGATTTGGGAAAGAAAAGTGGTGTAAAAAACACCACGAAAAAATAAGCCAAAACTGGGCCGAGCGCCATCGGCGCACACCCAGTATGGGACGCTCTTCCATAGTACAAATCCATGACTTCCGTCACAGTGCGCAATGCATCAATTCGTCATTCTTTTGATTCCGAACAACACAGGAGTTATGTGATCAGCAGGGAGGAAGGATTCTTACCCGAATAAGAAGACGGGAGGGCCTCCATGTAAACAATTTCAGTAGGTATAATAAGAAAGGAAATTTACTATAAAATTTATACTTCTTATCAACCTACCTCAATTGTTTACAACAGGCTGAATAGACAAAAGGCTGGAGGGAATCACATAACCAACCCACACATAACTCAATAGCACTGGGACCATGGACAGAGGAAGAGATCCCTCGGCCTATCAAACCATAGCATCACAAACATTAGAAAAGCCAATGAAAGATGAGGCGTATGGTGAAGTGCGACGCACAGACAGAAAGGGCAGTAACAGCACAAAGCTGGAATCAACCCTGAAAAAAGCTGAAAAGCTTGGATAGACAACATCCTGAGCCGAAGAAAGAGGGCCCCAAGGGTCTCTGTCGGCTCCTGCAACCGTCGCAGAGAAAAGGAGAATGTAGCATTTCTCCAGAAGGCTGCCAGTATAACATCAGTCATCCGACAACATGACAGAGTTATTAAAAGAGGAAGACAATGCACGCACCTCGTTGCAGAAAAAACAATTGGTAATACAATCACCAGTAGCTAGACGAGCGGAAGCTGCACGAATAGCAAGACAAGTCCATCAAGAAATGGATGCAGGAGAAATCTGGCATGTGGGAAAACGTATATTCATCCAGGATAAAGGCGTGAATGACCCCCACCCCCAAGCAGAGCAGTGCCCAAGAAAGTGCAGTAATTGGGGGCTTGCTGTAAATGATGTTCCATGTGTGATCGGGAGGATGGGGCTACAACCCCCTCATTGAAAGGCTCTGACCCCGTAGGAAAACACAAGCATTTCTGACTGGCCAGGTCCGACCAATGAGGTGGTGTAGCCCCTCCTCAGAAGTGTCCGACAGCGTTTAAAAATATGACCAGTTTCGTCAGATGACGTCTCTGATGGACATCGCCGGTATTTGTCGATAGATCGATGATATGTCACAGGTCGCCATCCTGTTGCAATCAAAAGTTTTGGATACGACATTCATTAAGTTCTGGCATTTTCGGTTAATACACGCAGAACAGGGGTGGCGCCGAAACATTTTTAACACAGGGACTCATGACACGAAAGGGAATCTGCATTAGCACCTGGGGTGAGAGCACCCCCTCCCCCCCACACCCCTGTACAGCCCCATTGTTGGTGCCACCAGCCTCCATTTAGGATTTTCAGGCTCTCGCGACTAGTGAGTTGTACGCCTCAAATTGTTGAATTGCACAGGATACATATCTTATCAAACATGACGACGCACAACACTTAGCGCCACCAGTCTGTAGTGTAATTTTTTTTTTGCTACCAGACTGTCTGAAAATAATCTGAAATATGTTTTGTGATTCAAAACCAGCAACTAATAGGGAAAAAGTGTCCATCCTAACAGGTAGAAGCAAATTGAATCACGTGATCTGCTATTGGCGGAAGTGATCAGCTATTGGCACCCGACGGTGGTACACAAGACTAATCAATTAAGTCTTCTATCCATTATAGTTTTAAAAGAGGTTGGTGCCAGAGATGGAGAGGAATAATTGTTCTTACCACAGAACACGCTTGGAATTTTTAAAAAAATAACAGAAGCAAAATGTTATAGCCCCCATATTATATTGAGATTGATATATCCTTAAGTTGATAATTATGTGAGAAAGATTTTTTTTTATTTCTGCATTTTCTGACTGGTCTAACTCTTTTGCACTCAGTGACCTTGTTTACATCTTTGTTACACTGATATATTGTACATATAGCTGTTGATTGTTTAATTGTTTAAATAGGTCAATGACCTTGTTTACTTGAACTTTAACAGAATCCCCCAGAAACTAATAGAACATTGCAGAAACTTCCTCTTCTGGGACATTCTATCTGGTTACTATACAGTTAAAACTAGAAGTCCTGTCACGAATAGTGCGCTTATCTAGGCTTAATTGCGCGTTGGAATTGCGCACAATTGCCATATCGAATGGCATCCAAAGCACGGCAGGTTCTCCTGGTTACTCATAGCAAACACATGCAATGTTTCTGCCAATGGACCTCCGGGTTACCCGGAGGTCCATTGGCTGAAACATTGCCTGTGCACAGGCCATATGTACAGAATATGATAGCTTCAATTGGGCCATAACGCGCACATTAACGCGCATATCAACGTGCTATTTGTGCGCATTTCATGACAAGACTTCTAGTTTTAACTGTATAAAGGTTTGTCAACAGAATTCAAAAACTCATTTTTAGAAAGCCATTTCAGAAAGACTCACTTCAGTTAAAACAGCAGTTATTTCCATTGGAGATTATTATTGTTCTAGGACAGTGCATTTATTATAGAAGCAGTGCTTCTTTGTGAATTTGGAAGATTGATTCCAAAAGAGAATTTTGAAGAGAATCTATTCGTCTTGGAAAAGAGAATTTATACTTTCTGTGAAACAGAATAATATTTTGTGAAAAGCCAGGATTCTACTGGCAGGGCTTGATTTAATCTGAAAATTTTGAATAGCAATTTACTATTCACCCTGGAAAATTGATTAGCAGTTGATCAAAAAGCACTTGAAACTAATAAATCTTGAATAGCAAAATTCAGAAATTGGAGAGCAAAGTGCTATGCTAATCCAGTTAAATCGAGCCCTGACTGGATTGTTTGGAAATTACCTGTGGCACCAATACTTCTTGGATTTTTACTCCATTTGAATTTTGCGGAGAATTTTATTATATTTTATTGGAGACTGCTGAAATTTCTAAGTGAAAATTTTATTATAAATCTACGGGATACTGTTTCTGAAGAGACATTCTTGGATTTAATACTACATCTTCCAGCTGGTAACTTTCTTCAGAAGATACTTCACCACTGGATTACTGGATTCTGTCAAACTGTACTTTGGACTAATTCTATAATTGATAAGTACCATTGTTTTTTTTATTTTCTGTAACCCAATTAGTATAAAAGATCTTTGTATCATTTTTTTTTTATATCAATTTTTTTTAATTAAATTTCAGAATAGTTAAATTCATAGTTTTGTTGCTGATTCTCAGATTTCTTTCTGTTACCAATATCATTAATAATTCCACACCGTAACAGAAATTGGGGGCTCGTCCGGGATTGAATGTTAGATAACGAGAAAGCTTTATTTGCATATTTCAATTATTATTTTGGCTCACTTTCAAAACATTCAAACTTTCTTAGAAACTTTCAGTATTATTATTTATATAATCTGACAACCAGCAAACCTTTTCATCATGGTATTTATTGTGACAGAATTTATTTCTGAATTTGAAAGATCTCCTAGTTTGGCCCTTTTAGAATCTCTTGAGGAGGAGGATTTATTTCAACTTGCTCAGTGTCTAAAATTACCTGCCACCCCTGGTCTGAACAAGCATAAACTTAAACAGCTCATTGTTAATCATTATATTGAGGAGGGTCTTTTGCCTCAGTCTGGGTCACCTGTCTCTGAACCACAACCTTCTGATGCCCTTGAACTCAAAAAATTAGAATTAGAACTAAAGAGATTAGAAATGCAACAAGAAATGAAAAGGCAGGAAAATGAAATGAAATTAAAAGAATTAGAGGCCCAAAAAGAAAAAGAAGAAAGAGAAAATGAAATTAAATTAAAAGAATTAGAAGCTCAAAAAGAAAGTGAACAAATTCAGGCTCAAAAAGAAAGGGAACAAATTCAGGCTCAAAAAGAAAGGGAACAAATTCAGGCTCAAAAAGAGGAAAGGGAATTAAAATTAAGGGAAATAGAAGCTCAAAAAGAAATGCACTTAAAAGAATTAGAAATTCAGGCCCAAAAGGAAATAAAAATAAAAGAATTAGAATCTCAACGTCAAGGCTCAAATGTAATTTCTCCAAGTAGATTTGATGCAACTAAACATGTTAGGCTAGTTCCCCCCTTTCAAGAAAAAGAAGTTGATAAATATTTTTCACATTTTGAAAAAGTGGCAACAAGTTTAGAATGGCCAAGGGATGTCTGGACTTTGCTACTGCAAAGTGTTTTGAAAGGGAAGGCCCAAGAAATCTATTCCGCTCTATCTTCTGAGCAAAGCAACAATTATGACGCTGTTAAAGAGGCAATACTTAAGGCACATGAACTTGTTCCAGGGGCCTATAGGCAGAAATTCAGAAATTATTATAAAAATGAAAATCAAACTCATGTGGAGTTTGCCAGAGAAAAGCAAAATTTATTTGACAGGTGGTGCCACTCAAAAGAAATAGGGAAAGATTTTACAAAATTAAAGGAAATGATGCTGATTGAGGAGTTTAAAGGAAAGATACATTCAGATATAAAGGCCCACCTGGATGAACAAAAAGTTGACACATGAAATAGAGCAGCAGTACTGGCAGATGACTATGCCTTAAGTCATAAAATGAGTCGTAACGCCACAAATTTTTGGCCCCACAAGAATTCTTTCCAAAGTGGACCTAGACCAGCTTCAGATAAAACTCATCCTTCCAATCATCCTTCCCATCCTACAAACTTTTCACCACCTAAATTTAATCGGAAGCCTAATGAGAATAAGTCATCCAATGCCAGCCCTACACCATTACGACCCAACAGTTCAACTAAAACTTGTAATTATTGTAAGAAAGCAGGTCATTTATTATCTGATTGCTGGCTGTTAAAAAGGAAAAATGAGTCCTCTACTTCACAGAATGCACTAGCATGTGCTCCATGCCCTGAAAATTATGTTATAAAGCAAGATGCTTTAGAAAATTATAAGCCATTTATTTCTGAAGGCTTTGTTTCCCTTGATGGGGATAAGCACTGTTCCTTACCAATAAAAATACTGAGAGACACAGGGGCTACTCAGTCATTAATGTTAGAAGGCATTTTGCCATTTTCTGAAGAAAGTGCTACAGGGGCACAAGTTCTAATATCAGGTATTGAGTCAAACTCTTTAAAGGTCCCACTTCCTAAAATAAATTTAAGAAGTAGCTTAGTAAATGGGACTGTGACAGTAGGAATCAGACCTACTCTACCTGTAAAAGGTATTTCTTTATTATTGGGAAATGACTTAGCAGGTGACAAAGTCACTGTAGAACCTCAAGTGGTGGATAAGCTGAGCACAGATGAAAGTATTACTTAGTATTAACTTGAAGGAATGTTTTCCTTTTCTCTTTCCAGCATGTGCTGTGACTCGGTCCATGGCAAAGAAAACTGAGGTTGATAACAACCTCAATTGTGTTGATTTAAACAGCAAAGCTGAGGATAAGAACTGTCACAGAATTACGGATTCTGAAGACATTGATTTGTCTCAGACATTTTTGAGTCAGTGTGATGACTCGTCCAGACATTGTAAAGAGGCCACTACACCTGAGAGTGATAGGGGGACCTCCTTGAATGTCATTTCCCGGACATCTTTAATTCAGGAACAGGAAAGTGATCCTGACCTTGCCGAGCCACGTGAAAAGGCTCTAACACAGGCTGAAGCCCAAAACTCCCCTGTCTGTTATTTCAGAAAATCTGGTGTACTTATGAGGAAATGGCAACCACCAGAAGTACCCTCCAATAGCGATTGGGAGGTTATTTATCAAATAGTTGTCCCCACTAAATACCGGAATGAAATAATAAGCCTGGCTCATGAAAATCCAATGGCTAGACATTTGGGAGTTAGGAAAACCTACTCTCGTATTCAGCAATGTTTTTACTGGCCCAAGCTTCGACAGGATGTTGTTGAATTTTGTAAAACCTGCCACACCTGTCAAATTGTGGGAAAACCCAACCAGAAGATTCCTCCTGCTCACCTTCAACCAATCCCTGCTTTTGAGGAGCCATTTAGTAGAATTATTATTGATTGTGTTGGCCCATTGCCTAGAACAAGATCTGGAAATGAATATCTTCTTACCATCATGTGTGCTTCTACACGATTTCCTGAAGCTATACCTCTAAGAAATATTAAAACTAAGACAATAGTTAAGGCCTTGATAAAATTTTTTACAACTTTCGGTCTACCCAGGTCAGTGCAATCAGACCAAGGCTCAAATTTTATGTCAAACCTTTTTCAGCAGGTGATGTATGAGCTCAAAATTAAGCAGTACACATCAAGTGCCTACCATCCCGAAAGTCAAGGAGCTCTAGAACGCTTTCATCAAACACTGAAGACCATGATAAAGGCCTATGGGGAGAATAATGAGAAGGATTGGGATGAAGGAGTACATCTCCTCTTATTTGCAGTCCGTGAGACTGTACAGGAATCTCTGGGGTTCAGCCCTTTTGAATTAGTGTTTGGACACATAGTGAGGGGTCCACTCACTGCTTTGAAAGAGAAATGGCTCGAAGAAGAGCCACCTGAAATTTCTCTTCTGGACTATGTGTCCACTTTTAAGGAAAAATTGCACCAGGACAGAGAAATGGCAAATAAACATTTACAGAAAGCCCAGAGTCATATGAAGACCTGGTATGATAAAAAGGCGAAATTTCGCTCCTTTAAACCTGGGGACAAGGTGCTAGTATTATTCCCTGTAAAGGGCAATGCTTTACAAGCAAGATATTCAGGCCCTTATATTGTTAAGCACAAGATCAGTAGTGCTGGGAGGTTTTTCGATTAATCGGGTATAGCCGATTATAAAAAAAATATCGTTAGTAATATCGTCAGAAATGAAAAAAATCGAAATATCGTCATGTTGAGAAATCTTTCCCAATGTCCCACCTGGATTGACAAAACGTAATACTGCTGAAAGAATGCAGTTGGTGTCCATTCCAGAAGTGTTAGGAAGCCCTGTGTGAACAATAATGGGCTCAAGGGAGGGTTAATTAGGCTCTGTGAAACAATATTTGGGCTTGTTTCATTTCTTATAGGAACCTGGATGTGTCGGCCAGCTGATTGAAGTCACCAGCCTTCGACCATGATGTCACATTGAATTGAGTGCATGGTGTTAATACAATGCGTTCACTGACTTCAGTCGGTAGTCTGCAATAGGATTTCATGATGCAGACATCACAACACAATAGGAGAATAAAATGGATAAAACATCTAAAATAAATCTTTTATTTCAATAGCAGATGATTGTTGCACAACTTTATTTATCGTATGGTTGTCACGGACACGTTTTCAGTAAATGTACTTCATTGTTCTAATTTGTTCAGTTCAGTTACTTCCCTTGATGTGCATTTCAATAAACATTGCCAATTTGGAGAAACACATAAAGAGAGGTAAAAAGTTGAAAAATTAACTTTGCATTACGATTTGTCCCATGCCAATCTATCTGAAGCTTATATACAGATCCAAGTTCTCAACACAGGTTTTAAATCAAAGTTCTTATAAGTTATAAAACTGGGACACAAAGTATTTGTGCTCAGTATATTTCTGATTAATACAGCTGAAATTATTATATTCACACACCAAACTGCATTGTATTAAAACAGTTTACCAGAATATACACAACTTTCACAATAGAATGTTCAAATATCGTGATTATATCGTTAACCGCGATCTTTTTCCCCCAAAACCGCGATTATTATTTTGGCTAATATCGCCCAGCACTAAAGATCAGTGATACTGATTATGTTGTTGAGACTCCCAATAGACTCAAAAATACTCAGCTGTGCCATATAAATATGTTGAAAACATATTATAAGAGAGAACCAAACTCTCTACCAGTCTCAACAGTCACCCACATGGATGAGCTGGAAAATCCTGTAGAGGATATTCATGAAGGCGGCGAAAATGTACCTCTGAAGTTACAGAACTCAGATGTCCTGAGAGATCTACAAAATAAAACAGATTATTTACTGCCTGACCAAAGAAAAGATTTAGTTGATTTAATTTTCAAATATCAACACTTATTTCCCGATGTGTCTAGTAGGAATTCTGTTATTTTTCATGATGTTGATGTAGGAGATGCAAATCCCATCAAACAGCATCCATATTGATTGAACCCTTTCAAAGCTGAGATCATGCGAAAGGAAATACAGTATATGCTGGACAATGATATCAGAGAACCTAGCCATAGCAACTGGAGTTCGCCCTGTATACTCGTCCCAAAACCTGATGGCAGTTACCGATTTTGTACGGATTACCGAAAGGTGAACAGCCTCACCAAAACAGACAATTATCCAATTCCATGAATTGATGACTGCATTGACAAACTTGGCCATGCTAAATTTGTGACAACATTTGACTTGTTAAAGGGTTATTGGCAAGTCCCTTTAACAGAAAAAGCAAAAGAAATATCTGCTTTTGTTTCCCCATTTGGGTTGTATCAATATAAAGTAACCCCCTTTGGCATGAAAAACTCTCCGGCAACGTTCCAGCGCATGGTTAACCACTTAATTGCAGACCTAGATCACAGTGAAGCTTATATTGATGATGTTATTATACACACAGATACAAATTGGGCTGATCATCTAAAGCATATTCAAGAATTTTTTGACAAAGTGACCCAAGCCAACCTAACTATTAACTTGGTAAAATCAGAATTTGGCAAAGCAACTGTAAATTATTTAGGTCATGTTGTGGGGCAGGGGCAGGTGAGGCCGATTGCGGCTAAAGTTGATGCCATTGTAAATTTTCCAGTACCAAACTCTAAAAAAGAGCTTATGAGATTCTTAGGCATGGCTGGATATTATAGAAAATTTTGTTTAAATTTTTCAGATGTTGTCTCCCCTTTGACCAGTTTATTGAGCAAAAAGGTTGAGTTTGTTTGGACTGAGGAATGTCAGAAATCCTTTAACAGAATAAAAACTTTATTAAATAATTCCCCTGTCCTGGCCAGTCCCAATTATGAAAAGCCCTTCAAATTATTCATAGATGCAAGTGACAATGGAGCAGGTGGGTATATTGCCCAGAAAGATTCCCAAGGTATCGATTACCCTGTATGTTATTTTTCCAGAAAATTTCTCAAACATCAAAAGAATTACTCTACAGTAGAAAAAGAAACTTTGGCTCTAATTTTGGCATTAACCCATTTTGATGTGTATCTAGGAACCGCCCAATGTCCAATTACAGTTTACACCGATCATAACCCCTTAACATTTATCAATAAAATGAAAAACAAGAATCAAAGATTATTGTGGTGGAGTTTAGCCCTTCAAGAATATAATTTAGAGATTAGGTATATTTCGGGAAGAGATAATGTTGTAGCTGATTCTCTTTCCAGAATATCCTAATTTAAAATGATATGATCGGTCCCTATTCACTTCAAGTGTATATATGTTTATTAAAAAAAAAAAAAAATTGTGAAGATTATGGTGTGAGTGTATTGTAAACCAGTCAGAGTCTGCTAAAATTATGTAAAAAGTTTTCAGTACCTTCAAACTTTTTCTTTTAAGGTGGGGTGTGTTATAGCCCCCATATTATATTGAGATTGATATATCCTTAAGTTGATAATTATGTGAGAAAGATTTTTTTTTATTTCTGCATTTTCTGACTGGTCTAACTCTTTTGCACTCAGTGACCTTGTTTACATCTTTGTTACACTGATATACAGTTAAAACTAGAAGTCCTGTCACGAATAGTGCGCTTATCTTGGCTTAATTGTGCGTTGGAATTGCGTGCAATTGCCATATCGAATGGCATCCAAAGCACGACAGGTTCTGTTCGTACCCATAGCAAACACATGCAATGTTTCTACCAATGGACCTCCGGGTTACCCGGAGGTCCATTGGCTGAAGCATTGCTTTTGCACAGGCCAGATGTACAGAATTTGATAGCTTTACTTGGGCTATAACGCGTACATTAACGCGGATATCAACGTGCTATTTATGCGCATTTCATGACAGGACTTCTAGTTTTAACTGTATTGTACATATAGCTGTTGATTGTTTAATTATTTAAATAGGTCAATGACCTTGTTTACTTGAACTTTAACAGAATCCCCCAGAAACTAATAGAACATTGCAGAAACTTCCTCTTCTGGGACATTCTATCTGGTTACTATATAAAGGTTTGTCAACATAATTCAAAAACTCATTTTTAGAAAGCCATTTCTGAAAGATTCACTTCAGTTAAAACAGCAGTTATTTCCATTGAAGATTATTATTGTTCTAGGACAGTGCATTTATTATAGAAGCAGTGCTTCTTTGTGAATTTGGAAGATTGATTCCAAAAGAGAATTTTGAAGAGAATCTATTCGTCTTGGAAAAGAGAATTTATACTTTCTGTGAAACAGAATAATATTTTGTGAAAAGCCAGGATTCTACTGGATTGTTTGGAAATTACCTGTGGCGCCAATACTTCTTGGATTTTTACTCCATTTGAATTTTGCGGAGAATTTTATTATATTTTATTGGAGACTGCTGAAATTTCTAAGTGAAAATTTTATTATAAATCTATGGGATACTGTTTCTGAAGAGACATTCTTGGATTTAATACTACATCTACCAGCTGGTAACTTTCTTCAGAAGATACTTCACCACTGGATTACTGGATTCTGTCAAACTGTACTTTGGACTAATTCTATAATTGATAAGTACCATTGTTTTTTTTATTTTCTCGTAACCCAATTAGTTTAAAAGATCTTTGTATCATTTTTTTTTTTATATCAATTTTTTTTAATTAAATTTCAGAATAGTTAAATTCATAGTTTTGTTGCTGATTCTCAGATTTCTTTCTGTTACCAATATCATTAATAATTCCACACTGTAACAGAAAATAACATGAAAAAGGAAAAAAGTGATCCGCTATTGGCACCTTGACTGTACATGAAATTTGACCCAAGTTAGGTTGGACGTCCCCTTAAGGGCCTATATAAGTAATGAAATTTTGTTTATTTTGAAAATTCTCACCTCCGATATTCCTTCAATTCAAATTAAATATACACAAAATGTACATCAAAATGAAGGTTGGGATGTACACTTAAAACTAGAAGTCCTGTCATGAAATGCGCACAAATAGCACGTTGATATGCGCGTTAATGTACGCGATATGGCCCAAGTAAAGCTATCAAATTCTGTACATATGGCCTGTGCACAAGCAATGTTTCAGTCAATGGATCTCCGGGTAACCCGGAGGTCCATTGGCGGAAACATTGCATGTGTTTGCTATGAGTAACCAGGAGAACCTGCCGTGCTTTGGGTGCCATTCGATATAGCAATTCCAACGCGCAATTAAGCCTACATAAGCGCACTATTCGTGACAGGACTTCTAGTTTTAACTGTATAGAACACGAAACACATGTGTAATCAACTCATAGAGTCGACTGTAGGCAACACTGGTTCCTGGAAGTCTGCTGCCGTATTCGCACCAGAACTGATAATTTAATAATATTTCACAAAAACAACTTGTGGCCAAATGTGCTTTACATATTCAAGAACAAAGCTAGGGGATAAAAATTCTTCAAAACACGGCGACAGAGCTGCATTGGGGAAAATGCCAACGCCTTTGCTTTTGTTTAAGTATGAGTATACTTTCGATTTCCGGCAGACGTCATCGGACAGAAAAAAAGCATGTAAAAACAACGCCGTCTAAAATCAAATAATGAAAAAGATCGCCTTCATACAGTATACTGTTATTAGATAGAGATTGCACAGTTGCCATATTCAATGCAAGGTATCATGATACCTGTTGAAATTTCTTAGAATTACGATTTTGTTTTTTTGATGGAAATTCGTGGTAACGAGTGATTTGCGCATGTCTGTCGAGCATGGAAACCATCTTCAATAAAAAATGCAGACAGTGTTGTCCTTTTCAAAAATGCAGACCTTTCGCTGTATTCGAAAGTGTTTTGAATTCCTAGCTTTGTTCTTGGATATATGAAGCACATTTGGCCACAAGTTGTTCTGATGAAATATTATTTTATTATCAGTTCTGGTGCGAATACAGTAGCAGACTTCCAGGAACCAGTGGCGCCTCCAGTCGACTCTATGAGTTGATTGCATATGTGTTTCGTGTTCTATACATCCCAACCCTCATTTTGATGTATAATTTATGTGTATTTAATCTGAATTTAAGGAATATGAGAGGTGAGAATTTCAAAATAAACAAAATTTCATTACTTATATAGGCCCTTAATTGAAGGCTTGAAGCTACTGGTAGATAATTTGTTCCACTTTCATACATATCGACTTTTTTCGGTGGTAGCAAATCAACTTTTTCGGTGGTAGCAAATCGACTTTTTCAATGGTGCAAATCGACTTCTTCAATGGTGCAAATCGACTTTTTGAATGGTGCAAATCGACTTTTAAGATGGTGCAAATCGACCGGTGCATATAAGCGATGGTGGAATCGACCAGAATTCTTGTCATCCTTTGTGGTATTTAGTGTAACAAAATTCTCCTTCCAGGACTAAGTAGAATTTTACTTATATAGTACAAACTCTTCGTGTGAAGGAGCTTCAACTATTTACAGCAGCTAAGAGGATACTACTCACTCTTCCAAGCATTCGTCTTTAGCACATATGATAGAAGGAAGACAACAAGTGTCCAGCCAAGTGAGTTCTTACGATTCAAGTAAGTACTTTCAGTTTCGGAAGCTGCAAGACCTCGTAGGAAGGAACACAGCCAAATTTCGTTAAGTGCCGGTGTCACACCGGGTATCAGGACAACTCGTACCCACGGCAACTCGTACCAGTCAAGTCGTACCCAAAATTGGACGACTCGTACCCATTTTCGGCTGGACACCTCGTACCCACAGTTGGACAACTCGTACCCAAGGTTGGACAACTCGTACCCACAGTTGATCAACATGTACCTGGTCTTTAACTGTATGTGCGAAGGCGAATATTGGCTGAAGGACTTGAGAAAATGAGTGTCTGCTTTCAATGGGTGTGCATAAAGGCAAAAACTTCCCATTTTTAGCATTTATCTCAGCAGAACAGTCTGAACAGACTTCGCCGAAAGTCAATTTCGCGGTATGAACATTTCATTAAGAGAGCAATTCGAAGGAAACAGGAAATATTTAAATTATATATTAGTACAGTGGTGTAGATACGGAAGACGACCCCCCCCCACCCCCACCCCCCCCCCCCCCCAAAAAAATCGGGTAATCTTTGGCTCTTCGTTAAACTTCTGAGGGCTTGTCTACGTAATATTTTGTTGTACTGGTAGTCATACCCAGCATTTCACGTGTTGAGGGGTTAACGCAAATCAGATGCGATCGGGGCTCACTCCCCCCATCCTACCCCACCCCTTCATTGGTTCTCGCCTGATCAGAGTGGCGCCTCACCAGTGATGTAACTTTGCCACACGAAAAATAATAATGCCACTCTCCACCTTTAGATTATTTTTCGTGTGGCAAAGTTACATCATTGGTGAGGCGCCACTCCGATCAGGAAAGGCAAGAGTTAATGAGACGAAAGCTATGGTTTTCACCCTGATAATTTGCAGAGCCTAGGCCTAGATGCAAGGCCTTTTAGTTTTTTCCAGTACTCTATTTCCCAATATTGAAGCGCAGAAACCGGGTGTCGGGGTTGGGGGGGGGGGGGGGGGTCATTCACCCCAGTTCTCGAACGAATACAATTACAGACTTCCAGGAACCACTGGTGCCTGCTATCAACAAAGTACGGTCAATGCATATGTGTTTCCTGTTCTGTGTATCACAGCCGTCATTTAGACGTAAAATTTGTGTATATTTCATTCATATTCATGGAATATCTGACGAAGGAATTTCGAAGTAAACTGATTTCCATTACTATTATAGCACATTAAACGGATCAAACAAAAGCAAAAACCCTGCTTCTATAGTTCTTAGGCCATTAATTGCCTTCGCCCATACAATTAAACACCAAGTACAAGTTGACTAGCCATAGGTACGAGTTGTCCAACCTTGGGTACGAGTTGTCCAATTGTGGGTACGAGCTGTCCAGCCGAAAATGGGTACGAGTCGTCCAATTTTGGGTACGACTTGACTGGTACGAGTTGCCGTGGGTACGAGTTGTCTAGAAACCCCACACCGGTGCATATGAATTACATCCAAATCAGTCTAGAACCAAACCGACCTCCGCACAATTTCGCCCATATCGGCCTCTACACCGAGGAACTGGCGTAGATAAAGGGGGGGGGGGGGGGGGGGGGGTGCGTGCGGAGCCCCCCCCCCCCCCCACCAGAAGTTTTGTCGGAAATTTTTTGGGACCATTTTTAGGCGTATTTATGCCTAATAACATTAAAATGCTGGCTTTGGGGATAAAAGCATGCCATTTGGGGTAAATTTTGGGTAAAAAGACCAATTTTCAGTACATTTGCAGTAAACAACAGATTCTTTCTGTTTGTTTGGGTTTTTGTTGTTGTTACACTGTCGGAAAATTTTCGGTCTGTCGGAAAATTTTGGGCTTGCCCCTCCGCCAGCGAAAAGCTATCTACGCAACTGGGAACTTCCGCAAAGTTACTTACTGCAATTCGGGAATTACTGCAATTCAGGAACTTACTGCAAATAGACCGACCGCATTTTTATTCACACGTGCCTATTAGTAGCTTTTAATAACATTGTAGCAAAATTTAAATAACAGAAATCGTGAGAGCAAATGTTGGCCAACCTCCTTTTACTAAAATTTTATCCACAAACCTGTACAGAAAATCTAATACTTATCCATTTGAAAATATCCAAAACGGAATAAACACAACTTCTTGTTTCCGAGTTCCTAAAATTCCTGAGAAGGTTACTGAGGGATCGGGACGTTCGACCCTCGGACGTTTCGGCCCTGAGATGTTTCGACCTGTGACGTTGGGAACGGGTCAACTCGCCACTGGGTCAACTCGCGACCGGATCACGTCATCAGTAGTTAGGGGAGGCACTCTAGCCCCAAGCATTTTTAACACTGAGTTTTCCATAGGGTCCATAGGGTTAGTGTTAAATTGTGTAACTTCTAGCCCCAAGAATTTATAGTTGTGAAACTTACAGCCCCAAGAACTTATAGCCCCAAACCTGAATGCACTGGTGGCACAGTGCATTCAGGTTTGGGGCTATAAGTTCTTGGGGCTATAAGTTTCACAACTATAAATTCTTGGGGCTAGAAGTTACACAATTTAACACTAACCCTATGGACCCTATGGAAAACTCAGTGTTAAAAATGCTTGGGGCTAGAGTGCCTCTGCATCATGCTTTATGACCAGATCCTATAGTACATTTCTGGCTTATAAGTTTCCACTGTACATTAATTTATTTTTTGTAGTTTGCAAATTAATTTTTTGTTTAGCTTAAATGTTTTTGTGGTTTGCAATATAATTTTTGTTTAGCTTAAATATTTTTTGTTTTTTGTGTTTCGCAAAATAGAAAAATAATTTGCAAACACAAAAAAAATATTTTCTAAGAAAATATATTTTGTGTTTGCAAATTATTTTTACAAAAAGCTTTTTCATAATTTTATGAAAAAGTTTTTTGTGAAAATAAATTGCAAACACAAAATATATTTTCTAAGAAAATATTTTTTGTGTTTGCAAATTATTTTTTCTATTTTGCAAGTTTTTATTTTATAAGGAAATATTTTATGTACCCCAGACCTGGATTTTTTCCCGCACTCGATCGAATTGTCGCATGAGAGTTCTTCAGTGCATTTTCGATCCTCAGATTGTCTATAGAAAGAAGGTGAGGTGAGGATTTGGATACATTTCATCGTCTGACTAAAGAAAATCATCTTTGACAGAGAGGAAAAAGACATGGAGCCAACGAAGATCAATTACAGTTCCGTAGAGAGTTATGAGAGAACCAAGAAACAGAGAGCCGATGAAGAATTCGCCTAGGCTTTGAGAAAGTGGTGGTCGGCAACACTTTCGATGGAAGAACAACTTAAGAAGATTGAAGACCACCCATTCGTCAAAGCCGCCACTCATCCGTTCGGGGAGATCCAGTAAAAGAATCGACCAAAGCACTGGTTTGATCTCCCCGTACATATGCAGGAAGAAGCTCTTGTAGGACGAAGTTATCCCTGGGAACAAGATTGCTTTACAGATGAAGATATGTTACCAACAACTATAGACGTGTGGGAAGGTGAATTCTTCACCGAAGCAGAGATGGCTTTAACACATAGCTCTCTACGGAACTGACGATTTTTAAAAACGGCCCTTTTCAGGGCCAACCACACTATTAGAAAGAGATCTTCTCATGTACACAATCAAGTCTTTGTTATATAAAAAAGACAAAAAACAGTTCCCTCCCTAGAGTGTGACCCAATGTCTATATTAATTTAAAATCATTTTATATTAGGGGTTATCCATATGGTTTTGGGTTGTCATCTCTCCACCCTGTGTATACAACTTCTATAACTGGGGAAAGTTTGTGTGTCTTCTTGTTTTGTTGTAAGTATAAGGAAATTATGCTTACAATAAAACACAAGAACACATGCACAAAATTAAAAAACTTAGGGATTCGCGTTGTGGTCGAACTCTCTGTGATAGTTGTTTTTTCTATAGTAAGAATAGTATTCATTGTATGTTTAGCAATCAAAATTATCTCTACAGTATAAACTGTATATCAGGTTACACTATAAAAGTTTTTGATAAGTATGCATACAATATTAAAACCTAATACTCTCAGTGAAAAAGAGAAGTGACTCTTAACTCTTTTTTACTGTTGGGAGATAATAGGGACACGGTGATAAAAAAAGGGATTATAGGACTAACCTAACAAAAATCGACTAAACTATCACAGAGGTTTTAACAAAAGAGAAAACTGTATTTGAAGTTGAATCATTATATTGAAATGAAATCTGAACATATATACACCGAGATCTGAGTTTGCCTATCCATGAGAAAACCTATTTACATCAAGATTCTTTTTTTATGCTAGCTTTTTTATTTGATACCCAAGATTGTTTTTTGAAAACAATCTTGGGAGTCAGATAAAAAACTGATATCACTCAAGTGATCTGATTTTGAAACAAATATAAAAAATAACTAAAAAACCCTATCTCTCTGTTACACAAATGTCTGGCGAAAATTATATAATAGATGATTGACTTTTAATAAAAAAACTTAAAAAACTAAAAAATGTAAAAACATTACCTCTGTGGGATTGTTTTGACACCTGATATTTATTACAGTTATTTCAAATAATGTCTATAAGTTTGCTCAAACCATCGTCGAACATCTCTATCATTCTCTTGGAAATTTCTTGGATCAAATTTGATAGTAAGAACTGTCTCTAAATCATATCCTCTTGCAAGATGATCTAAAGCAAATATAGAGTACATTCCACACACAACAGTAAATTCACTTTGTAGTCTCATTGTATTTATTGTCCAGGAATCTGTATTTTTCACTATGAAATTGTATATGTCTCTATCTAATGGTGGTAAACCATATGAATCAAAGTAGATAGCAGAATGATTGTCTTTAAAATATATTGCTATCCAATGTTCTCGTGGTTCTTTTGATGAATCTGTGTTCACAATATATGCTTGACTGTGTTTAGGTTTTCGTTTTGGTAACAAGTCTTTTGAACACACTTTTCCTTTTAAGGATGATAACCTTTGAGAACTGTCAAGTATAGTTTGTAATTGTATGGTTTCCATCTTAGCCTTGAAAAAGGCTGGCATGGAGCCATTAATCAAGATATGCTGTATAATATGACCAGTCTCTTTTAACTAAATCTGCCCACTTTTGAATGTCTTTTTGGCAGTCTATTTCAAAGTCTATATGAGCACAATATTCTAATAAGTTTATTTTTCTTGCTCTCTTGTGTAGATTATATAGTATAGTCACTGGACACACTTTCTGTAAACACTCTGCAATGTTCATATCTATTAATGTTGTTGTGTTGGTTCGATTTTCTTCTTCACAGATATTTTTCATTTTCTGTTGAATGGATTTTGTCAGTTCTATCACTACACATTCTTGAAATAATGTTTGTATTTTTTCTTTACACATCTTGCAATGTTCACACTGACTCATCTTGTTTAATAGTCAAATATCACTTCTCTGAATTTGTTGATTTCTATCTCACTATCAAATTCTGCATAGACAACAACGTTGATCACCTCTGGAAGAGCTTGAGCAAACTGAAGTTCAAACCTAAGATTGCCAGACTTTATTGGGTGAGCCAAGGGCCCACTACTACTCTGATCAGGTGTCAAATCAATACCCCAAAGGGTATACCCTTTTGCATAATCCTGCAAAGATAAATTAAATGATTGATTTTGTCCAAAATAGCCCATAGCTTCATACAATGATAAATATGAATTTAGATAAAGTCCACCTTCAAAATTCGGTTCAAAGGGACGTGCTTTAATGGAATGTCCATCTATTGTGATTTCCAACTTATTCAAATCGAAATGTTGAAAATTAAATGGATTAGTGCCAATATCTCCATTTATATCTCTATTACTAACTAAACCAAGAATAATTCGTTTTGGCATCTGTTTATGAAACAGATAGTCTTCTATTTTTGAACGAAGACCACTTCCAATAGTAAAAGTTTTAATTTCACTACGTCTTATGGGCATTTTATAATTTGTTCGATCTATTTGTGCATTAAGATCATTCGCAAATTTTGGAAATAAATCCAATGCTGGTATTCTGAATATGGCTTTTTAATTTCTATTTTTCCATGTTCACTACCAATCAAACAAAATTTGGTTGGAGCACGATGCAATTTAATTCTCATCTCAACTCCATTTGGTAAATACTTATCTTGCACAAACAGATCTAAATGCAGTTTTCCTCTTAGCTGTACATTTTTGCTACCACCAATTATTTTAGCTCGCTCAGTCAAACCTTTGTTCGATGAAGCTTTACTAGTTTCTGCGTGGTGTCCAGCAGTATCTGTATACCACATCTCACTAGCAGCTAGATGTGTTTTTTTCACATCTCTTGAATAATTAAGAAAATTCTCAAAATATGCTCTATAAGGATAAAGATCTGTATTGGTGGTGATAAGATTGCCATTCAGTGTAACATCAATTTTACTGAACATGCTATGAAAAAAATTATTGATAGGAGCAATTTGTGTATCTCCAGCCAAAACACTCCCATCTTGTTTTGTAATTTTAAATTGAACATCAAGTGTAGATGCTGCAAGATCTAACCACTTGGTTGTTTGTCTTGGAATTAAAAATTCTATTGGTGAAGAATTATTTAAAGATGCAATAGGAAATTGTTCAATTTCACCAATATTTTCTATACCACTTGATGTTGGTGATACATTATCTGGATCAAAACTACTACCAAAATGTTCGCAAGATCCATGTAACATCATGATTTTTTCAATGAAATATATCAAGTGGTCTTGATTTTCGTTTTGAATAAGCTTGTCTTTGACGTGTCTTACCTCTACGAGAACGAACCACAGACTGACGTTTTCGTTCTTGTTTTTGTCTTTTTATACCTAAAGTAGATTCACCAACTGACTTCAAAAGATCTTTTCCATGAGTTAATAAAATGTCTTTAGGTGCTTTACGTTTTTTTATCAATTCATTTGCTATTTCTAAACCATGTCTTAATCCATCTCTCTTTAATGTTTGAAATGCATTTTTTGCAATTGGTTTTTATAAATGGTGCAGCTGTTCTTATTGCTGTGCGAAAAATAGACCCTAATCCATATCCATATTGCCGTGGTACACCTTGATACACCGGCATCATTTTTTACAAATTTAATTTATGTCTCTGTCTAAAATGCAACTTGACAACTGTCTTGCCACTTGCAAACTGAATGGGTTTACCAGTGTTCCCATTTATATTTATAGTGATCTGATCAAAATAAGATTTTGATACTGGTACATAATGTACATTATCAAATTCTATATGAGTATGCAAAGACTCTTTATGTGATTCAAATGGAATCACACGTAAAATAGGTGCTTCAATATCACCTAAAAATGTATAATCTGCTATGTCAGAATAAATAAAGATTTGATTGAAATCCACATTTAAGTCCACATTATATTTAAATGCATCTTTTGATGTGTTGGGAAAAATGACAGGAAAAATATTGTCTTTACATCCCATTTTTTGTAATAAACTTTCTGACATTTCAATACCCACTTTCCCAATACTATTTCCTACTATTTTTACATGCCCTTGGAGACTTGAAAATCCAACATGAAATAATACATCAAATGACTTAAATATGTCTCCAAGTTTTTCTTGAATTTCTGTTTGCATTGCATCTATGACATGACCACCATTTGAATATGCACCTGATAAAATATTTAATTCAACAACAGCAACACCTTTGTGTAATGTATGTTTCAAATTTGTTTTATTAATACGATTTGATATTTTGCTATCTGTCACAATGATTTTAAAAACAGATTCTTCATCTGTAATATTTTTTGCTTCCGAAGGTAAAATTACTTCAACTAATCACACTTCCCAATGTTCTTTATCAACATGAATGGGTTTAGATAATTGTGTTTGAAAACAACATTGGTTATTATTTGGAAACATATCCATAGAACTATCACTCAGAAGTGTTACGTAAAATGAATTCATTTTTCTTATCTTGTGGTTGTTTCAAATATTTTAAACCTGGACTTGGAAGAATATATCCCAATGAACTACTTAATAACACTAACCACAATTCTTTATCAGGGCTTTGTAAACTCAAATGTGCAATGGCAGTAATTATAATACCATAAATGATAATAATCTGTGTGAAATAAGTGACTTGATTTTTTGCAACACGATTTCCACAAATTTTAAATTGTTGACTTTGTTGACTTTGTACATCAACACTTGTAGTTTCATTAGGTAATGAAGTTTCATTTGATGACATATTCTTTTTATATGAAATCTGATTCTGCTATCCAGCTATCAAATTTCTTTGGATAACCTTCCCAATGTACTTTAAGTTCTTTAATAATTTTCTTTCCCACACGTCTTGACCGTCTATTAAGAATTGATTCAATTATATATTTTTTATCATCTTTTATACTTTTAATTTCTTATGGATAAAATGTCCCTTGTATATTTTCACCACCCATATCTTCAAGTTTATAAGTGGGTGGTATTGTATGTTTTACATGAGTAATTTTAAATAACTCTTTTGTCCAATTTGGTAAATACCCTTTTTCAAATGTACGTTTGGTTTTATTAATACGTACTATATCACCAACTTTAAATTGTATTTTTTTCTTTTTAGATTTTTTTTTACCATACAAATGTTGAGATACTTCTACTTCATTTTCTAATGATACTGAAGCAGGAGTTCTCTGAATACTTCGATGAAAACTATGATTATATCCATCAACTAAATTTTCCAACACATCAATGTACCTTAATGTACGTTTGTGTGTAAAATATTTCCACATTCGTGTTTTCAATGTACGTTGAAAACGTTCAACAATACTAGCTTTGGTTTCAGGATTTTCTATTGTGAAGAAATGAATGTTTTGTTTCTTTAAAAAATTTTGTACATCTTTATTTTTAAATTCAGAACCTTTATCAGATTGTAATGATAAAGGTTTACGTCCAGAAGTTTTCAAAATACTCTGAAAAGATTTTGTTAATGTCTCTCCTGATTTATTGTGAATGGGTATTACCCATGCATATTTGAAAATACATCAATAACACAAACTAAATAACGAAATTGGTCGTTGTAAGATTGTAAACTTTGTAAGTCTGCTAAATCAATCTGCCATTCATGATCAATACCACCCACTATAGTCTTATGTCTTGAAAATTTTTTACGGATGGGTTTATGTAAAGTATAAGTTCTTTCTCCTTTCAACCATTTTTTCACTTGATCAACTGTGATGGAATTATCTTTACTATGAGCTGCTTTGTACAATTTTTGTATACCACCATAACCAGCAGGATGTTTTGTATTGTAATATATTTCAGTTAATAAATCATTCAATAAGGCTCCCATTTTTCAGATAATCTACGTTTTGTCAATTTACGCTTTAGTGCTGACTTTGGTGTGTCTTCACTCCACTGCACTCTATGACCTCGATGAACTTTACGTTTTGGAGGGGAGGATTGAGGAGTTTCAGACCAACTATCTTCTGGAGAACTTTGATATTTACTGGGTTTGGGTATAGGTTGTCTATTCATCCATAACCAACGTTCACGATTACCAACAAAATCTTGAGGGATATTTATATCTTTTAATCCACGACTAAACATTTCCCATCCACTCGGTTTAAAACCTTTTCGGTGTCTAAGAACATCATTGACTAAATCTATGATATTTGAACCTTTTATGACTTCTCCATCGTAACTTAATACACCCTGATCATCCCAACTGATGTGTGGATGAGATGATAAAGCAGATAATAATGAAGTTGCTTTACATCTCATTGTAACAGGGACACTTTCTATAATACGATCTCATAATAATAATGATTTTTCTCCTGACTCAGGCAATGGAACCAATGTTGGTTGTAATGCCTTCTTATGTGACATTTGAAATCTTTGTAAAGTTTCCCCATACTTTTGTTCTTTCTCACTTTCGGACAACTCAGAATTTTCTAACACAGATGATAAATTATTTTGAAGTTGTGCAGTATTTGTAACATGTGGGTTAGGGGGTAATCTTGGTCTTTGAGCTTTTTCATTTCTAAAACGTTGCATATCTTCTAACATTTGATAAGGTACAATAGCCATCTTTTTCATATTTTACTGACTATTTTATTTGCAAGATTTGTTGCAACTCCTGCAATAGCGGGTGCAAGTAAACCAAGTAATGGTAAAAAAACACCTTTTTGATTTAAAATTTGTTTTTTCTTTTTAAGAGTTATTGATTTACTAGCGAGTGCTCGTAGTTGTTGACGCTTTGGATGTGATTTTTGTTTCTGACTTTTTGTTAGATGTATGTTGCCTTTTAAAAGATTATGACAGCATTCTGACACACAATTAATTAATTCTTTAGGTGCATTTTTCATAATTTGTTTTTGAAATGCTGGAGGAGTTTGACTTAAACCTATTAACATACCACCATATTTTTTAACTAAAGGAATTTTTTGTTTCTTATTTCGCCTTACCATCTTGCTCTTATAGAATCTAATGATTAAATGAAACAAATATAAAAATGTAATGCTATTTATATATACATGTGCAAACTTTATATTATTTAAAGTAAGATCTTATCCCTTTAACAGGTTTGGGTGTATTTAAAGCTGTAAAACGTGCCATTGTGGGAATCTTTTCTTTTAATGGTACATGGTCTGTATTTTGTCTAGAACCCATTGGGTCATGCAGTACATTTTGACTTGGTTTTATTACAGAATACATTGGTTCATGATTTTTAACACCATCTTTTGTTATTGACACTACACGTGTTAACTTAAGTGGTGATACTTTTCTTTGTCTTTGAAGATTTTTCACAAGTAATGCTTTTGTTTTTGTAGATGGAGATCTATGAGGGGCAATTTCAAAATTTGTGTACATATATTTTGGTCCTACCTTTCGTTGATTTTTTATCTCTCTAGAACTTGATGAATTATTTAATCTTTTCTTAGGGGATTTTCGTTTCCTTTTAGGTGACTTTTGTTTCTTACTCTTTGTTTTTTTTGAATGGTGAATAGAATGATCTACTTGTCTTATGACCATCCCATCGAATTAAATTACGAATGATAACACCACCAAAAAATCCACCACCTCCTGGTTTTAAAATAATGTTTCGTTTCGTTGCAAGATCAACTCTGGGGTTTGCAAGTTGTTCAAGATCTTGTTTATGTTTATCCATGTAGGTTTATGTTTGTTTTGGCAATTTAATTTTCTTATTAAGTATGATTCTACTTGCTAATGTAAACCATTTTAAAATTTTCTTAAAACCTTTCTTAAGTAATTTTTGTCTTGCAAATGGACTTGTTTCTTTACCAAGTTGTTCCAAAGATTGTATGAATGATACCATGATGATGTGTAGTCGTTGACAAACTTTGACTAACTAACATCAACTCATTAGAACATGGGGAATTTATAGTTTTGTATAAATGATAGGGCCACGTTCATTTTGTGTTACCCAAGGATGAAAAATATCAGTTCTTAATCTCAAAGACTCAGGAGTTCTAGGATGAAAATCAATTAATAAATAACCATGATCAATACTTGTTGCATCTTGATAACATGCATTTAAATGTGGTAATTGAACTTGATTTGCCAATACTTTAATTTGTCCTTTATCTCTGGTATTTTGAAATAAAATCATGTAATGTGCATTTAAACTTATGGTACGACTAGATTTAGATTGTTGAAACATATTTTGTGTAATGTAAATGACACTTGCATTTCTATGATGTCCTTTTCGTGTGAACCATAAATTAATTTTTTCTTCATCTTTATCTCCTAACATATCATCAAAAACTACAAGATGGGGAATAGTGACATCACTGACAATTTCATTTTCATCATCAGGGATACCTTCTATGAATTTAATATCTTCACTTTCTTTAAGTAAAGTATATGTATTTTGCCATTCTTTATAACACCAAATAATTTTTTGTGGGGGAATTTGAAATAAGTCATGTTTCATATCAATAAGCTTTTTGACAAATTCTGTTTTTCCTGAACCACTAGGTCCCGAAATAAGGATATTACAAGGGTGTTGAAACAATAAACATTCACTTGATGCCATAATTGTATTTGTGTGTGAAAAAGTTTTGTCAAATCACTCACTTATATACTTTCTGTTTCCATACCTTGCTCATGTCTTTTAGTAGGTATTCGTTTTAAGGGTGCTTTTAACTCAAATACAGTTTCTGAAGAATCTATTCTTCTGTCTATTTGTGGTACACATTGTCTATACAAGTAATTAATGATTTCTTTATCATAAATTATATTACCCCACACAACTCTTGTCCAAATATTTTCTATATTATCTTTGTAAAAAGCATTCATGATTTGTAATGCATTACAAAATTCCCCATACATTTCATCTTTTCCCAATTGATTATGAATAAACTCTTTTGTTATTGTTAGATAACCAGGAGTGATCAATTGAAATGCATATAATAATGCCTTATGTGTAATCTTGTTGTCTAAGATACGTCTTACTGGTTCTATGGTTGAAATCAAAGTGATGATTCTTTTGTCTCTTCTGATGTATTTTGTGCATCAGGTACTATATTACAGTATGCACTTTGTACATCAGGACGGTCAGGAAAATCATTTCCTGCATTATCTGAAAACATTTTATCTAACTTAGTTTTGAATTGTCCTGCAGCTTGTCTTGCAATTATGGTACTAAATGATGTACTTTGATCATTTAGCACCATGAGTGCAAATAAAGACTTAGAATCTGGAAAATCATCTAAACACTTGTCATATTTTTTCATTGTTGAAAATATTTGATTTAAAGTGAATCCATAATCCATCACTGATAATACTTTATCTGGGGGTGTTTGCATACTTGTTGGTGGATTGTATAATTGACAATTTCTTATCAGTTGAATATAAGAACAATTTGGTGACCACTTAACATGTTCTTGCAAAGGAATATCTTTTTCTTCCCAATTCATTAAACCTTGTCCACATACAAAACATTTTACTTTACCATCTCCCACATAGAAAAATCCAGCTTTAGCTAAGTCTTCTTTCTTGGATTTTAAAATAGGATTTGTAGTCATACTAAAACTTGAAAGTCTTCTTAACTCTGACAAGTATATAGGATAAGTAGGATTGAGTGGTAGAGACATCTTGCCTTCTCAGTGTTCAAAGTTGAAATGAGAAATCTGAAGGGTTCTTTTATACCTTAGCCCCATAAGGTTTTGTGTCATATTTATCCACTACAAAATGGTTTGTGTACACAGATCTGAATGTTTTGGTTTGTAATTCAATTGTGACATGTCTGGTCTTGTTCAAACTTGAAATGAGGAATCTGAAGAGTAATTTTTATACCTTAAACCCATAAGGTCTTGTGTCATATTTATCCACTACAAAACGTTTTGTGTACACAGATCTGAATGTTTTGGTTTGTTTTTCACTTGTAACTTGTCTGTTCTTGTTGCGTTTAATTCTATGTGTGTATTCAATGTTCATTTTATAATTGTGTCTGTCTTGTACACATTCCACCATGGATTCAAAATTGACTTTTTGTGATGTATTGTAGTCTAATGTGATTCCTTTAACTTTACATGGTGTGTGTATTTGACCATCTTTAATGTATTTGTAACCATAATTTTTTGGACCTAAACCTACATATTCAATAATTTTTGCATCTGGATGTTCATCTGTCCATTGACCTAACCTACTGTTTATAATTTGTGGATTCCAAAGTGAGGGGTTATGGATGTAAATACAACTGTCTGTGTCAAAGTATAATACCCGTCTACCCAAACGTCCTATTACTTCATATAATTCCATTCGTGCATAAGCTGTGACAAAAGAGGCAACTGCAACATTAGCTGATTTGTGAGGTTCATAAACATCTGTAGATTTTGTGTAATTGACTAAAATGCATTTATCATGATCAAACAATTCAACATTTTTAATAATGATGTCTTTATCTTGTATCTGGTCAAAATATTTGGATGGGTCTTGTATGTATTCTGTTTTTGTTTTTAAATTGTTTTGTGCACTTTTCCCCCATAAACAGTTTAACATGGTTTTAGCAAATGATCTTTGTCCTGGATTTTTTTCAATATTTTCCAAATGTATGTTTTCAATTTGTGCATAGTCTTTCTTAAATGTATCTTTGTCTGTTTCTGTTTTCACCCAATCTGGATATCCACTGGCTTCTTGTTTCATTTTTAAATATTTGTTCACATAATGTTTGTAAATTTCTGAAGACCATTCTTCCCAATGCCAAATCTGATAAGTGTCAAGTAATGTGTATCCCATTCCCAATGCTTTAAAAAGTTCAACAGATGTCCATGTACCTGTAATACTGCGTTGATCTGGTGTGTGTTCACATTTGTCTAATTCTTGTTCTGCACATGTATTGCAAAGTGTAAAAACCATTTTCTTGTTGCAATGAATTGGTAAAACTGGCATGTGTAGAGATTGTGGTGGTAAAACTTTACATTTGATAAGTCCCCTGTACTGTCGTATATTATTCATGTCTATGTTTTCTTTTGTGAGTATATTTGGATGACCTACTGGATATTCTCTGTGTTTATTGACATAAGGATAGAGTGAACAGATATCTATGTATTTCATTTCATTGTCTGTGTTTTGGTCTATTTTATGATGTAATTTAATGGCATTTGTTCTCCCCCCAAATAATGCTTCACGTGGTTTAATAGGATCCATGTTTGGAAAAAATGAATTTAATGTTGATTTTACTTCAGGATTTGATTTGCAAAAATCATCAAGTTCATGTTCCCATGTTATTCTCATGTTATACCCTAATGATTTTAAATGGTGTATGCGTTCCTGTGTATTGTTGTAGTGAGTTTGGTAACTTAGCAAATTGATTGGATTTTTCTCGTGTGTATTGTCTTTGTTACATGTCATACACCAATGCCACATACATCCATAAAATTCAAAGATTGTATTTGTGTCTTTGTGAAACCCATCAACATAATATCCCCCTATTTTAACTTCCCCGCCATTGAGTGCATGTTGAATATGTATGTTTTCTTCCTGTGCAACTGTCTGTAAAAATCTAATGGCTTTAATGGAGTATTTGACTTTAGCAGGGTAACCTATGTCTGAAATGATTGCCATTTTGTTTTCTGGAAGTGAATTTTTTCTCCAAGCTTTTCTGTACATGCATCGGCTAAGGTAAATGCTTCTCTCAAGGGATCTATGCCATCACTATCTATAAATTGTTGTCTGAATTCCCCACACCCCCTACGTAAGATATCTACATCTGATTTACAGTATAATTCCATTTCTTTTTGAAAATCAAATCTGGCATTACTAGTAAATTTTTGGTTGTACCACTTGATAAAATCTTCCCTATCTGATGGAGACATTGAATCTGGCATATACAATGTTGAATCTAAATAAGGGCCAATATAATTTTGATAAGCTTGTGTGTTTGCCAAATGGGGGAAATAACCTTTTGCTAATTCTGTCAAGCCAAATGTTTTGGGAAATTGTGCCAATCTCATTGAAAGAAAATTTAAAGAATCTATAAGTCTAATACCACAAGCTTTAAGTGAAAGAATTTTGTTCCCATTCATAATTACATCAGGAGTTGTTGTACCAGTTTCAATGAGGTGTCTTAAAATAAATTGTCCATCAAAACCTCTTAAATTGTGAGCAATAGCTGTTGTGCCTTTATGTTCCTTACTGAAAAGCCAATCACAAAAATCTGATAAAGTAGATTCCCCTTTAAATATTGATTGCCTATATCCAAATTTGTCACAGGAAATACATTCTTGATCTATAGATTTGCAAATACATTCCCCACATGCACGATGAGCAACACAGAAATTTGGGATATGAACTCCTGAGTCTTGTGTGGTTTCAAAATAAAAAAAAAACAAATGGAATGTTTGGTATTTTTTCATCCTCGGGTGAAGTGTATTTTGGAATGAAACATTGGTGATCAGAATTAACTACTTGTTGACAATATTTGCATTTTTTGAATCCTTCACAGATATGTTTCCCTTTGGTTGGATATATTAATGAATTGCATGTTTTACATTTTTGAACTAATTGACAAATTGTTTTTTCTTCTTTCCCCTTTGTAGTGATATGGTTATCATAGCATGATACACTTCTAAACTGTCTATTGCAAGTGTAACAGGTAGTGGGATGTTCAGGAATACATTTTGTTGGAGCATAGCAAATACAACCAAAAGGGCACATGTGACGTTCTCTCTGTTGGACACCTTTACTGCAAAGTTCACAATAGTATGAACATCCTAAAAACCCTGTAATTGTTGTGATAGTATCAAAATGCTGGTCATGGTGGTAAATATGAATAACTTTACTATCAGTGGTGGTAACTGGAGGTTTGAATAAAAATTCACTTTTTGCATACTGTGGATGAATTTTGATGACATACTCTGGGTAAAGCAGGTCTTGTATTTTATAATATTCTTCATATCCACAAGGAATATTATAATCAAGACCTGCTTTGTCCATCAATGCCTTAGCTTCCCGATCTTGTGTCAGTCTATCAGAATTTCTAATATTTTTCCATTTCTTTTGCCAAAGTTCAGAATTATCTTTATCAACATGACACTTTCCCACTACAATGGCCCGTGCGAGACACATTGAATCATTAACATTTTTAATTTCAATAATACTCTGTTTACTTTTAACCATTTTATCAACAGATGAAAATGAAATTGGTGCATGTCGCCCAGACCCTTGTGGTAGAGAAGTGTGTGTTATTTCTAAAGATAATTGCCCATCATGGATAGTAAAGTTATCATTTGATTGTACAACTTTTTCTATTTCATCTAATATGGTGTTACCAGTGATAGCCGAAGCCTTAGTAAATGGAATAAATATACCTATTTCTAATCCTGGGTGGTTAACTGATATTCTCATTGGATCGTTGTCTTCTACTCCACATTCTTCTTTAATATCGTCTACCAAACTGTCAAAGACTTTTCCAAGGGTGTCAAATGGATTCTTTTGATTAAATTGTTTGAATGTTATTCTGCATACATGGGATTTGGAATGGAATTTTCTTGATGTTCTTTGTAGAAGTGGGTGAATGGTGTATATATCTTTAGCTGACTCTACTCTCTGCTTCTTGTTATCTACTTCACTCTCTGTCTCACTATATTCTTCAATGGCTCTCTTCATCTTTTTCTTCTATCGTCTTCTAGCTTTTGAAAATATGTCTTGTCTTCTTGAAGTCAAAAACCCAAGTGTGAATCAACCTAAGATTCTTCCTCCTTTTATACTTTTTTAATGTACATTTAAATGTGCATTTAAATGTACATTTAATACCCACTGAATTATACTGTTAATAAATGTTTCTTATACACATTTGAAAAGTCATAAAATGTAATCCATTCACTCTATGAGAAAATTCCTATGGTAAATATTTTATAGCTTTTATTTGTTAGTGTATCTTTGGGTCAATATTAAAATCACTAAAACACATTTAACAACAGCAATATAGTATCCAGAGGTTATTGAGTGCGACAGATAGCAAAACAGTTTGTAACCAAATGGATGTACATTTAAATAGTGTGTCAGTGCATTTTATGGGATGCCTGCGTTGAATATGGTTTTGTGTTTCTTTTGGCAGATAACAGTCGATAACATTTTAAGTTCCGAACCGATTGTATCGCTTAAGATACCATCTTAAACTGCAGGTGACAAGCTTTACGATGGTATATAATATGTCCAGATAGAATAATTATGAGTGAAGATATTCGAACAAATATGTAAAAGTACGGATATGTTGGGAGTGCTTGACCCGTTGTTCTACAAAAATAATAAATTGTTCTGCTTGTTAAATGCATGGTATAAGTCGTGGGGAAACTCATTTATTTAAAACATTAAGTTGGTCGATCACATTTCATTGATGGAAAGTAATATTTCGGGAGTTATTCTGGTGTCGATATAACACGCAATGTTAAGTCAGTATTGATTTTTTGA
This sequence comes from Pictodentalium vernedei, assembly GCA_031216915.1. NCBI lineage: Eukaryota > Metazoa > Mollusca > Scaphopoda > Dentaliida > Dentaliidae > Pictodentalium > Pictodentalium vernedei. Next base: position 440,893,330 of record CM062291.1, on the reverse strand, counting down.
TTTGCAAAGCAGTGGTTATTTTCAGTGAAGCCGCGCTATATTTAAACCACTTCCCAGAAAATGACGTTGTGTTTCGTGATGTTTATTTTCCAGGAAAAATCGACTCTAACACTAAACACATTTAACAACTGGTGTATAGTATCCAGAGGTTATTGAGTGCAATAGATAGCAAAACTGTTTGTAACCAAATGGATGTACATTTAAATAGTGTGTCAGTGCATTTTATGGGATGCCTGTGTTGAATATGGTTTTGTGTTTCTTTTGGCAGATAACAGTCGATAACATTTTAAGTTCCGAACCGATTGTATCGCTTAAGATACCATCTTAAACTGCAGTTGACAAGCTTTACGATGGTATATAATATGTCCAGATAGAATAATTATGAGCGAAGATATTCGAATAAATATGTAAAAGTACGGATATGTTGGGAGTGCTTGACCCGTTGTTCTACAAAAATAATAAATTGTTCTGCTTGTTAAATGCATGGTATAAGTCGTGGGAAACTCATTTATTTAAAACATTAAGTTGGTCGATCACATTTCATTGATGGAAAGTAATATTTCGGGAGTTATTCTGGTGTCGATATAACACGCAATGTTAAGTCAGTATTGATTTTTTGATTTGCAAAGCAGTGGTTATTTTCAGTGAAGCCGCGCTATATTTAAACCACTTCCCAGAAATTGACGTTGTGTTTCGTGACGTTTATTTTCCAGGAAAAATCGACTCTAATACCTAACATTACAATTCAATACGCATTTTGTTTTATCATAGGAGTATAATTGTTCGGATAACTTTTAGATTACAATTAATTCATCGCTTATATTGGATATTTTACTTGAATCATTTTGAAGGTATTGGTGTATTTTCTTCACTACATTTGTAATAGGATTGACAGTAAATTTTTTACAACTCAAATAACAGATAGCGTTCTTGTATTTGCAAATTCGTATTCGTACAAATATATGAAATATGATTTGTGTGAATATGAATTTACATTACAACTAGGGACTATCGACTTGATATTGTAAGTTGATAAGCATTCAGAAAAACTCAAAGTACCGGCGCTATTGTGTCATTTTTTTAAAATCGGAGAGATACCCATGGGACAAACAAATGTAACTTGAGTGGATATTTAACAAGACGGGAAGGGAGAAATGACAATTTCTACATCTTATCTGATACAGAATTGAACAGCCTTTTTCAAGGCTTCAAAATATTGGAAAGAGATTTTTCTTTCTAAACAAATAAAAGTCTCAGAAAGAGAGACACAGTTCCATTACCCATTATGTGAGTGACTGTTGATAATGAGAGTTGTATCAATGAGAGATATCCTAAAACAAGTTTGGAATAAAAAATGTTGCAATTACCCTCCAGGATTGTCTATGGGGAAAAACAGTGGTGACAAACACAGATTTAACAGTGAAAACTCCCAGAGACATTGGTTTGCCAGAGAAAAAAATCCAGGTCTGGGGTACATAAAATATTTCCTTATAAAATAAAAACTTGCAAAATAGAAAAATAATTTGCAAACACAAAAAAATATTTTCTTAGAAAATATATTTTGTGTTTGCAAATTTATTTTCACAAAAAACTTTTTCATAAAATTATGAAAAAGCTTTTTGTAAAAATAATTTGCAAACACAAAATATATTTTCTTAGAAAATATTTTTTTGTGTTTGCAAATTATTTTTCTATTTTGCGAAACACAAAAAACAAAAAATATTTAAGCTAAACAAAAATTATATTGCAAACCACAAAAACATTTAAGCTAAACAAAAAATTAATTTGCAAACTACAAAAAATAAATTAATGTACAGTGGAAACTTATAAGCCAGAAATGTACTATAGGATCTGGTCATAAAGCATGATGCGGAGGCACTCTAGCCCCAAGCATTTTTAACACTCAGTTTTCCATAGGGTCCATAGGGTTAGTGTTAAATTGTGTAACTTCTAGCCCCAAGAATTTATAGTTGTGAAACTTATAGCCCCAAACCTGAATGCACTGTGCCACCAGTGCATTCAGGTTTGGGGCTATAAGTTCTTGGGGCTATAAGTTTCACAACTATAAATTCTTGGGGCTAGAAGTTACACAATTTAACACTAACCCTATGGACCCTATGGAAAACTCAGTGTTAAAAATGCTTGGGGCTAGAGTGCCTCCTCTAACTACTGTCATCACCGGGTCATGTCGCCACGGGTCAACTCGCCACCGAAAAACCGGGAGTCATCCATCAAGCCTTCTGGGAGATAGGATGCCGTATGTGATTATGAGATATCTGCTTATCCTTCGGGAATTCCAAATGACCTCCCCACCGCCACCCCAACCCCCCCCCAAAAAAACCCCCACACCCTTTCACAGACACACACCCTCATGCCCTTAAAAGGGCTGTTAAATCTTTATTCAAATGTTTATTTATATAAAATGTACACGCGTCCCCAGCCAGACAAGCTTGTTTCAGTCCTTGCCTGGTGTTTGGTGGTTTCTTGTGTATGTTGCAGAAAGATAGGTTGCACCAATTCCTCCTACGCTTTGTCCACCATTTCCATGCGTCTTCTTGAGTGTTGCAAGAAAATTTGAGAATGTTCAGTTAGAAAAGTTATAAATAGAGAGAACGACAGGTATCCGCTATTGTATATAAGTGACTGTTGTGTGATTGTTGCTTTAGATCGGGTAAGGGGTGTGTTTCCTCGGAGCTTTGGATGGGGTAAGGGGTGTGTTTCTTGAATTGGAAAATAACACTTATTTGCAATCAAAACAAACCCAAAAGTATCTTCCATTTTTCATTTTCATGGAAAACTCATTCTCGGACGGTCACTGATTGAAAAGTAAGTACAAATAACCGATTATTTTTTGAAAAATATCTTGAAAAATCTGCTAAAAAACTTTTCGAAAGGGAGTCAACTCGCCACCAAAAAATGAGTCAACTCGCCACTAACTGGTGGCGACTTGGCCTGCAAAAAGTACTGGTGGCGAGTTGACCCAGTGGCGAGTTGACACGTACCCGTGATGTTTCGGCCTCGTAGAAGGAGGGTCGGGCGGAATGGTTTCACGCGCCGAAGGCGCGCAGGGACGGTTTGGGGAACAAGCCCCTTTCGACCCTCAGTGACTGTATATGATCAGTTTTCACATGTCTAGGAGTGTTGAAGGGGGAAAAGGTTCAGGTACTCGGCGTGATGGCTTCGTTGACTTGGAGAAACAACGTAAATAAAATAGATTCAGCCGAAGAATGCTCTGACAATGTTTTTCTGTCTGACAATACACATACTTGTGCAGCAATCGAAATCGAGCATTCTTCAAAAGGAGTGGATTAATAAATAAAAAAATAAAACATGTAAATTATGTCTCTATAAAAATCTATATAAAATCTCTATAACAACCCCCTTTCGACCCTCAGTGACTGTATATGATCAGTTTTCACATGTCTAGGCGTGTCGAAGGGGGAAAAGGTTCAGGTACTCGGCAGATGTCTCCGATTGCGGCGTGATGGCTTCGTTGACTTGGAGAAACAACGTAAATAAAATAGATTCAGCCGAAGAATGCTCTGACAATGTTTTTCTGTCTGACAATACACATACTTGTGCAGCGATCGAAATCGAGCATTCTTCGAAAGGAGTGGATTAATAAATAAAAAAATAAAACATGTAAATTATGTCTCTATAAATTGCATAGTTTTATGTGGATTAGTGAAAAATAATCTACGCTTCATACAACAAAGTGACGCCAGAAGAGTAATTGTTATTATGAGATAATATCTGATGGCGAAAAAAAAACTATTGTTCCATATTTCCCTGGGCTTATGTCATTAGTTACTAATTCTTGGCCCCACTGATTACAGTGAAAGCAAGTCATGGCTCTGGCATTATACTCAGTTCATCAATTATTCCATTCGTTGACTATCTGCATTATCAACACGGGAAGTGGTTTGCCAATGTTTGGGAACAGGTGTTAATTCCAGTCTATTAAATATTAAATCTGAAAAAGTGTAATAATTTGCGTTTATTCGTTGAAAACGCTGCAGGGAAGCTTTTTCAATGAATAAACACGAAATTTTTGGTGACAGATATGTATAAATATTGGGGTTAGTCTTATCTAGAAACGCATTAAATTACATTAAATCTGATAGAATTGTAACAATTTTGCGTTTATTCATTGAAGCCTTTTCAATGAATATTTACGCGAAATTATTGAGACAAATTTAGATAACAATTAATGTTACAGACTTATCTAGCAATATATTAAATTAAACGAAATCTGGTAAAAAAATGTAATGATTTTACGCTTATTCGTGGAAAAAGCTGAAGTGGAGCCATTTCAATGAATAATTACGCAAAATTACTGGAGACAAATTTCTATAACAATGGTACAGACTTATCTGGCAATTTATTAAACTTAATAAAATCAGTAAAAAATCTAATAATTGTAGTTTATTTTAGTCACTGCCAAACGACGACAAATTCATTCAAGAGGGAGGTGGGGGGGGGGGGGGTGCTCCCGATTACTCCAAGCTGGCTTTTGTCGTTTTCAAGTTTGACATACGGTTTGCTGTTTTTCAACACAAACTGAGTTGCGAAAAGCAAACTCAAGAATAATCTATATGAATGACAACTGACACTTGCCACTGTGTTTAATTATGTACTGAGCTGTGAAAAAAAACCTTTTTTGACTTATAAGCAAATATTTATTTAATGGGGCCAAAATGGCTTGGTAAAAGCTTAAAAAGTGAGACGTTTCGGCCTCCCGAAGTGGGACGTTTCGGCCTTTTATGGGGCCGAAACGTTTCAAAGCCGAAATGTCACGAACCCGTTACTGACACAATGACAAGATGAAACTGGTATTATTCAGACTGAATGTTGATTGGTTACTCTTTTTCAAAAACACTTTCCCAAAATCTTTTGTTTTACAAGATTTAGCAGTTTTCAAAGGAGTTCTCTGTGATTCACCTCAACAGGACTTCAAAGGGTGCTTTGAGAAAACCACTGAAATGATATCTTCTGCCACAAACGTAGTAGCAGAGGGATGAACCGTCCCTCATTGGGGGAAGGAATGGGGGAGGTGGAAGTGACGTCATAGTCACGTTTTTAAATTCTTTTTCCTGCCCCAATGATGCCACTCTGGGCCAAAATATGCCACTCTGGGCCAAGACACCCTATGGAGAATCCTATGTTAAATTTTGGCCCCGAGTGGCAGTCCTGGTGTATGGGGAATTCAGTGTTAAATGCTTTGGTCTAGAGTGACAGTCATGGGGTAGGTTGTTTCAAACACTTTATACTGACAAATATATGTTTACCAATCAATCCCTCCATACTTTAAACCGTATAACACTTTACTGTATGGAAGGATTGGTTGATAAACGTACAATCTCTTACCCCACAGTGGAAAAAGAGAAGTAACTCTTAACTCTTTTTCACTTATGGGATAGAATGGTGAAAAAAGAGAAGTATTTCTTAAATGTTGGTCCCTATAGTGTCAGTCACGGGGTAGAGGCCTCCCAATTACTTTTGGCTGGCAAAATATATGTTTATTAATCAATCTCTCCATACTTTAAACCGTATAACACTTTACTGTATGGAAGGATTGGTTGATAAACATACAATCTCTTACCCACAGTGGAAAAGAGAAGTATCTCTTAACTCTTTTTTACTTATGGGATACAATGGTGAAAAAAGAGAAGTATCTCTTCTCTTTTTTTTTACTGCTATGGAGAACTAGTGGCCACTGCTACATTTTTAAACAGACAATAAGAATTAGTTTAGGTACCAATGTTTAATATATAAAGTGAGAAGCATATATACACCGAGATCTGAGTTTGTCTATCTATACAAAATCTTTTACATCGAGATTTTTTGTGTGATACCACTTTATTTCAAGATTCCATTTTGCTGAGAAAATATTTATAGCCAGAATTGTGTCTTGAAATAAAGCATTATCGCTTAAGATTTTTGGAAAAATGCTAAAATATCCTATCTGTGATACATAATAGTGATTGGCAAAAAATATACAATAGAAAAAATGTTTTTATAAAAAAACTCTGTGGGTTGTTTTGACACCTAATCTTGATTACATAAAATAACGTCTATAGTTTTGCTCAAACCATTGACTAACTTCTCTGTCATTCTCTTGGAAATTTCTTGGGTCGAAATTGATAGTAAGAACTGTCTCTAAATCATATCCTTTAGCAAGATGATCCAAGGCAAATATACAGTACATTCCACACACCACAGTATGAACACTCTGTACTCTCATTGTGTCAATAGTTCATGAATCTGTGTTTTTCACTATGAATTTGTAAATGTCTTTATCTAATGGTGGTAAGCCATAGGAATCAAAGTAGATGCATGAATGATTGTCTTTGAAATATATTACCACCCAATGGTCTCCCGGTTCTCTTGATGAATCTGTGTTCACAATATAAGCTTTTCTATGTTTAGGTTTTTGTTTTGGTAATAAGTCGTTTGAACACCCTTTTCCATTCAATGATGATAACCTTGGAGAATTGTCCAGAATATATTGTAGTTCAGTGGTTTCCATCTCTTCTTAGCCATGAAAAGGGCTGTTATAAAGTTGTATTTTTCAATCAATTTCTTCTTTATTAAGTGGTGTATAGTAGCCCCATTCTTTCTCTACTGAATCCGCCCACCTCTTGATGTCTTCGTCAGTGTTAATTTCAAAGTTCACATTCACATTAGCAAAACATCCTTCAATATTCAGCTTCTTTGCTTGTATGTGCAGTTTATATAGTACACTTGATGGACACACTTTTTCCATGCACTCTTCCATATACATTTCAATCCATATTCTTATATCATTTTTTATACAAAAGTCATGTTCTTGTCCAGGTATTTCTTGACATGCACCACACAGATTGTTCACTTTTTGTTTTATCAAAGGTGTTTCTTCACACACAACATTTTCTTTAAATAATCTAAGGAACAGTCTTTCATTGCGAGTTTTCTCTTTCCTTATTATGTTTATTCTTTTTCTCATCTCCCTGTATATCTTGCAGTGTTCACATTTACTCATTGTTAATAGTCAAATATCACTTCTCTGAATTTGTTGATTTTTACCTCACTATCAAATTCTGCATAGACAATAACGTGATTACCTCTGTGAGAGCTTGAGCAAACTGAAGATCCAGTCGAAGGTTGCCAGACTTTATAAGGTGAGCTATGGCCCACTACCTGACTGATCGAGTGTCAAATCAACTCCTCAGAGGGTATATCCTTTTGCATAATCCTGCATTGATATATTAAATGTTTGATTTTGTCCAAAGTAGCCCACTGCTTCAAATAATGAGAAATATGAATTTAGATAAAGTCCACCTTCGAAATTCGGTTAAAAGGGACGTGCTTTAATGGAATGTCCATCTATTGTGATTTTCAACTTGTTCAAATTGAAATGTTGAAAATTAAATGGACATGTACCAATATCTCCATTTATATCTTTATTCGAAACTAGACCAAGAATTAATCGTTTTGACATCTGTTTATGAAACAGATGGTCTTCTCTTTTTGACTGAAGACCATTTCCAATGGTAAATGTTTTCATTTCATTTCGTCTTATGGGCATTTTATAATTTGTTCGATCTATTTGTGCCTTAAGATCATTCGCAAATTTAGGAATTAAATCCAAGGCCGGTATTCTGAATATGGCTTTTTGAATTTCTATTTTTCCATCTACACCACCAATCAGACAAAATTTAGTTGGGGAACGATGAATTTTAATTCTTATCTCTACGCCATTTGGTAAATATTTGTCTTGCACAAATAGATCTAAATGTATTTTTTCTCTTAGTTGTACAGATTTACTGTTTGCAATTAATTTGTGACGTTCAACCAAACCTTTGTTATTTGAATCGTTCGCAATTGCTGCATGCTGTCTGGGAGTATCTACAAAACACATCTCACTAGCAGCTAGCTGTGTTTTTTTCACATCTTTTGAATAGCTTAACAGATTTTCCAAAAATCCTCGATAAGGATACATGTCTGTATTGGTGGTTATCAGAGAACCGTTCAGTGTAACATCAATTTTACTGAACATCCTGTGAAAGAAATTATTGATAGGAGTAATATTTGTATCATCTTCCAATATACTCCCATCTTGCTTTGTAATTTTGAATTGAACCTCAAGTGTAGATGATGCAAGACCTAACCACTTGGTCGTTTGTCTTGGAATTAAAAATTCTATTGGTGAAGAATTGTTTAAAGATGCAATAGGAAATTGCTCAATCTCACCAATATTTTCGTCACCACTTGATGTTGGTGATACATTATCTGGATCAAATCCACTACAAAAATGCACGCAAGATCCATGTAACATCATGATTTAATCAAATATATCAAGCGGCCATGAATTTCGTTTTGGATGAGATTGTCTTTTTCGTGTCTTGACTCTATGATAATGAACCGCAGACTGATGTTTCGGTTCACGTTTCTGTCTTTTTATTCCCAATGTAGCTTTACCCACTGATGTCATAAGATCTTTTTGCACGATTGAGCATTACTTCTTTAGGTGTTTTTTTATTTCGCATCATTTAGGGATGAGAGTGAGGTGGGCATTGAGGGAAGTGAGATGGTTGTTCATGTTGCTAAGACAGATGGGGTAAGGAGGGCGGTGAAGAGAAAGAGACGGCCTGAGACATGCAAAACGAGGGGAGGTGCAGATGATATAGAAACTGGTGACAGAAGAGGAAAATTGGTTGTAGCAGGGAGTAGCATTGTCTGTGGGGATGACAATGTGGTTTGTGGTCCCGATAATTCGAATCGAACAGTCGTGTGCTTTCTGGGGACGAAGGTGGAGGATTTGAGGGATCAGGTAGATGGTATTGTGGCTGGGTCAGGATCCGATCCAGTTGTGGTGGTCCATGTTGGGCCAACAATATCGTGGAGAGAAGGTCAGTAAGTCTGATGGAGATGTACAGAGGTCTAGTTGACAAACTGCTAAGTAGGAATGCAAGAGTAGTCGTATACAGGGTCCTTCCAGTCCTTGAGGGTGAAGCCGAACGGAACTCAAGGATTTGGCACTAAATGAGCAGTTGGAGGACTACAGTGTTGACCTGGGAATACCCTTTATCGACCATTGGGACACGTTTTGCGGCAACACTAGCATGTGCGGGCGTGAAGGGGTGCATCTTAGCAGGATAGGGGAAACGGGTAATGGGGGATATCATCTTTTTGGGTAGCAGAGCCATTTTTGGAGAGGAGCTGGGTGGGAGGCCATAGGTAAGTATAGCAAGAGTGGACACAGGTAGGGTGAAGCAAGAGCGAGGCGGGCAGGATAAGTTTACCAAGGTTAGCATCAGAAAACAATGGGATCAGTAGGCAGAAGGCAATGAATCTCGGTACCCTGAAAGTGGGTTGTTGCAACATCCACTTTCTCCACCGGAAAGTAAGTGAATATGCTACATTGATTGAGGCAGAGGAATTTGATGTTATGGGCTTAAGCGAGATGTAGTTAAGACATGGGGAATGGGGAAACCAAGTAAGGGGTGTGTGGATAGGTGTAGGAGTGAACAAAAGGCCATAAAAAGAAGGAGGGGAAGGAATATACATTAAAGAAGGCTTACATCCGTCTTTGATCACAGACCTGGAAGATGTCAGCACCTCAGTTGTTTTACTTTTTACAAAATAAAATATTATTTTTTATTGGAACAAAAAACTTTCAGTTACTTTTTTGTTTGAAAAACAAAAAAAAGAAAAAAATTTTTTGTGAAAAAAAAAATAAATAAAAAAATAAAAATAAAAAAAACAAAATAAAAAAAAAAAAAAAATTTTTTTTTGTGGGGGTAAAAAAAAAAATTAAAAAAAAAAAAAATTTTTCACAAAAATTTTTTTTTTTTGTTTTTTGTTTTTTCAAACAAAAAAGTAACTAAAAGTTTTTTGTTCCAATAAAAAATATTTTTGTTCAAACAAAAAAGTAACTAAAAGTTTTTTGTTTGAACAAAAAATAATTTTCATTTTGCAAAAATAAAATGGCACAGACGTGTGTGTGTGTGTGTGTGTGTGTGTGTGTGTGTAGGTGTGTGTGTTGTGTGTGTGTGTGGCTGATTGTCATCTTCACTGTCTACCCATCAGGCTGAATGGTGGCCTGCCTTCCCGCCTTCCTCTGTCTTCCTGACTACCTGCCATCCAGCCTGTCTGTCTGTCTAGCTAGCAGTTTTGGCTGTCTGCTTACCAGACTGGCTGCCAGATAGTCCACCTACCTTTCTGCCTACCTTGTGGGTGTCTATTGGGTACCATCTTGTCTGTCAGCTCACCTGCCTGACAGGCGGCCTACCTGCTATACAGTCTTCCTGTCTGTCACCCCGTCTTTTGCCATTGTCTGCCTGCATGTCAGTCTGTTGCATGCTTTCCATACTACCTACCACTCTGCTAGTCCGTCTTAAAACACTGATCTGACCTGGTCTCCCCGCCTTCTTTCCGATATTGCTACCTAATTAAGCACCTACTGCTCAACTACAGCCATTCCTTGTTTGCCTACTAACCTACACGACATCCTACATGCACCTCTTGTCTGCCCTTCCAGCCATACTACCCACTCGCACACCGATCAGCCGATCTTCCTGTCTGCCTGACAGTGTTAGACATCCTGCGCTGAATGCCTGTCTGTTTTGGCTTTTACCCCATCTGCCAGCCGGCATACCTGGTATGCTGATCTTGACATGTCACCCTGCCCCGCTCGCTGTCTAGCAACCCACGTGCCTACCAGCTTGACTGCCTGCCTCCTAGCCTTCCCACTTTCTTGAGTGTATTCTTGCATGCCAACCAGCTTGCATGACTGTCTATCATCCTCACTCCCTGTCCACCTACCTGACAGGTTGCCTGTCGACCTGCCTTCCATGCTTCCGGACTGATTGCTTCTCCATCTACATCCCTTATTGTCTATCAGACTATGAGCTTCCCGCAGATATTTTTTTACTAGGGCGTTTCATACCATTGGATGCATACAGAGGCGTACAGACAAGGTGATATGAGGTATGGTGGTGGTAGGCCAGTGGATGGTAGTGGGTGTTGCGAACTGTAGGGGATTTTACAGTTGTTAGAGAACTGTGTTGGGTTCCCTTCCCAATGTACTTTAAGTTCCTTGATGAGTTTCTTACCAACACGTCTAGGACGTTGTATGGGAACCGAATCGATGATATATTTTTTATCATCTTTTACACTTTGTATTTCTTGTGGATAAAATGTCCCCTGTATATTTTCACCACCCATATCTTCAAGTTTATAAGTGGTTGGATGTGTATGTTTTACATGGGTGATTTTAAATAATTCTTTTGTCCAATTTGGTAAATACCCCTTTTCAAATGTATGTTTGGTTTTGTTAATACGTACTGTATCACCAACTTTAATTTTTTTCTTTTTAAGAGTTATTCTGAACCACTAGGCCCTGAAGTAAAGATATTACAAGGGTGTTGAAACAATAAACATTCACTTGATGCCATTATTTTTTGTGAGAAAGTGTTGTCAAAACACTAACTTATATACTTTCTGTTTCCATAGCTTCTTCATTTCTATGAGGGGGTTTTCTTTTTAAGGGTGCTTTTAATTCAAATAAAGTTTCTGAAGAACTCTGATCTATTTGTGGCATACATTGTCTATATAAATAATTCATGATTTGTTCATCATAAATAATAAAATCCCGCATAACTCTTGTCCAAATATTTTCTACATTATCTTTGTAAAAAGCATTCATGATTTGTAATGCATTACAAAATTCCCCATACATTTCATCTTTTTCCATTTGATTATGAATAAATTCTTTTGTTATTGTTAGATAGCTGGGAGTGATCATTTGAAATGCATATAATAATGCCTTACGTGTGATCTTGTTTTTTAAGATGTGTCTTGCTGGTTTCATGGTTGAAATCAAACTGATGATTCTTTTGTCTGTTCTGATGTACTTTGTGCATCAGATATTACATTACACCATGTACTCTGTTCATCAGGACAGTCAGGAAAATCATTTTCTACGTTATCTGTAAACATTTTGTCTAAGTTTTGAATTGACCTGAAGCTTTTCTTGCAAATATGGTACTAAATGCTATTCTCTGATCATCTAGTACCATGAGTGCAAATAAAGATTTAGAATCTGGAAAATCATCTAGACACTTCAACATTTTTCATTGTTGAAAATATTTGATTTAAAATGAATCCATAATCCATCAATGATAATATTTTATCTAGAGGTGTTTGCATACATGTGGGTGGTTTATATAATTGATAATTTCTTATCAATTGAATATAAGAACAATTTGGTGACCACTTAACATGTTGTTGTAAAGGAACATCCTTTTCTTCCCAATTATGTAAACCTTGACCACATACAAAACATTTTACTTTACCATCTCCTACATAGAAAAACCCAGCTTTAGCTAAATCTTCTTTCTTGGATTGTAAAATAGGATTTGTAGTCATACTAAAACTCGAAAGTCTTCTTAACTCTGATAAGTATATAGGATATGTAGGATTAAGTGGTAGAGACATCTTCCCTGCTCCCTGTTCAAAGTCGAAATAAGTTTTTGTGACGAATATTTATATCTTATACCCATAAGGGAGTGTGTCATATTTACGGACAACAAAATGTTTTGTGTAAACAGATCTGAATGTTTTGCTTTGTGCTTCACTTGTGACCTGTCTATCTTTGTTACGTTTAATTCTATGTGTATATTCAATGTTTAATTTGTAATTCTCTCTGTCTCGTGCACACTCAATCATGCTTTCAAAATTGACTTTTTGTGATGTCATGTAATCTAATGTGATACCCTTAACTTTACATGTGATATGTATTTCTCCATCTTTAATATATTTGTATCCATAATTTTTCGGACCTAAACCTACAAACTCTGTGATTTTTGTCCCTGGGTGTTCATCTGTCCACTGCCCTAATCTACTATTTACTATTTCTGGATTCCAAAGTGATGGTGTATGTATGTAGATACACTGTCTGTGTCAAAATATAAAACTCGCGTTCCTAATTGTTCTAAAACTTTGTATAATTCCATACATGCATAGGCTGTGACAAATGAAGCTATGGCAACATTGGCTGAATTGTGTGGATTGTAAACATCTGTAGCATCAATGTAGTTTACTAAAACAAACTGATCATGGTCAAAAAATTCCACATTCTTCACAATTTTGTTTTTGTTCTGTATTATTTCAAAATATTCTGGTGGTTCATTTATGTATTTTGTTTTAGTTTTTATATTGTTTTGTGCATTTTTTCCCAGAGACAATTTAACATGGTTTTGGCAAATGATCTTTTTCCTGTTTTTTTTTAACTTTTTCTAAATAGATATTTTCAATCTGTGCATAATCGTTTTTAAATTTTTTTCTGTCTGTTTCTGTTTTCACCCAATCTGGAAACTAGCTTCTTGTTTCATTTTTAAATATTTGTTCACATAATATTTGTAAATCTCTGAAGACCATTCATCCCAATGCCAAATCTGATAAGTGTCAAGAAGAGTGTACCCCAAATCCAATGCTTTGCAAAGTTCAACAGATGTCCATGTACCTACAAGTGCACGTTGTTCTGGTGTGTGTTTACAGTGATCTAATTCGTGTTCTGCACACATTTTACAAAGTGTGAATGTCATTTTCTTATTACAATGAATAGGTAAAACTGGCAAAAATAGATTTTGAGGTGGTAAAACTTTATATTTAAGGAGTCCTCTGTATTGTCTTATTTTGCCAGTGTCTATGTTTTCCTTTGTGAGTATATCTGGATGTCCCACTCGATATTCCCTGTGTTTGTTCACATATGGGTAAAGTGAACAGATATCTATATATTTAATTTCTGTGTCTGTGTTTTCGTCAATTTCGTAGTGTAATTTAATGGCATTTGTTCTCCCGCCAAATAATGCTTCTCGTGGTTTAATTGGGTCCATGTGTGGGAAAAAATGTATCTAAAGAGGCTTGAACTTCAGGATCTGATTTACACAGATGATCCAACTCGTGCTCCCAGACTACATGTATATTATACCCCAATGATTTGAAATGTTTTATGCGTGATTGGGTTTTGTTGTAGAGATTGATAGAATTGTGAATTGATTGGATTTGTCTCAAACCTTTCCGGACATCCATGCCACATACATCCATAAAATTCATAGATTGTATTTGTCTCTTTGTGAAAACCATCTACATAATAATTTCCAATTTTTATTTCTCCACCGTTTAGTGCATGTCATATGTGTATGCCTTTTTCTTGTGCTAGTAGCTGTAAGAATCTAATGGCTTTCATGGAATATCTAACGGCAGTAGGATACCCTATGTCTAAAATGAGACCAACTTTGTTTTCTGGAATTGAATTTTTCCGCCATGCTTTATTACAAGCATCAGCTAAAGTTACAACCTCCCTGAAAGGATCTATCCCATCACATTCGATAAATTGTTTTCTGAATTCCCCACACCCTCTACATAATATATCCACATCAGACTTACAGTTCGTTTCTTGATGAAACCCAATTACTGATATCCAGTCGCATATGAAAAACATTCTGTGTTTATGCAATTAATACATCGATTCGTTTTCAAACATAATAAAAATGAATATAGACGAATTCATTATTTGTCCCCCAACAGGAACCAACTATTTATTTAAACAAAAATACAGCATAAATGATGGACAACAAGTTTGTTGTGAATGCGAATTAATTTCAAGCACATTGATAACAAGAACGCCCTCATCTTAGCATTAGGTGTACATTGCATACAAAACCGCACTTGTTAATTACCCTGTCGTTTGTGTAGAAACGACCGGGAAAATGAAAGCTGTTTTAGTGGGGTCATGTGAGAAGGATTACATAACCAATTAATGTTTGGCGAGAAAAATCTTTCAGAGACCGTTCCTGATTAGCAATTATATTGTTCAGTCAGAAAATTTCTAAACCCTACATTTAATTAAATATTCAGATACAAATGCAATATCTTTCATTTCCAGAACTCTGAACTGCGGTTTAATATAGGAATTGAAAAAATCCGTTCGTTAATTCGTGAGATTTTCGATTTGTTTTCATATTAAAATAAAATTTTTGCTGATATACAATTTGGATTCCCTGGAATAGAACGAGTATTTCACTGAATAAAATGTGTTCTTGGTGTACGGTGTTTTTGAAACAACAATGTGACAGTCTTGGCGAAACATCCTGGCGTTTCGCTGCGGCAATAGCTTTTCCGATACGGGATTATGGATTCTATACTGTGCTGAGTGTCCGAACATTTCAAAGTTAAAACCCGGTGATTTAATTTTTATTATAGCATAAGCATTTTACCGAAATAGTTTAGATGAACTAAAATGAGAATGTATTATTCATTAAAAATATTAATCGTCCAATATGCGGGAAAAAGGATGAAAACCACTAGCAAGCTTCCTGTTTTTACCCAACATCAACAGCCAAATTTGGCCAGCACTATACACAAAAATCTCCATTCAAATTTTATTATGTTTTAAATTTTTGTTAAAAAAACATAGCTTATGACCTCTCATTGGAACGATCTCGATGATCGCGGAAAGGGAATGTCAATCAAGGTTTATGTTGTTTTGACCTGCGATGGAGCATTGAAAGGGAAAAAAATCCCATTCCGATAAGGCAAGCACTTCGAAGGGGTTTCCCCGTCATGTCCTTCCACCACATCCTGGACTGCATTGACAGTAAAACTTGTTTACTAACAGAAAATTATCAGCTAAATTTACCGAAAAATGTGTTCGTTTTAAAAGATACCACCCTTGAAAAAAATATTTTGGCAGGACACGCAACATGATCAGTGACATGAAAAAAAATGAAGAAGAAAAGAATAAAAACACTGGTCAAACTTATCTCCCCTGGTCGAAACAGTTCTTTGTCCTTTGTTTTCAATTTTTTTTTTTTTTTGGGGGGGGGGGGGGGGGGGTGGGCATTGCATTTCCTCAGAATGTCTTAGACAATAATGTACACTGTGATAATATTTAATAGAGTTTCTTTCCCCGTGGCAACTGGAAGTAAAGCAGTGCTTATTTACTATGGTAAGAAAGTTCCACTTTACTGGTGAAATAGGACCCAGTCACCAGTGCCTGGGATGGATGTCCACTAAAATGGGCACCAAAGGGGTAAACGATCGGCTAAATTTGACATTTGTTGTGGTCACAATTTATTTATTTATTGGTGTTTAATGTCACTTTTCTGCAACTATGGCCAATTGCGACCGATGGGCACAATTAGCCATAGCTGACGAAAAGTGACCTTAGACACCAATAAATAGATAAATAAATAGCTAACGCTTCTTGCAAGGTGTCTAGTTTGTTCACACAATTTATTTCGTGTTTGTAGATAAGTGCAGGGTGGATTACAACTAAATCACACACAGAGTGAATTATCCACTCAACTTCAACTTACAGGCGTCCATAAACAGCAGACAAGCAAGCAAATTGTCTCTTGATGGATGTGTAGATAAATCTGGTGGCCCTTAAAAAATCAGTTTGTGTAAAAAAATATGAGTTGTGTAAAACATTCACTTGACAAGTGATTTGACAGTAGTCCACCTGTCACGTACTGTGTATTTTTACCCATTAGTAGCTGAGTGCTAACTCCATGGAATACTAGCAGAGATTTTCTATTCAAAAGTGGAAACAAAACCCGAGCGATATTACAGTGCTTTGAAAGAGTGCTTGTGTATATATTTTTTTAAAAGGTAATATATTCTGCCATTCATGTGTGCAAATGTTTATAGATACTTGTACAGAATTAAAGTCAGATATCATTAATCACAAAACCCGATCGATATTATAGTGCTTTGAAAGAGTGCTTGCGTATATATTTTTTTAAAATATAATATATTCTGTTATTCCTGTGTGCAAATGTTTGTAGATAAAGCATTAAAGTCAGATATCATTAATAAAAAAAAATTGCTTAATAAAGTATTGTTTGTTAAAATCATTTGTCCCAAAAATCAGTCAACACAGATGACTGTCCATAAGATCATCATTGACATCTGCACTTGTTATTGTTGAAGTAATTACCATGGATACTAAAAAGTTCCCCTCAAAGCCAATTAGCTTATCCTATTTTTAGACACCCTATTATGCAATTGACCAGTGGATAGGAGAGAATATTTTAAATGGACTGTACACGTAATGATGTCCATTTCTTTGGCAAGATTGAAAGTAGCATTACTAGTAAATTTTTGATTGTACCATTTAATAAAATCTTCCCTGACTGGGGGAGACATAGACTCAGGCATGTACAATGTTGCATCTAAATAAGGTCCAATGTAGTTTTGATATGATTTTCTGTTTGCCAGATGAGGAAAATAACCTTTTGCTAGTTCACTTAAACCAAATGTTTTAGGGAATTGTGTCAATCTCATAGAAAGGAAACTCAATGAATCGATGAGTCTAACACCACAAGCTTTCAGAGAAATAATTTTGTTTCCATTCATGATGACATCGGGTTTTGATGTAGCAGTTTCAATGAGATGTCTTAAGATAAATTGTGCATCAAACCCTCTTGAATTATGAGCAATAGCTGTTGTATCTAAATGTTCCTTACTGAAAAGCCAATTGCAAAAATCACTCAAAATAGATTCTCCTTTAAAAATATATTCCCTTCTTCCATCTTTGTCACAGAAAATACATTCTTGATCTATAGGTTTGCAAATACACTCCTCACATGCACGGTGTGCAACACAGTAATTTGGGGTGTGGAGACCTGAGTCTTGAGTTGTTTCAAAATCATAAAACACAAAGGGTACTTTCGGCATTTTGTCTTTCTTGGGTGGTTTGTATTTTGGAATGAAACAATAATGTTCGCTTTTGACTAATTGGTGGCAATATTTAGATTTCTTGAAGCCACCGCAGATGTGTTTTCCGCTCCCTGAATATATTTGCATTTTACATGATAGACATTTCTTAACTAATTGACAAATGTTTTTTTCTTGGTTCTGTAATAGAGTTGTGTGATTTTTATAACAAGATGAACTTACAAAATCTCTATTACAAGTGTAACAATGAACAGAATGTTCAGGCGTACATGGCAGTGGAGAATAACATACACAGCCTTTTGGGCATCTATGACGTTCTCTGTTATTATAGCCTACATTGCAATATTCACAATAGTAGTGACACCCTAAAAACCCTGTGATTTTAGTGATGGTGTCGAAATGACGGTCATGGTGATAGATATGAATAACTTTACTCTCTTTTGTAGTTTGTGGTGGTTCAAATAGGAACGTTTATTTTGCAAATTGTGGGTGGATTTTAATTACATACCCTGGGGAGAGTATCCCTTGAATTTTACAATATTCTTCATATCCACAAGGTTTATTATAACTAAGACCTGCTTTGTCCATTGACGCCTTTGCCTCATTTTCTTGTGACGGTCTATCAGAATATCTAATATTTTTCCATCTCTTTTGCCAAAATTCTGAATTATCTTTATCAACGTGGCAGTTCCCCAATACCACGGCACATGCAAAGCCTCGTGTCTGGCTCAAATAGCATGCCCCTCGGTGAGATTTACACATCCCATCCAGATTGCCATCGAGGATAACAATAATCTCATGAGTGGCAGGGTTCTGCTTACAGTGGCGAGTGGTGATCGGTTGTGTCTGGCACCACTTCATGTCCAACCACCTCTTTATGTCTGGCACAACTTCATGTTCAACCACCACTTTGGGTAAGAAAAGCTCTTTCAACCATCACTAAATTCTCCCCAATGTCACATTCTTACTTAAGTCACCTATTAATCGCCACTCAAAAGTTCTCTGAGTAGAATCCTCGATTAGGTACTACTACTAGAAACCAGTTCCACAAGTTATTTATTTATTGGTGCTTGAAGTGGCATATGTCTGCACAAACGCTAATCGCGAGAGCTAAGTGGAAATAAAGTCAAGTTTACTCTATCGTTTTTACCCATGTGGCCCCTTTTAGAGGACTTTCACTCCAAGTATTAATGACTGGGTCCTATTTTACAGAAAACTAGCACTGCTTCACTTTTCATGGTTCCCACTGGGACACAAATTTATTTCCCACAATTGAAAGTTGGACTTTCCTTACACGGATGAATGAAGATAATTCTGTTATTCTCTCCAAACCTTCGGGATTCATACATAATTTGTACCTATTCCCACACGTTCATACTCCAATAAAGATTATAAAAATTGCATTCAATTCTTAATTATATGTATTATATATACATTTGTATCAAGTCATGTACAGTACGTGGAGGGTGGATTGTAGATTTTTCGCAGTGATGCAGACTTTCTACCTGTAAAATATTTAATTTTGTATCAAAATACAAGAAACACCAGCAAACGTTCATCTCATGGATTATTGGGTCCATGGGATGAAAGTTTGCAGGTGCTTTTTTTGTTTTGTTCTCGAAGAATTATGAATAATCGCCTGGTGAAAAATCTAACCCACCGTGATTTAGCGATAATCCACCCTCCACATACGTGTATAGCCAACCACTTTTCTCCATGCTATCCACTTCTGACTTTCAACTCCGCGTATTGATTAGTATCCGTTACCAGGCCCTATTCTGCTGGTACATGTACAACAAAATTTGTTTATCAAAGATAATTAGCACTGCTCAACTTCCCTTGGTTTCCAGAAGGGAAATATTGTTTCTAACAATTAAATTTGAGCACTACTGTATACATGGAATCTAAAATGAATGTCTAAGTACACATATACATGTAGCCCCAGTATAAATATGTTTTAGATGAATGTAAACCTACAAGAATTTCAAATATTTAACTCAGAAATACAAAATATGTCATAATCTAAGGTACAGTATGGTCATTATTTATTTATTTATTGGTGTTTAAGGCCACATATTTCTGTACAATAAAAATAGTGACAGCAACATTGATGTAAATTTAAGTCCAGCCAATTGTTGATATGCATACTGCCCACTTAGAAGACTTTCGTCCAAGGCATTGATTATGGGGTCCTATTTTACCACTAAAACAAGGTTTGGTTACCACAGTAAACAAGCACTGCTTCACTTCCTGGGGTCCCCATTGCAAATTGTATAGTGATCAGAAAAGTGGACTGAAAATTTGAATTGGATTGTGACTAGATCACGAGCCGGTCAAAACAATCTTTCCCCTTTTCTCACCATAACACAGTTGAATCTCACCTTTTGAAAAGAAATGTGAGAATATTGAATCTGAGGTGCTCTTCTGTTTTTCATGACTCGGTCATGAAATAGAGAATAATCGTTTGACTGGACTGGTTACGTGAAGTAATTCATGAGAGGTGAGGGACGTTGTACAAACACGAGTGCGCGAATATTACAATATAGTCCCTCGCCTCGAATGAATTATTTCACCTTACCAGTCCAGTCAAGCGATTACTCTGTTTATTACTTTTCATTATTAACAATAATTATATTATTTAACCCTTTACCTAAAGTGACGGCCAAAAACGGCCAGCGCTATTCTCAAAACTCGCCAATTAATTTTCATTATCTTTTGTCTCTAAAACATAGGTTATGACCCCTCATTGGAACGAGCTCGTCGAGCTCGTTCCAATGAGGGATCATAACCTATTTTTGAGACAAAAAATGAAAATAATAGTTATTCAAGAATTTTTTTTTGCAAGTGTCGTCTCCTTTTCATGTTAGGTAAAGGGTTAAATTGATAGATTGAATGCCTATATTGAATGTATTGAGGCAAAAATTGTCTAAATGTAGAGAATTCAGTAGATGTCTGAGTAGTTCTTTGACAGATTGCAATTTTTTTTATTTAATCCACTTTGAAGTTAAGTAGGGTATGGTAAATGGTTTGGTGTTTTGCAAGTTATATACAATATTACAATTAACTGAGCTATTCAATTGGAAGATATACAATTAAGTGTATTTCACTCTATATACTAGTAGACGATTATCTCTAAAACACTAGACGAGTGAAGTGTCCACCCAAGGAATAAACTACCGTTTTATGGAAAAGTTCATGTTACACAAGTCAAGTTTCAATGAACCTTTGGGTTGGATCCAAAGGTCATTTGACTGAAACATATCTTGTGTCTTTTGATTAATGCCGCTGCTTCTTCACAGAGTTTTTTTAATTGTCGTCGTTTAATATGGTACAACTTGACTTTAACAAGCACGCAGTGGTGTCTGGTGAGGTCTTGCCTGCCCATATGCATGCGGGCTGCCAACACCTCACACCAAAACCAGTATCAAGGTACATGCACATGGACTTTAAATAACCTCTGTTAGCTAGATAACTAACAAGCCTGTACATTTGTATGTATGTTGGAACATGTGTTCTACGACATGAACACATTAAGACAATTAGGCTCTCGGGGCTTAAAACTAGTAAATATATTTTTTTTATCAGGTTTGTTTTTCGCCTACAAAATATGTACGGGTTTCACTCCCAATGGTTTAACAGTACTCTTACCTTCTTCGTGTAGGTTATTCACTCCCAATGGTTTAACAGTACTCCCACATTCTGCACGTAAGTTATTCAAGAACTGAAAATTGATTCTCGCAGTACTAGTAGTAGTTCGTGATAATCAAAACAGAATTGAATTAAAAATGAATTACATTTGGTCATGACGTTTTCGTCCAGCTGACCAATGGGAATTGAGTATTTGGACCCAAAACGTATAGATACATTAACAATGTAATTATTTTTCATTGTTTTCCAAGTCAATTGAATCGACCTGGGAATTCAGTTCCACATGATTTGGAGCAATGAAACCAGACAATCCGAGTAAGGTAAGGTAATAAGAAAAAAGAAATGCGCCGTAAAAGACCAAGGATGCTGAAACAAAACAGTAGGGAAATGCAATCTGAAAGATCACTCTAAAGAGGCCGAGAAAAGAAAAACCGTAGCGAAAGTAATCCCTCCCCCACCAAAAAACCTCTCTAAATCTGCTAGGTTTTATACTTGCCAGTCCCAAGTCTGGGTAAAAGATGTGGGGAGTTGATAAATAAATAAATAAATAAATAAATAAATAAATAAATAAATAAATAAATAAATAAATAAATAAATAAATAAATAAATAAATAAATAAATAAATAAATAAATAAATACAGTAGCAAAATTCATTGTAGAAAAAAATTATAGACGTGCCAAGCTTTATAACTGACGGGCCCAAGCCCGGGTAAAGAATGAGGGGAGTTGATAATTTAAAAGGTTACCTCTCATTCTGCCTTCAGCTCATTCTGCCTACACTTTTCTAAAACCGATTAACACCTTTCTAGGGCATTAACAAAACACATACATACCCAGTGATAAAATGGATTGGACCACAAATCAAGACACTGACCACTGATTGCAAGTCACTTAATCAAAACACAAATTACTGTAATGATTGCGCATGAGTTTATTTGCTTATTGTACTATTATTTCATTGTTTTTTGTATTTTGTTTGTAGTTTTTTCTTTTGATATATAGTATAAATAAACAGATTTTCAGGACTTGAGAGTGAATTAATTGTTTCAGTGTTTGAATAAATAACTGACTGCAAACAAAGTAATACTGGATGCATGTTTTTAGAAAAAAGCAAAATTACTAAAAACTAGCTTCATATTCTTAGCACATATATAAGATTCATAGACAAGGTTCATCAGTAATCTTTGCACTATGGCAGGAATACACAGAGTAGAATTTATAACCTCTCAAGCTGGTGGTCAACAGTTTCTTTTTGATGGGTTCAGGTATCGTTTAAATGTACACCGAAAGTCAACAAATCACTGGAAATTAGTATTTGATCATTGCATAGGTCAACTCAGTACAGTCGATGATTTTGTGAAAAACGTAACAGAGCAAAAACATCCTTGAATGGAAATGCCTCATGTTTTGAGACTCATGAGTAACATGAGAAACCGTGCCCGTGAAGAGGTAACACCAATGCAATAAATCTACAGAGAAGAATTGGACAACAGAAGACGAAGCTGCTATTACACCTTTTTTCACAAGTATAGACTCTGGTCTTTATAGACATCGCCGAAAAAAGATATCAAAACTTCCAGCAACTCTGAAAGAAGTGAACTTACAAGATGAATGGAGTCTCACAAAGAATGAAAGATTTCTTGCTATTGATAATGGGTCTGGTGACAAAATTCTGTTTTTAGCTATAGATGAGATGTTGTGTACGATGCAGGAAGCTTCAGTTTTATTTCTGGATGGAACATTTTATTCATGCCCTAGCCTGTGGAATCAACTATATGCAATACATTGCGTGTCTGGTAATACAGTGTTCCCTGTAGCTATCGCGTTGATGCCCAATAGGCAGAAAGTGACTTATGTACGTCTTTTTAATGAACTGTGTGCTGTTGTGAATGAAAAGACTGACTCTGTTTTATTTCCAGAAACTATTCAAACAGACTTTGAAGGGGCAGTGATAAAGGCCATTGAGGAAGTATTTCCAGACACAGAAACTCGTGGGTGCATGTTTCATTTCAGTCAGTGTATATTGAGGATGGTACAGGGACTTGGGCTTGCACAATTATATCGGACCAATGAAGGTGTGCAATGTTTAGTGAGACGAGCTGCGTGTTTGCCACTGTTGCCTGTAGACCAGGTACAGGATGTGTGGATTGATGTAATGAACGAGGGACCTGACCACACCTCGCAAATTACAGAGTTTATTGATTATGTCACTTCTGCCTGGGTAGATGATGATGCAGTGTTTAGACTTCCAATGTGGAATCAGCATGGTAATGTAGGAACGCGGACTAATAACGATCTGGAGGGCTGGCACTCAAAACTGAATCGATCACTGTCTAAAACGCATCCAAATATGTATGAGTTTATAACACAATTAAAGACAACTGAAGACAGGGATAGAAAGTCAAGGGCTTAGCTTGACCATGACCAGCAGCCAGAAAACGCATATGCAGAGGAATAGACTCTAGGTTTATTCTCCTCAAGGAGCAACCCAGACAAGGACTAAAGTCACCCATTCAGTTTTTAGATACAGCTAGCCATGTTTTGAAGCTTGATTTGTGATTTTATGTAATTTTATTTTATTTTATTCAGATTTAAAATTCCTTGTCACATTACAGAAAACACACCTTGCTCTTTCATGTTAAAATACCGAAATTTCAGAAAGCAAATTTTCCCTACAGGGTAATTTATACTAAATCAACTTAGGAAACATTAGCCGACTGATATCTGGGTATTATGACGTAAGAAAACAAAAGTGGTTATGAAAACAGGAGCAGTCTATTTATTACAAGGGAGATTAACTTTTATCAGTGTAGAAGTAATAAGATTATTTATTGAAAATTGTAGGCAGATTGGGTGTAGGCAGAATGAGCTGTAGGCAGAATGAGAGGACACCATGTCAAAAAGGAAAACAAAAACAGTAGCGAAATTCGCTGTATAAAAAAACACTAAATCTACACCAAGTATTATAGTTGCCTATCTTATGCTCAGGTAAAAGATGAGGAATGTTGATAAATTATAACCTATATATTTTAAGTCAATCGCTTAAGTGGCTCATTTCAGAGAAGGGTTTCAGATCAATCTGTGTCTTTCTGCCTGGTAGAAATGAAACAGAAAATGGGATTTTCTATCAGACTTCAGACCTGAAATATTAAGAGGTTAAAATCAAGATATTACCACCATATTTGGTGTAAATTTTATATATAATATAGCCTATACTTTCGCGTTTATTTGATATTTTTAAGACTAATAGTTTAATTGCAAGTTGCGGGTCTCGTTATTTCTGCTTGCGAAAACTTAGACCATAAATCAGAAGTCGCGCTATACATTAAAAGTGTAATTTAGGGGTTAAAATTAAAATTAAAATATCAAAGTTTGGATATACACTGAATATATCCCTAAGCACCAGATAGTGTTCATTTGGTGTTTTGGGGACGCGGAGTTTACTTGCAGTCTCTCTGTCCTTAGTTGCTGAAAAGTGAGATCGCAAGTCGAATGTGGCGCTAAACATTAAAAGTACAATTTTTATGGTTAACCCTTTACCCAACGTAACGCCAAAACCGGCCAGTGCTATTCTCAAAAATCTCCAATTAATTTTCTTTATTTTTTCATTTTTTGTCTCAAAAACATAGGTTATGACCCCTTGTTGGAACGAGCTCGTCGAGCTCGTTCCAACGAGGGGTCATAACCTATGTTTTTGAGACAAAAAATGAAAAAAATTAGTTATTCAAGAATTTTTTTTGCGAGTGTCGTCTGCTTTTCGTGTTAGGTAAAGGGTTAAAATAACAAATATCGGTATCAAACTTCGGATATATAATTGGTTTACCCCATATAACCAGATAGTGTACTTTGCCTCCGGCCATTTTCTACATGCGGTTTTATTATAGTACCACCGGGTATTTAGTGTCACCTGCAAAATGCAAACAAGTGGGTCGGACTTTCTAGTCGGATTGTTTTCGTTTCACTGTTGCTAGAATACTGTAGCGGAGGACATGAAAGTATATATATCGTCGTCTGAGTTCTAGAATGTTCTACGTCCCCTATGGGACTATGTATTATCTCCCCTATGGGACGGTGTATTATTTCCCTTATGGGACATAGAACATTCGAGAACTCGGGCGACGATATATATTACAGATTGCGTTGTTTGTATATTTTAAAAACAATGCACGGAAATGAAAATAAAGCAAAACCGAATACAGAACTTTTGCAGAGGTCCATTTTTCATCAACTCAATCCAATCTTCCTAATAGATGTGATACACCGAGTGTAGCAACCACTTTTGTTACAACAACCAATTTTGTTACAGCTGACCACTTTTGTTACATCACTTGCCCACTTTCGTTACAGCTGACCACTTTTGTTACAAAATCAACCACTTTTGTTACAAAAATCAACCACTTTTGTTACAAAATGAGCTCACTGCTTTTGTTAAAAACATCGCCCATTTTTGTAACAAAAAACCTCGCGGACCACTTTTGTAACAACAATCGCCCATTATTGTTACAATTTTTGTCGGTCGGTGTGAAAAATGAAGCAGTAATCTGCAAGTACTTGGACGTGACGTTCAGTCATGATTATCAAAATCAAAACCTGTTGTGAATTATGCGAAACGTGACGTTCAGTCATGATTATCGGGAGCACGATTGCTCAGTGGTTAGAGCGTTGGTCTTGAGATCGGAAGGTTGTGAGTTTGATGCCTGACTGGGGTAACTTGCGTTGTGTTCTTAGACAAGGCACTTAATCCCAATTGCCCGCTTGGGAGCACGGTTGCCTCATGTGCTGAGGCGTATCGCATGTTGATAGCAAGCACACACGCCTACAACCAATGCTGACCTGCGGGATTAGGACGTTGGAGAGTTGACAGTTACTCGCCGCTGCTCGGTGGTACTCTCGGGGTCCTTCGGCTTCCTCCACACGTATTATTTATTTATTGGTGTTTAAGGTCACATACTTATGCACAATGGCTAGTCGTGACCGTGACAGTTTTACGGGTGGAGGAAGCCGGAGTACCCGGAGAGAACCACCGAGCAGCGACGAGCAACTGTCAGCTCCTCAACATCCTAACTCTGTTCAAGCTTCGCCCACGCAGGGTTACAGCGGTTGAAGACACGTGCACCATCGACGTGCAGTACGCCTTAGTACACGGCGTCATCGTGCCCGCATGTAACCAGCCGGGATAAAGTGTCCTTCCTAAGGACACAGAGCGGGTCGTCTAAGACGGGGATCGAACTCGGGACCTCTAGCATAGAAGTCCAACAGTCTACCACTGACCCGCCGCGCTCCCTCCTTCACACGTAAAACTATCTTCGACACAATATGACCTCAGCTATTAAAATGTCATAAAACACCAATAATCCAATAATAATTATCAAACCTAACCGTTGTCGCGCATGTTCATTGATAATGTCACATCTTCCCTTATTATTGGTGATATGGTAACCTGCCACCATGCTACATCATTGTCGTGATGATATGTAGTGTATCGTGCGCATGCGCACGCGTATTTCCGAAATGGCACGTGCCGATCGGTGCCAATTATAGGAGATTCAAACTCCTTGAGCCTTGGACCTTAGTAGTATGTGATGTGACTTCTTGCGCTTTTAGCAGATTCTCATGCAGGATCTCATCTGACGTCATCGGTCACGAGACCGGAAGGGTGGTGTGAGGTTGCCATGGTAGCCCGCGTGAGTGACCATCTTGTGACGTCATTCCCATGGTGACACGTGATTCCACTGCGCATGTTTCTAAGCTGACACACTCTTCCGCCGGCCATTTTGACTATGGGCGCCTTCATCTTGGTTGTTAGGGGTAGCATGTGGTTGCTATGGAGCCCATTGGCCTTATTTTTGGACAGGTGATTGTTATGAGGGTTTGTTCTGTTCAGTGGAAGTACATCGAATCACCACAAACAACCCAACAACAACCTAAACCTTTCCCGACGGACCTTTTATTGGACCGAATCCCCACCGAAATGGAGATTTGTGAGCTTCGCCCCACACGAGAACAAGATACCTATGGAAAGAGGCCCTGACGCATAGCTCTCATGGCCTCCCCTGCCTTCTTAATCCCCACCTCATGGCCTTCCCTGACTCATAGCTCCACCTCATGGCCTCATCTTGCCCTCATAACCCTCTAGTGAACATCTCGCGTATGAGGATAAGAGGCCTATAAGGTGAAGCCTCACCTCACACCTCTCTTATCCTCATCTCGGTTCTAGTGATCATTAGTAATCACCTATTGTAATCGCTAGAGATTGCCTGTGGTGATCACTAGTGATCATCTCCCCATTTGAGGATAAGAGGGGTGTGAGGTGAGGCCCAGGTCACTGGGTGGAGGAGGATGGGGCTTCTGGAAGGAGGGGTGTGACTGTGTCTCTCTAAGCCAGGGTATCCCAGGGTGTCTGGTGCAGGGTCATTTGGAATGGGTCCCCATGAGTGACGGGGAAGCTAGGGATAGGATCACTGGTCATACATGGATGGTATGGATGGTATGGTGGGCCAGGTGGGGAGGTCTTCTCGTGGAAGTTTCTCCGCTGGGTTTGGGTCACAGGGGAACTGTATCGCTCGTGGATGGGGGAGTAGGGTCCCAGGGCAGGTCTTTCCTGGAAGGGGTGGTGAGGTGTTGGGTCAAATGTGATCATTCTCCCCACATGAGAATAAGAGGGATGTGAGGTGAGGCCTCACCTCACACCCTCTTATCCACATCTCGCGAGGATAAGAGGGGTGTGAGGTGAGGCCTCTGTTATGAGGTATTGGCAGTAGTAGAAGCTGATGGCCCCGGGGATGTAACGTTTTAGGGGTCTCGTAGGAGTCCACTAGTGTGCAACCGGAGATAACCAAGTCTGGGTGGCCTGGCCTGCGTCCGCTGGCCCTGTGGTTTCTTTTTCCCTTGGTCGACCAGCTACCCTCTCGTTTGCAGGTTTACGTGTGCCTCCGTACGAGACCCCTGAAACTAAGAGGGCAGGGGAGGCCGTGAGAGCTATGAGTTAGGGTTTCATTGAGGCCTCTCCCAAAAGGCTTCTTGTATTCGTGTGGGCGAAGCTCACAAATAATAATGCAATGTTAACGTCCATAATCCACCGCAGTGCTCTCTGACTTACATTATTACCCCGTATCACAGGTGTTCACACCCTCTTTTCATACTATGGTATTCTCAGCTCAACTCAATGGAGCATACTGCCGGTGCTCCACAGACGGGCACACAGGGCAAGCACCTCAACAGGTCCCTATTTTACACCTAGGTACGGTGGGATTGCGTAGTACTGGTGAAAATTCCCAACGTTCACAGCTGGCATGTGATGCAACGTCGCAGAATCCCACATTCAAACTTCGCTGGTCGCACACCAGCCACTACTACGGGAATTAATCTCCGAATGTTCACCCATCCGGTCTCGCTTCGCCAGTGCTCCCACAAAGGTCCTTTTGGGTAAGTTTCGGTGGGGATTCGGTCCCATAAAAGGTCCGTTAGGGTAGGTTTGGGTTATTGTTGAGTTGTTTGTGGTGGTCCGCTGAATCGAATACACCCGCCAGAACACGCTCCTGTCCAACAAGAAGGTATTCCGCACCACAGTAATCACGTCCTACCATATGGTATAAGGAAATGGGCTGGGAGCTCCCGAAAAAGCCTTCAAATCAGGGTATTCTGCTCTAATTTCCAGGGCATACTCCCACAGAATCGAACACACCCTCAGAACACGGCCCTACCAACAACGAGGCCATTGGGCTCCATAGCAACCACGTGCTGCGCATGCGCAGTGGGACTACGTGTCACCATGGGAATGACGTCACAAGATGGCCACTCACGCGGGTTGCCATGGCAACCTCACCCAGCCCCTTCCGGTCACGTGACTGGCGACGTCAGATGAGAACATGCACGAGGACCTGCTAAAAGGGCAGTAAGTCAATATCACATACTACTGACCTTGGCCCCAGCATTTTATTTTTGTTTCTCCACCACTAATTCTTTAAAGAGATATCTTTTTACCTAGTGGTATGATCTCCCTGAATTTCAAGCCATTTTGCCGCTTTTTCCATTCAGAAAATCGGCGAATTGAAACATTTTCTACTATAATCCCTATTTAACACCATTCTTATTACTAAGTTACACCACATCCCTTAGAAACAACCCCGCAACGACATTATACAAACGGTAACGTAGCTATATTCCGAAGACACATTACGCCGAAAGTCGGTTTTTCCGACGGCCCACTACTCCGAAGGTCTGTTTTTCTGACGGCTCATAACATCGAAAGCTCATCACTCCGAATGCTTTTTACTCCGAAAGACTATTACTCAGAAAGCCCATAACTCCGAAGGCCCGTTACACTACAAGAGAATGCAGTCATATAGATGTATTACAGGGCGCCGGATGTCTTGAAAAATCACACAAATATGCTTGTCATTTTAACCTGCTCCACGAAAGGGTTTCTGTGACTTCCATAATTTTGTTATTATATTTGTAGGAAAGTGAGACTTAATCCAATATAAGATTTTTTTAATCAGAAAACCATTATGTATGAGGGGGTTAAAGAAAATCATTATATTGTACCGGAGTTTGATCGATGTCCCTACCACCCACCCACCCACCCACCCCACTCCCGCGCTGACCACATACTACCACTACATGTTTTCGCACTCGATATCGGCCGACTAGATCTTTATCCGAAAACGTGTATCTGACACAGAGGCCAGAAAAGTCAAATAATTACCCACAATAAGACTAATACCGTGAACACAAACGTTACAATTTATCAAAATAACGATACAAGTCTGAGTGTCATTGGAACAGGCCCAGTGATCTCATTCCAATGACATTCTTAGTTTTATTGTTATGTAAATGATTTCTATATAGATTTTTCAAACTTTTACTTCATTTCTAAAATACTGTTATTTATTTATTTATTGGGTTTAACGACACTTTAGACAGCTAGGGTTATCTCGTGTCAGACAGTTTTACTGGTGGAGGAAACCGGAGTCCAAGGAGAGGACGACCGATCAGCGGCGAGTAACTGTGAGACTCTCCAACTTACCAGTCCGGTAGAAGAAGGCGTGCACACTGTGCCACCGTGATCCCGCTCGAGCAAGTGAGGTTAAGTATCTTGCTCAAGTTCAGAACACGCGTGAATCTACCGAGATTCGAACTCATGACTTCTTAATCACAAGGCCGATACGCTATCCAATGAGTCGCCGCGCCTTTTTAAAATACTGTGGTGGCGGGTTAAAGAGTATTGCCATAGGCCCTGCTCAACTAAGTCAATTCTTTCGATAAAAAAGAAGAGACATGGCGGGCGAGACATTCAGGAGATTATTGAATAAAGTAAAAAGACACCTCATCCAAGAAGACTGTGTCCAAAAACTTGGGAAAGAAACAGCAGTCCCATTGCCCTTAAGGCTCGAATTTTTCCGAAAATAGTCAACTTTAGAACTCCTGCACATATGTGTATATGATGTTGGCACTAGACATACATGTACGCAACAGGTTTAGGTTTTGATAATCATGACTGAACGTCCAAAATATAACACACGCACGCGCGCTAAATCAACTTGCAGGCTGCAAGCCGAGTGGTCCTCGGTTCGAATCTCACCTGTGGAAACCGTGTTGTGTCCTTGTTATTATTTATTTATTGGTGTTTATGGTCACATATTTTTGCACAATGGCTAATCATGACCACAACATGAGCATCAACTCAAGACCAGGGGTGGGCGTTAATAAACCATGTTGCCCACTGTAGAGAGGGTTTGCACCTCCTGAGCAGTGGTGACTGGGTCCTATTTTACCAGTAAAACAGAGCCTGTCTACCGCAGTGAACAGGGTTGTGGCCTTGGGCAAGATACTTAATCCCAATTGTCCACGTGGGGGCACGGTGGCGTTGTGTACTGAGAAGTACTGCACACCGATGGCGCAATTGTCTTCAACCAATGCTAACCCTGCTTGTGTGGAGTTAGTACGTTGGGGAGTCTGACAGTTGACTGCTCGGTGGATCTCTCTGGGTACTCCGGCTTCCTCAACCCAAAAAACTGTCCGATACGAGGTGACCCTGGCTTTCGAAAGTGTTGTTAAACCCCAATAAATAAATAAATAAATAAATAAATAAATAAATAAATAAATAAATAAATAAATAAATAAATAAATCACCGTGTTGCATCCGGGATGAAAGTTTACAGGTGCTTATGTTTCGTTATCAGAAAGTTATATATAATCGCCTGATGAAAAATCAAACCCACCGCGATTTAGCTAATCCACCCTCCACGTACTGTTGTACCTGGAACCAATGTCTGCGATAGAAGTCCGATAAATCGGGCAGAACAGATATAAATGCTTGGCTAAACCTGACTTCATACCTATGTGGCAGTCATGGTACAGCCAAACTTGCTGAAAGTGACCAAAAACACCCATAAATTAAAAAGAATCAGTGACATCTCTTACTGACATCATTTCTTGGAAGGCTTAGTTTTTCCACTTCAATCACTTTCTTTCAATGGTTCCTCCCCCATCCGCGTGTGAGAACCCCCGAAAATGGAGCAGTGTTTATTTACCATGGTAGCCTCTTGTAAACAAATTCGGCTCTGCAGGTAAAATACCAGTAGTCTCCTGTGCTGAAAATCCTCTTAAAGTGGGCAGCATGGGTGTAAATGATCGACTTGACTTCAAAAATGTATGCAACCCTTCTTAAATTACTCCCCGGGAGCCATATTGACAAGGTTTATTTTATAACTCACTTCAAGGAGAGTCATTTCCCTTTTTATAGCTATAGGAGAGCAGTTATGGTATGACGGAACTACATATTTTCCCATACGCGGCCATTATAAAGTTCAGGCGAAAGAAAATATGATCGCATCACTTTAATTTTGGCATTCAAATATCTTGGTGGAGTATAGCACTTCAGACAACGTTTTCTGGCCCGAAAACAGGGGATCATTCAACAAATAAGAGAGAAAACTGTCAGGAAGGGAAGTACCGGTCACGTGCACATACTTTTCTGGGAATTCCCCACAAAACCACACCAAAAGTCAGTTGTATTTTTTAGGTCCAAAAGTCATCAAATCACCCTCTTTATTCATATGAAATATTGAACAACAATGCAAGATGTCAATAGAATGTTTCAAATGATTCTTGAAACAATATATTTTCCCAAGGTTGCTTATTTTCAGAGATTGCATCATTTCCGATGTGCAACATTTCAAGGCGGGTAACTCTAATTCAAATATGTACTGCAGCAATACCATTAAATCTGAAAATACGTTTAACCCTTTACCCAACGTAACGGCCAAAACCGGCCAGCGCTATTCTCAAAAATCGCCAATTAATTTTAATTATTTTTTCATTTTTTGTCTCAAAAACATAGGTTATGACCCCTCATTGGAACGAGCTCGTCGAGCTCGTTCCAATGAGGGGTCATAACCTATGTTTTTGAGACAAAAAATGAAAAAAAATAGTTATTTAAGAATTTTTTTTGCAAGTGTCGTCTGCTTTTCATGTTAGGTAATTGAAGCAAAACCAGCAGATATAGAGGATATCTACGCTATTTTTGTATATCGGGAATTATCTCATGAGTGTGGACCTGAAAGTTTTATTTTTCACGAGCGCTTGCGCGAGTGAAAAATAATACTTTCAGGTCCACTCGAATGAGATAATTCCCGATATTCACTAAAATAGTGTAGATTTTCTTTTTATTATATGCTACTTGACATTTTACTGTGCAAAATTCAGCCCAATTTCACTGCAAACAGTTATGTTTCAGGACGACGTTCAAGGCGACGTCATGCGCCGAAGCGTAACGTCATTTAGGAAGGTACTGAAAAAAAATTCACCGTGTGGACCTAAAAGTATTATTTTTCACGCGTGAAAAATGAAACTTTCAGGTCCACACTCATGAGATAATTGCAGATACTGACTGAAATAGAGTAGATTTTCTTTTTATTATATGCTATGAGACATTTTATTGCACAATATTCAGCCCAATTCGATCCCAAATGCGTACCTTTCAAAACAATAACAAAGATCACCTGATCGTTCCTTCAAGGCGACGTGATGCGGCGTAGCGTGACGTGATTTAGAAAGCTACTGAGAAATATTTCTCGATATGTATCGAGCCGATAGGTATCGAAAAAATATCTTTTAGATAATTTGCGATAATTCACAAGCTAGCATATAATAAAAGAAACTTCTGCGACGAGTTTTGTTGACAATAAAATTATTTTACTGAATTGGAAACAAACTAAAGTATAGTTATTTAAAAATGCGTCCATAACACGTATAAATAAATTATTGATGGACGGTATTTTTTTTTTTGTTGAAAATGTCACTGACAGTGTCACCAATATTTTTCCAAGATGAAATTGAATAAAAAATGGATGTTATTTGTTTAAGTACACACGGAGTGGAATTATTACAAAAAAACACTCATGGGGCGGAAATTGGAAATGGACCTCCAGAGTCAAACCTGAATATTATGGTCCATTGACTGATATTTTGCTTCAAGATTTTACATTGTATTTTCAGGTTGGTCCCGTGGAAATTCCACTACGTGAATGTTTTAGTAATAATTCATTCTACATGTACTGTTCAAGTATATTGTATTTTGTTGTTGCTGAGATGTGTCGTCTGCTCACCATGTACTGAATGAACAATTAAATCAATATTTATAAATTATAATATTTAACTCAATATAAAACAATAAATATTAAAATGTTGATATTATTCGACTTATACAAGTCAATACATAAAGAAAAAAAATAAATTGTAGATTTAAATTTATTGATAACAACACAATCTGACATTATTTCTTGTGAAGTTTTCTCTGATGTCATCAGATATCTTGATATTAATACATCAGAATGAAATATCACTAGAAACGCTCATGGAGTGGATTTTGTTATAGAGATGATCAGAGTGTTTGTGTGGGTGGAGATTCCACTCCATGAGTGTTTTAGTGGTAATCCACTCTTCATGTATTGCATCAATGAATTTTTACTTCAAATATCTGTATTACAGCTGATGGTGACCGGTGCCACCAGCCGGCTACTGCCAGGTTTGTATTGTCTTCATTATAACATATAGACCCGGGAATAGTAATTAATTTTTGTTGACTGGACAGAATTGTAGAGACATATTTCCCGTCATTTGTAAACTCTACTATACAACCGTTACCACGACAACAGACATATATGGTGCCCGTACTACTACTGCACATCCCACGTGGATCTCGTAAATCTCTGTGTGTTACTATATTTACCAGTGACTGCAAATCTTTACTCATAATAAACAATTTATTACTACGCCAGTCTGATATCAGTATATAATTCTTACAACCAGACATTGTTATATAGTTGTACCTCTGGTCATCATCAAATATTGACTCTGATTCACTGATAATTTTGTTTTTGTCATTTATATTTCTCACCACTTTTGGGAAAGTAACCACAAAACTATCATTCATTCGACATATTGCGTAGCATTTTCCAGATAGTTTAATCTCTGAATGTTTATTTAATGTTTGTTTGTTGTAATTAATTATTTGTTGTGTCTCAGGAAATGTAACTGATACAATATCTCCATAACAACACATATTACAGGGTACAGATGGCAATGCAATAGATTTAATTACATGCGGATCTTGTGTATTTATTTGCTGTAATGTGTTGTGGGGGTAGTCTGTCAGTACTATCAGATGTTTGTCTGCATCAGACAAAAAGTTTATATTTAGGATCGCAGACTTCGAAAGCATCCCTTTGTGTAATACAAACTCTCTAACATGTTTTATTGTATCTGATTTTGTGACTTGTTTTATTGTATCTGATTTTGTGACTTGTTTTATTGTGTCTGGTTTTGTGACTTGTTTTATTGTATCAGATTTTGTGACTTGTCCTCGATCTAGTGTACCTGTTTCTTCATCAGTCGAGACGTGGCTTTCGATATCAACCGACTCAGAGGTTGGTTTGATATCGAAGTCCACGTTTTGACTCGTACATAACTGTTCAATGGTAAAAATATTGTCCAACACAGAATTTATCATTGTGCAATTATCAATATTTTTAAAGATAATATCCGTTTTTATATTACTGACAAACTCACTTAATTGAATTATATTATCGCTGAATTCGGAAATATTATGTTCTATATCAGTTGAGAACTTGATGAGATCCTCCAATCCTTCCTTGTTAATTTTTTCGCCTCCTGATGGTGATGTAGAAGATTGTGGTGTACTTTCAGGATGGTCAGAAGATTGAAGTTTCTTCCTGGAATCTCTAATTTCTGGATAAAATTTTTCACCTTTGGAGAGAATTTTTCCAATTTTGTCCTCCATTTCCTTGTATTTTTGTAATGTAGATAAAATAGGACCAGACCTGGGGTTGCAGATCTTCTCTATCTGGTCAAGGCACTTGGTCTCCAACGATTTGACTTTCTGGTATATTTCACTGTAAATCTTCCCCACTTCGTTACTCGCCAGTGATTTCATCATTGTTAGTTGATCTGATAAACCATTTTCGTGGATATTTACTTCTTCTTCACTAGATTTAACCCTTTACCTAACGAATCGCCCGCATCCGCCCGCGTAATATGCAAATTGAGCAGTTGAAAAAATTAAATTTTTCGAAATATTTCAGCAAAACCATATCATGTGTCCCCTCATTGGAACGAGCTCAATGAGCTCGTTCCAATGAGGGGTCACATGGTATGGTTTTGTTGAAATTTTTTGAAATATTTAAAAAAAATCAATTTAAAATAATACATTTTGATATCGTCTGCGTTGGGTAAAGGGTTAAGACGGTTAAGACATCTTTTAAAATTACTGTTGAGTGAATTGTGCAAAAAATCGACGAATCATTCTGGCGGACTGGATGACTGCTATCACCTGGTTGACGAGTCGTCGGGCTGTTCTCTGGCCTCCCGCGATTTTCAATTTCTGTATCAGAAAACGCAGTGCCTTCGGCTTCAGTATATCCACGAGTTGTCATTCTTTAAAGATTTTAAAGGACGAGTTTAGACTTTCACAAAGTTTACTGCAAAGTGATTATAAAAGATTTGCGTTTCAGCCACGGAGTGTCAATTGAACAGCGCGTACAACTTTATATGCAAGCCCACAAAATTGATTTTACACAAAAAACAACTCACGTCAAGACAACAGACATGCGCAGTTCGGTAATCACCCTGAATATATCACTAATCTTTGTCCTTTGTTGATTATGTTACTAAACTATGTCAGTCTGCGTCGTCATTTCTGTTCGTTGAAAACAAGACCACCTTTCACAAACTGGACTGTTGATAACAAACACGTTTTCCAAATTAACCCTTCATTTATTCGAACATGTTTTCTTCATTAAATATACATTTATATTTGTGTAGAATCTGGACGACAGTTATTATAAAACGCGGTATCGAATTCCTCACAAGAATAAAGCTTTAGATGCTCAAGTTATAATAATCTATTTTTCTGTCTTCTCGTTTTTGAAAATACTATGTTTCATTCACAGACAATCCGGAGATGGTATTTATTTATTTATTTATTTGTTTTAAAGTCGCATATTTCTGCATAATGGCTAATCATGAACACGACAGTTTTAAGAGGGTGGCTGAAGCCGGAATACCCGGAGAGAACCACCGAGCAACGGAGAGCAGTTATCAGCTCCCCAACATACCAACTCCACACAAAGCAGGGTTGACATTGGTTGAAGACAAGTGCACTATCGACGTGCAGTACGCTTTAGTACTCAACGCCACCGTGCCCCCACGTCGGAAATGGGGGTGGGGGTGAAGTGTCTTGCCCAAGGACACAACGCGGTTGC
Source organism: Pictodentalium vernedei (assembly GCA_031216915.1). Lineage (NCBI taxonomy): Eukaryota > Metazoa > Mollusca > Scaphopoda > Dentaliida > Dentaliidae > Pictodentalium > Pictodentalium vernedei. The sequence continues at coordinate 440,856,170 of CM062291.1, read as the reverse complement.
CGCAGGTGGGATTCGAACAGAAGTACTCTCGGCTTGCTGCCTGCACCACTACCTACTGAGCCATCGCGCCCCCGGAGATGGTAGCTAGGTTCGCAGCTTTCACTACTGTATGGACGAGCCCCAGCTTGTCTGATTTAACAAAGTCTTTAAGGGTGATTTATATCTGTAAATTCTGCCATAATCCAGGTAAAATACAGTTCCTGAACTTTGTGAGAAATCATACCCCACTGAAACTATTGTTCGGTGGGGTATTAAGCAAGAACACGTGACTTCTGCCTTTCACACATATGGCTGAACGGGTTTTTCCCATGCCGCAAACAGATTATACGAAAGCTTCCAAGTGACAACTTTTTTTTAAAAGTCGAAATGGTAATTCTTTTTCTCGAAATTGTGACTTTTTATCTCGGAATGTTGAGATTTTATGTCGAAATGTCGGCACTTTTCGAGAATTTATAGTGAAATTTCGATTGTGTTCTCAAATTTGAATTTTTATATTTTAATTCGAAATTTCGATTTCTTATCTCGAAATTCCGAAAATGCAAGGCCAAAATCGACTTTCTTTCTCGAAATTTCCAAATAAAATCTCCATTTTTTTATCCTGGAATTAAGAGTTTTATCTAGAAATTTCGACTTTTTTCAAGAATGCTTGTTCGCCTCATCACCTTCGAGGGTGTTATGTTTCAGATATACTTGGTCGCCTCCCCAGATTCGAGGACGTTGTGTCTTTGACTAGTTCTATAGGCAAAACACAACAAAACTTCACTTTGATTTCGTAGCATCTACTCTGCTTTAATTCTCGTCTATTCTGGGTGGTGGTGTGGCGGGATTGAAAGGATGAAACCCTGAATGGGGTGGAAGTTGAATTATGGGTATTAGCAGTGGCGGTCCTACGGGTGTGAAAGAGGGTGCATAGCGAAGCATAATTTGCCCCTAAATATAAACTTTGAACATGTCCTCCACACACAGCCATCCACTCTCACTCACTCCCTCCCCTCTGTCTATCTGTCTGTCTGTCTGCCAGTCTATCTCTCTCTCTAGCACGCACGCACGCACGCACGCACGCACGCACGCACGCACGCACGCACGCACGCACGCAGAATCTCTTTTCTTTATTCCTGTTCACTACCTGGCGGACATGAACCTTCGAATCTTCGACCTGTCATCGCCAATAAGAAAAACAAAAGCTTGCGTAACATCCTTGACTAAATTAGAGCCCATCAATGAATAACATCAATTATTGCAAGTCAATTTAACCGGTTCCTAAGCTCATCACTCAGATTAAATCAATTTTATGTATTTTTTGTCATGTTTGAAACCCAATAAATGAAAACAATTTTCCGGCGGCATATTACAAGAAAAAACGTTTCAGTAGGAAATGTGTGTGCCAGTGTGAATTTTTAACCTTAAACACACACACACATCACACAGAATATCTCTTTTCTTTCATCCTGTGCACAACCAGCAGATGAACAACATATCCAGTTATGATAACAAGCTCAGAAGCAGGGTAATTGTACATAAGCCTAAATTCCGGTTGCTGTTTTTTTTATTCGCCATAAGCTCTACAGGTGTTGCATACAAAGTTATGATTTGTTGAGAGTGATGAAATATAACCCTTTACCCAACGCAGACGATATCAAAATTTATTATTTTAAATATCATTTTTTAAATTTTTTCAAAAAAGTTCAACAAAACCATATCACGTGACCCCTCGTTGGAACGCGCTCAGTGAGCGCGTTCCAACGGGGGGGGGGGGGGGGGGGGGGGGGGGGGGGGGGGGGTCACATGATATGGTTTTCTTGAAATTTTTTGAAAAATAATATTTTTTCAAATGCTGAATTTGCATATTACGCGGACGGATGCGGGCGATTTGTTGGGTAAAGGGATAATGGCCGCATTAGGTTTTTTCGGGTTTAATTTATCACAGACGTAATGTCCCTACTTGTCGTACAGGGTCAACCTATTCTCGGCATGATGAAACCTAATGTCGGGCATATACACAGCTCGCTATAAATATTGTGTTGTGGCTTTCATTGCGACACACAAACAGTGAAATATGAAAGATTAGGCCCCATGTAATGCTACATTTAAAATTTTAAACGGCTGTAACGATTGAGTGTGACCACTGTGTGTGAACGCCTTCGCTACCGGGATGGGAGTGGGGTAGCTACGAGAATGGATATAAGGTCGAGGAAGCTGATGATTGTGTTGGAGTTTCTTCGGGAAAGTACCGTTGGTCCACATTCTTACATGTGCAGTGTTTAAGCCACCAAAATGTACGTTGGACTCTATTGTGATCACATAATCACCACCGATGCTTGAGTTTAAATGAGCCCAATGCCAATAGGCTACGAAAATTACCCCGACTGAATGTGCTTCTCTCACGGATAACTTCTCAGAAGTTGGAATGCTTAGGCCTACTATGAGGGAATCCGTACATGTACAAAAGTGAACATTTCCCCACCTCCCAAAGGGGCATTTCACCACACCGGACATTTGCCCCCAAGGCGCATTTCAGTCTTCGATGATATCACTCTTCTCTAGTATTGATCTACGGAATCGTTTCTTCCCCAAGATGAGTCGATGTGTCGTAAGAGAATAGTCCAGGCACATTAGACATAAAAATGAGAAAGTAAGGAAAAAAATCGGAGAAAGCTGATTTCTTTATATGTTTCCGGGATACACATTGCGGATAAAGTGTGAAAAGTCCCCGCGAATCCGAGTTGAGCTTTTTTAGTTATAGCGTTTTTTTGATAAAAAAAAAAATTAAAAAAAAATTCGACCCAGCTCCATATTTCTCATTCTTATTCGCCTTAGTAGGGTGAGAATCATAAATATCGTGCTGAATTATATTGAGAATACATATCCCCAACAGAAAATGCCAACTTTGTACCAATCCTCACACTCAATGGTGAAATATTCACGAAAATGTACAAAATTACGAAAACAAATTTATTGTTTTCATACACACAACGGTACATAACGTCCATTAAATCAAATCTACGACTACTTTGGGAGTTAAATTATATATCAAAAATTGCAGAAAAGCAGTGGCTGTATAATGATATATAACAATAGTCATTTATTCCATAATGAACTGGTGAAACGTGTGAAATATTAACCATACCCCCTAAACTCAAATTCAAACGGCATCGACTTTTCTCATTCAAATACCGTATTATAGCATCATTGTTTCAATTTCCATGTTCGATTAAATCACATAATGTGGTGTTCGCCTACACTCAAGATGCATTGGCATGTAATGTGTGCACGCCCTTGATGTGTACTTATAAACAAATTTGTCATATTTAGGGGCAATTGGTTCGATCATGGCTGGTAGCGGCTTGGATGAACTTTGGGGGACTGTTTATGCTGGTGGGTCAATCCATCATTTGATCAGTGGTCATGCATATTCAAGAGCAGTTCGTGCCCATTTGCTAACACAAATTGCCATTAGAAAACTTGTGTTTGAAGAAAGCCGAACACTAGATAACATAGACTGCACAGAAGTCAATGAAATATTCTGTGGACTTGCCAGAGGTGACTGTACAACAGCTGACGCTGTCAATCAAGAAAGTGTCAACCATCTACTGTCAAAATTACACGAACTGCTCCAGAATGCGTCCGTAGGTCGCACAGGAAAGCTTTGGGTACAATACTACGAGCAAATAGGTCTTCTCCAGTTGTTCTTGAGAGCAGAGCGCACAGGCGACTGGGAACTCCACACATATTGTGTTCGCAATATGATTCCAGTATTTCACGCAGGTGGTCATTTTGCATACGCAAAAAGTTCTCATCTCTATTTGCAGCAGATGAATGAGCTAACAGAAATAATGCAACAGGATGATTTGAAGTTGTTCACTGAGAAAGGTTACTTTACCATAAGGCGCTCAGATAAATTCTGGGACGGGATATATTCTGATCAGACCATAGAGCAGTGTTTAATGAGAATGTTCAAGCTCCCTGGTGGTCTCACACATGGCAGGGGAATAACCGATAGCACTGTTGCGAAATGGGTACATGGACTACCTCTTTGCCTTCCGATATGTAATGCTCTCGAAAATTTTGTTCATGTTCACACTGGTCATGGCGAACAACATCGGGATCTCCGTCAAAGTTCACAATTGACTGATGCCAATGATATCACCAAATTATTGAACTGGCTCAGTGTGCTTTCCCCCTTTCAGAATAGAGATCCACTACAATTAGTCTCTATATCGACCGGGCTTGTGGCCGACGAAACTGTGAACTGTGACCAAGTTCGCAAAATTGGTGAATGTTGCGTATCGAATGTTGTAAGCAAAACGTTCAACAGCATCAAACTACGACGTATTGACACCGTGAAGTCTTTCGCATCGATGGCAAATAGCATCAAAGTCCGTGGAAGTAAGGTAGTGATTGACCCCACAATTCTGTTCAACCGCATCACATGTGTTATTCAGTCACAAGCAGAGATGGAAGAGTATCTCAAATATGAACTCGCCCCGAAACCACCAGCATTGTTTGATTCTGCTGGAATGAGGAAGACACAGAAAAGCACGCTCGGTAAGATCCTCAAAACATACGGTTCCGAGCAAACTAAAATCCCAGAACATTCTCTGTTTGTTGTAGATGGTGGATTTTTATTGAGGGCAGTTGTATGGCCTAAACAGTCGTCATATAAGGACATATGTACATCATATTCCAATTATCTAGTGAGACATTTTGGGGCGAACGTCGTGGTTGTTTTTGATGGTTATGCTTGTACAATGTCGACAAAGGGCATGGAACAAGCCCGTAGATCTAAAGACAGGTATTCTATTGATATCAATATCTCACCCGAGTTACCAGCCACCACACCCCAATCCGATTTCCTTGCAAATGCCAAGAACAAAACCCAACTGATCGATCTTCTAATGCAGGAGCTATCTGCTATCAATATTCAGTCCAAGCAGGCCGAGGCTGATGCTGATGTACTGATAGCCGAAACTGCACTTGACATCGCTCAAGATGACAACAGTGTTGTCGTTGTGGGAACAGACACAGACTTGTTAGTCATTCTTACCTCTCGAGTTCAACCGGGATGTAATATTCACATGATGTATTCCATTACCCCAAACTTACTAGTTTCAGTTAGTGAAATAGCAACCAAAATGGGTGACCATAGAAGCAACCTCCTTGTAGCACATTCTATAAGTGGTTGTGACACTACTTCTGCACTCTTTCGAGTTGGTAAGAAGAAAGTATTCAGTACAATTGTCTCCGATGTTACTAGCGACTCACAACAGTATGTCAACACAATTTTGGCGGATGACAGTACACCAAGTGCAGTAGCCGCTGCCGGGGAACAACTTCTCCTGATCTTATACGAGAGTAAAACTGTTTCCTCTCTCGACCAATATAGATATGTCACTTACAAGCGTTATGTAGCAAAATCTAAACTGAATAAACCCATCGACCTAGCCTCACTCCCACCAAGCAGCGATGCTGCACAACAACATGTCTACAGATGTTATCTCCAGGTCCAACAATGGCTGGGCACTTCGCTTCCTCCGACGGATTGGGGGTGGTCGCTAGACAATGGACTTCTTGTACCGACTGCAGCCACAAAGCCATGTGCCCCCGATAACCTACTGAATCTGATCAGTTGTGGTTGCAAGAGTGCTTGTACAAAAAGGTGTGGGTGTAAGAAGGCAGGACTCTCTTGCTCAGGTTTGTGTAATTGCAGTTCGGATTCTTGTAACAACCACAGAAACACTGTCCTGTCGGAAATTTCTGAGTTCGATGAATAATATGTATATAGGTCATGTCATTCCTGTATATAGTGTTGATAATAGTCAATGTAACTTAATCCATGTTGATTGATTTGTACATTCTGTAAATATTATTTATTGATTTTTGTACATTCTGTAAATATTATTTATTGATCTAATGCTGCCAGACACAGACGTGTCTGTTCGGTCCCAAGCCCGAAAATAGTTGAGTTCTCATGCTGACGAATTTTATGCCAAAAGGGGAACTCGGCCAGAAGCAGAGGGGGTCTTCCATAATGTCTATTTTGTAAGCAATGATAAAAGTCTTCAAATGGTGGTGGATTTTTTATCGTCTGTCCAACTAACATCCCGTTCTGTACTACGACCCTTTGGGCAAATCCGTTAGGAAAATCGTCATTTTTTGCGTAAATCCGATACTTTTTTGTGAATTTTCAATAATTTTTCGCAGAAATTGTCACAGAATGCACATTTTCCTCTAGGTAAATGTATATTAGACATTATGTAGCTCGAAATACGCGTAAACAAAAAATACAGTTGGATCAATTCGAGGTTACAAAGTTCGTGCGATTTTTTTTGATTTTTTTCAAACGCGTTTTCGAAAAAAGGCTGTAGAAAAAAAAGCCCAACTGGGATTTTAGGGGACTTTTGTCTAATCGTTCAGTGACATGTACTCGACATTCCCTGAAAAAATCAGCTTTCTCCGATTTTTTTCCCTAGTGAAACCTAATGTTCTTGGGCTAAGAAGTCACTGGACTGAGTGACGTCTCTACAATCGGCACTTGTTAGCTGGAAGATCACGGATTGACCGTTTACGTCGACTTATACCGTTGCTCGTGAGTAGTAGGAAGACAATTTTGGCTCTCTGAAGCTACTCTCGCGATTTTCGATTGTTTTCTCGAGAAAACATATTGGCTCACTGTAGCCTTCCCGCAAAATGTTCCATTATACAGTACAGTCGCCGTGGATTTGTCGTAATCCACGCGTGGGTCGTGATTTCCACGCAAGCGTTTACCAAGTAATAAAAAATCACCAGCAGCAAAATTTTAATTAATGAAGCACCGGGTTGAACCCGGTGCTTCATTAATTAAATTTTTGATAATTATTCCTGTAATTAGTGTTTGTAGTTTACTGTTATTGCGCCTGTGGAAATACTGTCAACCCCGTGGAAAGTGACCAATCCACAGCGACTGTACTGTACCACGAGACGAAACGTGATTTTTTTTTCGAGTACTGTACTGTATCACTCGAATCAAATCTTGGAAATCGAGTAAAAACAAAAGCGTAAAAAATTCTGAGCTCGAACAGTTCCGACTCAGTCGGAGAATTCATTGCACGACGGTGAAGATAACTCAAATCCGAGATCCGAGATGAAGTTGACGACAAAGACAAACTATGTATTTTTTAATCGACTTTTCAAGTGTTTTCTCGGTCGATTTCATCGATTTCACCGAGATCACTCTGATGCGAAATTACACATCGCGACACAAAATGTCAAAACCTGTAATTTTTGTCGGTTTTCTCACATGTTTCGATGAGATACGCCGTCGACTTGGCGGTATTCTCTCGTATGTGAAACATTCCATACCGTCACAATTGCAAACCAGAAGCCCCAGGGGTGAGGGGGGGGGGGGCTGAGGGCGCTCACCTGACGTGGTATTCTAAATATCAAACCAGGGACTTGAATTGAATAAGCTGCATACGCCCCTCCTAAGAAAAGCATATACCAGCTAGATGAAGCGATTGTGCCCACACAATACCCAGGATTTTCCTTCTATTTTCAGTTCCTGCACTTTTACGTCCTAAATTTGAGATAAACGCATAAAAAACAGATTTTATTTTATTTTTGTTCGGAAATTTTCGAAGTCCCAAACAAAATATTTTCAGACTGATTTTTTTTTTCTTAAATTTGACCAAAACGCATAAAAATCCGAAAAACTAATTTCCGGATTTTTGTCCAAAATTTTCTAAGACGCCAAATTTTCAGTGTAAAAACAATTGTCCAAAATTTTCCAAGTCCCACCCGGACCCCAAATTTTCAATGTAAAAAAAAAAAAAAAAATTGTCTTAAAATTGACCGAAACGCATGAAAAAACCCTAAAAACTCATTTCCGGATTTTGGTCCAAAATTTCCGAGTCCGGACTGGGACTCCAAATTTTCAGCCTAAATATGAACCCAGGGACTTGGCTTGAATAAACTTGAATCTCACACCCAAAGGATGCTGCATACCAAATATCAAAAGATTCTTATTGGTAGATCTCGGTCATGATTAGCCATTGTGCATAAATATGTGACCTTAAACACCAATAAATAAATAAATAAATATTGGTAGATCTGAAGAAGAAGATTTTTTAAGAATATTCCTCATACTGCACTAATTTAAACATTTGGGCTGCCATAGAGAGCCCAAATATGGCCCCAGGGAATTGATTTCAATAAACATATGAAACAATCTTCCAAAGATGTTATATGTGAAATATGAAAGCTTTTGGAGCAGTGGTTTGGGAGAAAAGTGGTCTTAAATGTTTGCTGACTGAGCACTTTTTCAAAGTCCCCAGAAAGTACACCATGATAAAACCGATAGAAATTTTTTTTACCATTCCATTCTGTTGGTCCGTAGGAAGCCTCACACCAAATAAGAATTCTCAGTGCTTTATAGTTTTGGAGATATGGGCGTTTTAATTTTTTTCTATTTTTAGATCCTGCGGTTCCCATGGGGTGACAGAAAAATTTTTCCTGGCATAAATTAACTACTTATATCCCAATAAAACCTCATGTAAAATTTGGTTCAAATCAGCTTCTCGGTTTGGAAAATAGAAATTTTGGGCGGGGCAAAAATTCTTGCCTCTCCCATAACGATGGCAAATATGGCCTCTAGAACTTCTCTTGAACAGTCTGAGTCTACACCTCAAAAGGAAGCCGCACACCTAATATCAAGTCTCTGCTATGGCAGGTTCATGAGAAGAAGATTTTTAAAAGATTTACGCTCACTTTTTGGGCGTGGCCCTACCAGGGGGCGGGTCAACTTGATTTGAACAAACTTGAATTGACATATGATAGGGAACATGCACACAAGATTTGGTTCAATTTAGTTGAGTAGTTTGTGAGAAGAAGTCGATAATGTAAAGTTAATGCCGGACGCGGGATGGACAGACGACGGACGACGGCGGTCGACGGACGGAAAGTGATTAGTGAAGCTCCCCTTGAACTTCACTCAGGTGAGCGAAAAACCTGTAATATTCCGCCTGCGTTTTGCGGTGTTTTTACGGCTCGCGAGGTCGATTCGACATAGATCTCTCGGATGTGTGAGAATATTACCCCTCCTATTCGATCGATCGCGCTTCAGTCTGTTTGTCTTCAATGGATGTAGTCGATTCGGCAGAGTTCTCTCGGACGAGAGACAAATTTGAAACTGTGGACCCGAACTGAGCGATCACTGTGACGAAGGAAATATGTAATGTATACATGTTGTTGCATGCAGTCCATGGAACTTTTACAAGTAAACAGTATTCCGCAGTGTACCTGCTAACCAGTGGAATGTCCTAGTGGATTGCATAATTTAATTTACCAGGTGCATGCTATGATTGGTGACAGCTCCAACAATATCATCCCATGAGCTACTGCAGAATGTTATTATACTATCTATCAACAAATCCTACAATATTACTGGTTGTTGACAATATTGGCCTTCAGTGTTATGCCTAATATTGTCAACAGAAAATCTGGCGTCCACTCCTATGTGGCTACCCAACTCTGATCGCAACACTACATTGCACCAGATGGGTATGGATGCCGCCCAAAAACAATTTTTCCCCATAATTGTTCAGTTTTGTGAAGTTATTCCACAAATTCAGTATAAATTACTGTTCCCCCCTGGACAAAAAAACAATATATCCATAAAGTCCCCAGATAACACTTTAGAAACCGGCACAGGTAGAAGAGAAACAGTGTAATTAACACCACTTAACGAGGGCAAAAATCAAACTCGTGGAGAGTTAACCGTTTTCCCCACTTCACATACGTACAGCACACCTGACATGTTTTTACTGGGGCCGTGTGCACCCACGTCTGACCGCAGTCGAGGTGAACTTTCTTTTTACACTGAGGACATTCAAGCATTATAACCTTCTTCGTGAATGTCCTCAACAGAGATACAAAAACGTTTGGCATTGCATACAGTACATTGTTCGAAACGTACTGTGTCTACACGAATTTTGTGGGCTTCGAGAGCTGTTTTAACAAGAACATACTGGGGCTGAAGTCTTTCCACTCGAATGTCTCTTGGACATTCCAATGGTCTGAGTTGATCTTCACGAATTCTGGTCCTGATCTTGCGTATTCGCCTGTCTCGTGCAGATCGATATTACGGAATGGTCGGAGACGGGAGGTTCTGTCAGTATAATACCAACCATTCCATTACTAGTTGTTCCAGTACCTGATCACTTTGGCCGGGAAAGGGGAAATTAAAACGCGATATGCTTTGCCACAAGCCCACAGACTCTCGGAATCTGTAGCTTCACGTCTGGATCCACAACGTATATATAGGGAAATATCGACGGTTCCACCAGATACCCACTATTGTATTCTTAAGCGAGGGCTGGAAAATTCTCTCCAATCCCAACCTGGGTGTCGCCAACTATATAGAAGGGTAAAGATCGGTACTTTGGAAGAAGAAGAACCTTCTAGATGCTGTCGATGGACAACCGAAGTTTGGACGGTAGGCATGAAGACCTGATTGCTATAGTGGTCATCATAACGTAATTGTAAGTATTTCATTCCTTCATAAATAATACTTTTAGCTCTCAAGGGAAAATGTCCATGATAGACTCTCTATTCCATCGGTCACTGTACACAATCTTGTATATCTTCTCCAGAAATGAGTTTTCGACAGCCACAAATTACCTGTTGGAAATAGGCCAATGCTTCACTACTCAACTTTTGACCTAACATTTCCTCAACTTGGGCTCTCGTTAAATGGTGAGAAAGATCTCTAGCCATTACTTGATCGGAATTTATCTGTTGACTCTCGCTGATTACCCTTAGTATACTTGGTGCACAAATCTCAAAGTCGCTATTCTCTACCTCTGAGTTGCTATTCCTCCCTTCTGCCATTTTTATCAACTTCTGAAAAATACAAAAATACAATAAACTATTTATAATTAATCAAATAAGATATTCATCAATAATTACATTGTTAATGTAGTTATACGTTTTGGGTCCAAATACTCAATTCCAATTGGTCAGCTGGGTGAAAACGTCATGACCAATGGTCGTACTTTGACCCGCATTTACGGTAGAGCGCAGTTGACAGAATGTAATTCGGGAGGTGTTTGGGCGGGTTTTTAAATTTTAGCACCTCTCACAGTGATCAATTCCGCTGCTGTTTCTTTGGTGATATTTCCCAACTGTGGCATAAAGCCTGTTACTAAAATACTCGCTTCCATTTCTAAAGTTGTGAAAATTAAAAATCAGAGTTGTGCGCTTTGTATTTTGTGTGAGGGTGTTTTTTCGCCTCGTTCGTTCGTACATGTTTTATTTCGTCTTTCTGCTTTGTTGTTTGGTAAAAAGTAGTTTAAACAGTTATGGAATGTAATTATAAGAATTGAATGCAATTTTTATAATCTTTATTGGAGTATGAACGTGTGGGAATGGGTACAAATTGTATGAATCCAGACAACTGGTTCCAGTCTCTGAGGGTTCAGTATTAATTACAATTCCCTTTCCCGAGACGGCATTCGATAACTGCGATAGATGGTGTTGGGTTCCGTCATGAAATTAAAAATACAACCATGATAGGTAGGATGAGTAATGTCTAGAATTTCCATTGGACCTAAATCGGGCCCTTCATCGACTTCTCCAATCCAGGAAACTTCCCCATGGGTTGGTTCTTACCATGTGTCTTCTCATAGACCACATAATTCTAGTTAATCTCATTAATACTACTCGGTGACTTTTCTAATGTATCGGCATGTCAGGTCCCACTTCTGCACGTACCAAGTCAGGACAATTTAAAATAAGTAACACTCGAGATCGACATTTCATTCAAATGTGATATGGACAAGTAAAATCATACCAATAAACTATATCTCTTTCAAGTTCAACAGTGGCAGAACGATTTTGAAAATCATAGTACACACATCCGAATTCGTCTTTGGATGTTAAAGTATGATGAGTCTTGAAATATTCCAGCACATAGGTATTTTGTTAAACAACAGTATTTATAACTGAGGGTGTTCTGCCAGTTCGTGGACAAACGGCAGGCGGAGGCGCACCACGGTTCGTATATTGATAAGTAGCATATTACAAGGTTATAAAGAGTGTTCAAGAAATTTCCACTCGATCACTCCAGAGATTTCCTCCTCCACCTCGTCGGTTTGACCCCACACAATGATGCTCAGTTCCAAGTGCTTCATTTTCATCACTATATACTGTTTCACTACTACTTGAGTCACTCATTGTACAACAACTGAATACACTAATAATATTGTTCAACATTATGTTGTTATTATTATATGTCAATATTTGTTAGAATATTGGGTACTCAAGTTACTAAGCTCGTATGCACTTCTCCAGTATTTGCATCATAGTTCACAGATGGATATAACTGAGACGAGGACGTTGTAGGTTTGTCCTGTCTATCTTTGGCATTCTGTCTTTAGTTAATTGTCGCATAATTGTTACTACTTTGTCAGGTGGCATAATTGTTACTATTTCGCCAGAAGATGGTGCTGTTGGCTATGAAACACTTGTAGGACATCCCATAGTGATATAGATAGGATCGTTTTCATCAGCATTTAATTCAACATTAGACATAACACATATATCAGCAGAAAAAATAGGTTTTCTATTCCATTTATAATTTTATTCTTTTTTCATAAGATTATGTTACATAACTTGATATGGCTTTGTGGCATAAAGCATCGTCTAAGTAAGTAAATTCCCAGTATCGGTAACACACATCCAACAAAATATGCCCATTGTGGTACCTCAGACGGTTCTTCTGGGGATAACCGCATCTTATCTAATTCTTGTAATAGGTCATTCATTTTCAACTCTTCGTGATGTTGCAATGTTTTGGGAATTGCAAAGTTTGTTATGTTTAATTTGTCAAACACAGGTTGCCATATTTGACATTGAGTCAACGAGAAATTGGGAAAAACTATCTTAAACACTAAATGATACATCATATTATCTCGGCAATGAAAATAACTATTTACTAATAGCTGGCCACTAGTTGCATTACACAATGGGTTCAATTCAAGTATGTCAATTGGTGGCACAATTCAGTGTGGTTTCGAATACGTACATCTTGGACATGTGATTGAAAATTGCAATGGTATGTCATTAGTGATATACCACAGTCCCTCTTCAATATGTGTTGCAAAAGGTAAGTCAATATTCAATTTTATTGCAAAAGGTAAGTCTATATTCAATTTTATATCAGTTATACACAACTCCCTTATTTCAGGCTTCATATTAAGAAATAATGCTAACAGGCAACTAGAAGGGGTGTGCATCGTTCTCCCTGCCCCCACAAAAGTTCAGAATAATTTCATATCATCTACACATTTATCATTACCTAATTTCGGTATGTATCACCTTCTTTGTTTATCTACAATTAATGTATTGGCTTCTAATCGATATATAGCTACTAGTTTCTTCACAGTTTTTGACGCATTTCTGACTTACATACACAGATGGGATGGGCAAAGCTTGCACTTTAAACATCTCAAATTGAAAATTTGTATTATTGGTGACTCCTTTGAATTATCTTCGTCTGAAGAGCTGTGAGTCGTCACAGTTTATTTTTAAACTGTATTGTAATTCAGTTTATGCGCCGTTGGAGAAGTCCGTAGTTGGCCCTTAATACTCAGAATACTCTGTATAACACAGGCCTGAGATAAAGAACTTTTATTTCTAAGTTTCTAAGCCGCCTGACAGTTGGTTACTGCACTGGCTTTAGTTTAGAAACACGGCGGTTGATGAAGTTTCCAAGCTTTCGGGGAGTATACGAAGTGTATACAACGCTGGCTTGTTCCAGGAAACGTCTAGGTTTCAAAGCTTTTAGGCAACGTTGTGTTGCACGGGCTTGTTCGATGAAACCTATCAGCAAGGACCTTAAGCACGATTGCCCAAGTGGGTGCGCCAGTGTTGCGTTGCCATGGGAAGGGGTCTGGGGGCACATGCCCCCACCCCGCCCCCACAAACACTCACCCTCCAAATCAACCCATATATAGGAAACATCAGGCAAGAAATTTTAACATCGAGATATTTATACTTGAAGGAAGTATAAGGGGGTTGGGGTGCGTAATGGCGGATTTATATCTCAACTTAATGACACCAATGTGGTCAATCATTTGCCAGACGCGAGAAAAAACGTCCCCGTGAAAACGTCCCCGGTGTTCTGTCGCCGGATTTAAGAAATAACGTCGCCGTTATTTGGTAATTTATCCGTTTCGTTTGCTCCGGGTTCGTTATTTAAAGTTGTGGAATCCCTTGAGGCGATAAGAAAATGAAGGAATCGTTAACAAAAGTAAGACTGTAGTATTATTTGATGAGCAATTGCTGCCAGTTTCAAAAAGCATAAACCGGCTATTTGTCTTTATTTTGTGTGAGATCATTGTGCATACTTATTTAATTATATTCACGAAGTTTCCTATTTTTAGTCGAGTTTTCAAAAAAAGCCATTGACTATTGGTATGGCAAGGACCGGTCGCTGGGCAGGCGGCCCTTTTTGCTAAAAACTTAAGTTGTTTCTGGCCGGATTTTGATATCTGGTATGTGGCTTGATATGCAAGTGCAACACCTGATGACCCAAAATAGGGCGTGTCCACGCTTTTTCACAAGAGTTATGGCCCTTTGTTCAAATCTACTAATTTTGAGCTGATGGCGCGATACTTTGAACAACAAACGTCAACCGACTTGACAGATATTTGGCACATGGGTTTCAAGGAACAATGTCATCGGCGAGTTCGAAACGGATTCGGTCAGATGTACGGCCGCAGAATTATTGGGCTGACAAGATCATTTTTTTGTTGTTGTTGTTGCTAAAATCGATTAATTTTGAGCTTGATAGCACGATAACTTCAACATACGTCAACGATTTAACTGATTTTTATTTAGCACATGGATTTCAAAGAACAATGTCTTGACTGAGTTCGAAAACGGATTTGGTCCGATGTACAACTGTAGAATTATTGGGCTGGCTTTGCCATTTTTTGCAAATGTTGTGTTTGATTGCGCCATAACTTGAACAAATGTTAACCGATTTGATTCTGTTTTTTTGTATGGGTTTCCAGGACAATTGTCTCGACCAAGTTCGAAAATGGGCTCGGTCGGATATATGACAGCAGAATTATTGAGTTGACGTAGTCATTTTGTTCAATTTAGTTATTTAGAAAAAGGTGGGGGGGGGGGGGGGGGGGGGGGGGGGGCGGTGGCTCAGTAGGTAGAGGTGCAGGCTGCAAACCGAGAGGTCCTCGGTTCGAATCCCACCTGCGACAACCGCGTTGTGTCCTTAGGCAAGACACTTCACCCCCATTGCCCATATGGCGGCACGGTGACGCTGTGCACTGAGGCGTACTGCACGTCGATGGTGCACCTGTCTTCAACCAATGCTAATCCTGCTTGTGTGGAGTTAGTATGTTGGGGAGCTGACAGTTGCTCGCCGTTGCTCGGTGTTTCTCTCCGGGTATTCCGGCTTCCTCCACCCGTAAAACTGTCGTGGTCATGATTAGCCATTGTGCAGAAATATGTGACCTTAAACACCAATAAATAAATTTAGAAAAAGGGTCTCATGCTTTTTAGTTCAAGTTACCCACCGTCGTGTTAGCCACGAAAACACGGACCCGCATCTGCGATGTGGACCCTTTCTATAAATAGAGTTGTTGACGTTCGTTTCGTGATTGATCATAATTCCACGGTTTGCATAGATTGTTATTGCCCTCACACACGGTGAAGGTGAAATAAAGTTGAAAAAAGAGTCTCATTGCGACCGCCATTCCCTCCCCACGAAACAAACGTGAACGTCAATTTTGTTTCTGAAATTGAGATTGCAGCTATATTATTCACCAATATCAATATACACTGCCACTTTATCCTAACAACTGATGTCAAATTTTCTTCCACATACTGATGTGGTAAAACATAGCCCTCAATGAATGTGCCCCCCCCCCCCCCCCGTATACCCCTTTTCGTCAAAAACTATGATATAATTCATAAATTAATTGATGTTACACAAAACAAACATCTTGTGACAAAACAATCACAAATGGGAAATTTATACTGATGTGATAAAAATTAAAAAAATAGCCCTCAATGAATGTGCATCCCCCCCCCCCCCCAAAAAAAAAAACCCACACACACAAGTAGTAGGAGATGAGGTAAACAGGGCACATTGGGGGGACCCGCAAGGGACTCCGGAAGTGACATCATGTCACGTGACCTGGTAGCGCCATGTTTGGTTGTCATGGTAACCCGCGTGAGCGGCCATCTTTTGACGTCATCTCTATAGTGATACGTGGTGTTAGTGCGCATGCGCAGCGCGTGTTGTCAGGGTGACACGTGTTTCCGTCGTCCATTTTGTATACTGGAGGCAGCCATCTTGGTTTCTATGGTAGCACGTGGTTGCTATGTGACCTAAAGTCTTACAACAAGTCAGGGGTATGTTCGGAGGGTATGTTCCTTTGTAGAAGAGTAATTTCCCGATGTGTAGAATTACCACAAACAACCCGCCAGCTTGTATTATTTCTAATTCTTTCAGAATTCTCTGCTTCTATCTATATATGCAATAGTGTTCGTCTATCTGGCGATGTTCCTTTGTTCTAGAGTATACTCCAGTACAGTAGAAGAGCCTATCAGTTGGAACAGTTTACCTTATTATTACTATATTTAGATTGTCAGGTCTATTCTTGTTAGTTCCGACCCTATTCTGACCCTATTCCGAGTACTCTTGTAGTTTCCTTTATCTAGATCCTTTATATAGATTATAACCAACCAATCAGATTGCTTGATTTCCCATAATCTGTATGCAGAGTTATCTCCCCTTATGTAATCCCATTTTGGGAAAAAACCGTGGCTATGGAATCCCTTTTTTGTCGCATGAGGCCATGAGGGCTATGTAAAAGCCCTCAATGAGGCCTCATTTACTATCCCTCATAGCCTCATTGAATTTTGAGGTTATGAGGACCATGAAAAATCCCTTAATGAGGTATAATTTACTACGACTCTTAGCCTCATTTCGGTATTTAACAGGTATATCCTATGGAATCCCATTTTAGGAAACACCCTTGACTGTGGAATCCCTTTTTTGTCGTATGAGGCCATGAGGGCTATGTAAAAGCCCTCAATGAGGCCTCATTTACTATCCCTCATAGACTCATTGAATTTTGAGGTTATGAGGACCATGAAAAATCCCTCAGTGAGGTATAATTTACTACGACTCGTAGCCTCATTTCAGTATTTGAGGATACCTATTTGGTATTGTATTATTCGAGGATACCTATCGAGGATACCTTTTGGAGAATCCCTTTTTTGTCGTATGAGGCCATGAGGACCATGAGTAATCCCTCAGTGGGG
This sequence comes from Pictodentalium vernedei, assembly GCA_031216915.1. Lineage (NCBI taxonomy): Eukaryota > Metazoa > Mollusca > Scaphopoda > Dentaliida > Dentaliidae > Pictodentalium > Pictodentalium vernedei. The sequence goes on along the minus strand of CM062291.1, from coordinate 440,838,842 downwards.
TCCAATGTAGTCTTACCAACGGCTTCCATCATGTCGCCAAAGCTCCAAGGCCATTACTTGTCTGTGGTGTATCTGTCCTATCATTAGCTTCTACAGCAGGTTTGTTCCATTGCGGCCTTGTACCAGTACTATTGACTGAACTATCATCCATTAATATTGACTTGTATCACTACATCATAGCTTTACGCTTTCAAAAGCTTCAATCAGATTTCCCCTGTATACATATAAGGCATTCCATAATTGAGATTCCTAGCCGAGTCCGTATGGGGATGGGATAAACAGTGTGTAACCTGATGGCAGAGAGGGCAGCGAGGATAGGCCGGCATGCCAGCCATTATCATATATATATTATTTTTTTATTTCCCGAATATAATTCATCTAATGACTATTAACTGCGAGTTGTCCTGCGTCCGTCTTCTGTCTGTCTGTATGTCCGTCCGCAAAAAACAGCTGGCAGGGAGGGCAACTTGCAGGCCTGGCATTCTAAAAAATGCAGGAGGGCAAAAAATCGCTCTCCTCAATCAGCTAAGGAGAGCAATTAGCTTTACACAGCATTTTAAGTATCCAGTTGAACGAACTCATTGAAACTGAAACCAACAGACTACATCAGTGATTTTATTAACTTTACTTAGGTAAAGCGGAATCTCTTAGACATCTTGATGTCTCACTCAACAACCGAACACACACTTGACAAGACCTGTGTGTGTACCCAGACCTGTTGTCCTAGAAAGTCATACGCTTACCACTACCACCTTCAAACCCCCCCCCCCCCCCTTGGGGGGTTGAAGGTGGTAGTGGTAGGCTTATGACTTTCTTGGACAACAGGTCTGCTTGAATCTACAGTCACATCCTGGTGCAAGTGCTTCAAGTGATAGGATAGTAGTAATGGTAGTATATTATAGAGTCAATATTCCTTGAATAATTACCCCTCAAACTGTGATGTCAGTTGTTGAACTTGAAACTGACAGAAAAAAAATATTTCTGTGACCCATTTTGCTTCAAATGATTGCAACTGTGTTTGGGTATGGTTGCAGCCATTAACTTTTAACACTAAACCACTTTCAAAATGAAATTACGTGATGTTATGTGATTTCGAAGTTAAATTACATTTTTGCTTTACAACAAAAAATTAATGTGAGCATAATACATGTAATCTCAATCATCCCAGACCAAAATATTTAGGAGGGCAATTTTTCGCTCTCCTTAATTCTTTCAGGAGGGCAGTAAGGAGAGCTAAAAAATCGCTCTCCTGAAATTGCCAAGCCTGGGCAAGCTGGTATGTCAGCCATTCTAATATATATATTGTGTAAAAAAAATTCTCCCTGTGTATGATACATCTACTAGTTGTAGGTTAGCAAGACACCTGTTGTTTATTTCGGGAATATCGAGCTAATTGGTCCGTTCTCTAACAAGATTTCACACAAACCGATAATAGACTGTAAAGCAAAAGAAAAGACAGAATCCTTTTTGGGAGCCTTATGGCACAAAACGGGTGCATATTTTGGGGGCCTGCACAGCATCACTATACTTCGCAAGGCACCATCTATAAATTTGGAGAATACCAAGCAGGTTTCCCGTTTCGCTAACAAATAGTCAGGAGAACCACATTATTTGAAATAGGGTCATTTTTAAAATGTTCTTCCACTATCAGCTTGGTAGGTTTATTTATTTATTGGTGTTTAAGGTCACATATTTCTGCACAATGGCTAATCATGACCTCGACAGTTTTACGGGTGGAGGAAGCCGAAGTACCCGGAGAGAACCACCGAGCAACGGCGAGCAACTGTCAGCTCCCCAACATACTAAGTCCACACAAGCAGGGTTAGCATTGGTTGAAGACAGGTGCACCATCGACGAGCAGTACGCCTTAGTACATAACGTCACCGTGCCCCCACGTGGACAATGGGAGTGAAGTGTCTTGCCCAAGGACACAACGCGGTTGCCGCAGGTGGGATTCGAACCGAGGACCTCTCGGCTTGCAGCCTGCACCTCTACCAACTGAGCCACCGTGGGTTGGTAGGTTTATACAAATCTATCTGTCAGCTGACTTAACTGATGTAAAATCTATTCCAAGTGTTCCCTCATGATTGTGTGGAAATCGATATCAGACTATTTTACTTAAACAACAATTCTGATCGAATTTTCGTAATTAAGATAACGGTTGGGACGCGGTGGCGTCGCGGTAACCGGTTCTCTTCAGATCACCGAAGTTAAGCAACGTCGAGCGCGGTTAGTAGTTGGATGGGCGACCATTTCAGCGACTGATTCTTGCTCCCGCGTTGTGTCCTTGGGCAAGGCACTTAACCCCGACTGCCTACATGGGGGCACGGTGACGCTGTGTACTAAGGCGTACTGCACGTCGATGGTGCGCATGTCTTCAACCAATCTAACCCTGCCTGTACCGCGGTGCAGAGTTCAGAGTTACGATGTTGGAGAGCTGACAGCTGCTCGTCGTTGCTCGGTGGTTCTCTCCGGGTACTCCGGCTTCCTCCACCCGTAAAACTGTCACCGACATGATATGACCCTGGCTGTTCATGTGTCGTTAAACCCTAATACAAAAAAAAAAAAAAAAAAAAAAAAAATTAAGATAACGGTTAATAATTAAAACAAACTTCAATCAGGAAAAAAATACACTTCTGCTTGGAAAAACAATGAAAACAACCAAAAATCAATTCAAACTATACAAAGTTAACAAATGTATAGACAAGAGCAACGGAAAGCGTTGCATATGCCCCCGATGGCGACACGAAAGGGTAAGCTATTCTCTCGGGGCGGGGCGGGGGAGGGGCATAACCAAAATCAAATTGGAGTTTCCTCTAGACACCAACAATGTATCACAGAAAAATTAAATTTATTTGTATCGGCATTCATTGGCTATTGGACGGAAACCAAATTCAAGATGGCCACCATGTGGGCCATAATAAATGTTATTGGAGGGTAACCAAATTTAATATGGCAGCCATGACGACCTTATTGAATTGGCTAGTTGCACCAGAATCGAAAGGAAGCATTGTCTTAGTCGTCCACACGTGACCCATAAAATTATAATTTGATCAAATAAGACATTCTTTAGTTATTGGTCGGAAACAAAAAGTTAATGGCCTGGCGACGGATAGACGGACGTGGTGAAAACATAATACCCCCGAGAGGTTCTCAGGGGCATAAAGATGTACAGAAAATGTTCCTTTCCTACATATTTTCACTCTAGGGCGGTTTGGTTCTATTGGCGGTCGATTTTGGGTCAAAATGTAGCGGTCGGTGTGGGTCAAATTACAGCGGACGGTTTGGGTGCATTCAGAGGAGTGGGTAACTGAATCAGGTAACTAACATGGACACTAATTAGGTCAGAGCAACGCCGCATGTATCATTCAAGTAATTTGGGTAGTTACGGGCCTTTCCCCCTCTAATATCTAGTTGAGTGCTATGTCCGAGGCAGATTTATTATTTGTAACATGCCTTTAGTCTTTCCCAAATTATTTGCGTAGGCCTACCTCAATTTCCCCACCACACCCAACGTCCAGCTTGGGTAGTATAATCTACATCGCAAACAGTGAGAAGTGGTGGTGGTGCCGATAAAATCTTTGAAAAGCTTGAAAGACGGTCGAGAAATAAAAATCTGTTTTTCCCCATGGGAAGTGGAGCAGTGCTTGTTAACTGTGTTAAACAAGCTTCGTTGTACCGGTTGGCCAAAAAGAGGTCCCCACAGGCAATGCTCGAAATGGAAATTACCGATGTATACAACAGATCTACCCAGGGAACGCGGTATCCCAGTAGGTAGAGATGCTGCAAGCCGAGAGGAGAGGTCTTCGGTTCGAATCCCACCTGTGGCAGCCATGTTGTGTCCTTTGGTAAGACACATAACCCCAATTGCCTATGTGGGGCCCGGTTGCGTTGTATACTAAGGTGTACAGCCTGTTGATGGTGTACTTGTCTCCAACCAACGCTAACCCTGCTTGTGTTTAACGTTAGTACGTTGGGGAGTCTGTCAGTTGCTCGCCATTGCACGGTGGTTCTCTCTGGGTACTCAGGGTGGCTTCCTCCACAAGTAAAAGTGCTCGACACGAAGTGATCCTGGCTATCGAAAGTGTCTTTAAACCCCAATAAATAAATAAATATAATAGAGCCACCTTTGATCAGTTAAACCCTACCAAACACAAATGATGCGGACACAATCAGCAGCAGACGCACGCGAGCAAGAGACCTCGGGCACCAACAAGACAAAATAAATGAATGAATCATCAAATGGTCATATTTTTAATCATTTCGGAAAAGTGTGTCTCACGTTGGCCTAATAAATTTCACAATAAGGGCAAGTTTTATTTTCAGCCATTAATTACAATTTTAACAATAATTTGTTACTGTTTATCTCATACCAGTCATTCTCCTTTTCAAGTTTTATCAAACGATATTTTTTGGTGTGATTTTTTTTTGTCACAACTGCGCGTGTCAAGATTGATTTTCAGTTCACCTTTTCAGTTGGATTTTTCGGATTGTCAATCCAGATTATAAAAATTTCACTGGAACGCTTCGATTAATAATCGGATGTTACTGCGCACGCTCAGTCAATCCAGATTAACCCAGATTGTTCACGGAAACGCACCCTTACATAGATTGTCTCATCAGCCGAGTGACGAACTCGTTTTACATAAATGTTGGAAAGCCTATTTGAATTTTCCTCATATTTAGATGGATCTCGCCAAAGGCGACATCCAGAGTCAAACAATACGTGCATCTGCTTAATTGGATTCCACAGGGAAAATTTTAGTGATATCCTTAAATTATATCCCGAGTTATAGCCGAAAAACAGAAATATCTTCGGCAACCGATGGCAAATAGCGAACCTCGTGCATTTCGATAGCGCTGTTTTATTTGCCACCAGCTGCCGAATAGACACTACCTCAGAACAGAGACAAGATATGTGTCGTATCTGATACCGGACTAAAATAGAACTCTCGCATTGTAGTTAACTCAGCCTATTCCACATTGGTTATATGTCCATTGGGTTATTTCTATTGTTTACGTGTATCGACTGTTCGGAAGTATTATCTCTATCTTTATGGTGTTTACATACGTTTATCTCCCCCGACGAAATTGTGACCGATTTTCACGACGTGGGGCGCCCTTGATAGAAACGGTCATGTTTTCACTTTTCCGCGAAAATGCTTCTAGCAGAAAGATTTTTGAAAACCCGAACTAACTAAAAAAAACTGCCGGAAAATATTGAGATCATCCTTCTACCTCCGTGCCTGATTTTGGCGCGGTTAGAACTGCAAGCTTGGACAGGCTGCTCGGTGTAGCCATAGAACGGCCATTGTGTATAAATGTCATCTGCTGGATGTGTATGCGAATAATGAAAATGCGAGGCAGTTTGAGAGAAAGTGGGTGTGGGGGGGGGCGTGGATGTGCGGGGGTTGATGGAAGCGTGCAGAGGACGGGGCACGGAGGCGTTAAGAGTCTACGTTTAGGGACAAATCCTCAAATGCACCCCCCCCCTCCCCCAAGCGCCGCCACAGCTTTCACTCATATTTCAACTTCGATTCAATTCAGGATTTCTCCCTTTCAAATCCGGTACACCAACACCCACAATAGACGAAGATCAAAACGAATCACATGTAACCTATAGATAGGCCTAGATAAATACACACACAGCACCATCGAATCTGATAAGGTCAACAAGTATACTTTATAAAGGCCGGAATTTCTAAAATATCTTAAATTCTCTAACAAAAAGTCCAAATGTAGAGATTTAATCAAAATATTCCGAGACAAAAATTGGATCTGTTACTTGAAATCTCCAAATTTCGAGATAAAAAGTAGAACTTTCGACTTGAAAATCTCCAAATTTAATATTAGAAGTCCAAATTTCTCGAAAAAGTAGAAATTTCTATCTACAATCTTGAAATTTCGAGATAAAAAGTCGGAATTTCGGGAGAAAAAAAAAGGTAAAAGGTATGAATTTCAACAATTCTACATGTTACTTAAAGTAAAACGCTTTTGTATAATCTGTATGCGACATGTAGGAGGGGGGGGGGGGGCGTGAAGGCCAAGGTGTGAAATACAAAAGTCACGCGGTCTGGTTTAAATCCACCAGACAATAGGTTTAGTGGGGAGTCAATTGTTTAGAAAGCTAAGGATCTGTACACGACATGACACGTAGTGCCTTTATTCTGAGAAAATTTACACAAAAAATTGCACTTAAAGTCAATGTTAAAGCTCACAAGCTCCAAGAGCTCGTTCTCACATTGACGTGAAGGCTGAAGCCACCCATCTCCGGATTGTCTGTTAATGAAGTATAGTATTTTTAGCTAATACTATCTCCCACACAAAATCGTAAGAAACAAAATAGTTTATTACAACTGACGAGATTATCTGATTGACCTCCTAGAGCTTATTCTTGTGATGAATTCGATACTGGTCCCGGTTCATGATATTTTCTGACAATCATTTATTTTCCAAAGTAAGTGCTAGTCTGTTATGTATAAAGTTTTAATATACACTTTCGAGTGTCGTCCAAATTCTATAGAAATATAACTATATTTAAATTTAATGAAGAAGACAAGTTTGAATAACGAAGAATTAATTCGGAAAACGTGTTTGTTGTCAACAGTCTAGTTTGTGAATGGCTGTCTTGTTTTCAATGAAAGTCAATAAATGACAAAGATGAGTACGGCGGCGTAGAAGCGACGTCGATGTTTAGTTACTAAACTGAATATTCAATTTACTAACTTGAATATTCAATTTACTAAATTGAATATTCAATTTATTACAAGACTGTTTATTCAGTTTATTACGAGACTGTTTATTCAATTTATTACAAGACTGTTTTATCAATTTACTAAATTGAATATTCAATTTATTACAAGACTGTTTTTTCAGTTTATTACGAGACTGTTTATTCAATTATTACAAGACTGTTTATTCAATTTACTAAATTGTATATACAATTTAGTAAATCGAATATTCAATTTATTACAAGACTGTTTATTCAATTTATTACAAGACTGTTTTTTTCAATTTATTACAAGACTGTTTTTTCAATTTACTAAAAATTGAATATTCAATTTATTACAAGACTGTTTTTTTCAATTTATTACGAGACTTTTTATTCAATTTATTACGAGACTGTTTTTTTCAATTTACTAAATTGAATATTCAATTTAGTAAATTGAATATTCAGTTTATTACAAGACTGTTTTTTCAATTTATTACGAGACTGTTTATTCAATTTATTACAAGACTGTTTTTTTTCAATGTAGTAAATTGAATATTCAATTTATTACAAGACTTTTTATTCAATTTATTAGGAGACTGTTTATTCAATTTATTACAAGACTGTTTTTTTCAATTTAGGGTACGAACTGATGATTGGCTAAATAAGTCATGTGTCTGTGCATGTGCGGCGGCAGCACTTCCGCGCGTCAACCAAATGTAGTTTGTAGGGTGTGAAGTGCAGATGTTCTTTTGTTTTCACCACTGTGGTGTCTGCACTCGATTATTGCACTGTGTTGAAGTTTGTTTCTAATTGGTGCAGTTATACTGTCCACACTTTATATTAGTACAGTGTGAAGTCCAGGTGTTTTTTATTTTGTTTTTCTTACCACTGGTCAGGTGGCTGCATTTGAGAATTTGTGCTGTATTGGTGACTCCTTTGAATTATCTTCGCCTGAAGAGCTGTGAGTCGTCACAGTTTATTTTTAAACTGTATTGTAATTCAGTTTATGCGCCGTTGGAGAAGTCCGTAGTTGGCCCTTAATACTCAGAATACTCTGTATAACACAGGCCTGAGATAAAGAACTTCTAAGTTTCTAAGCCGCCTGACAGTTAGTTACTGCACTGGCTTTAGTTTAGAAACACGGCGGTTGATGAAGTTTCCAAGCTTTCGGGGAGTATACGAAGTGTATACAACGCTGGCTTGTTCCAGGAAACTTCTTGGTTTCAAAGCTTTTAGGCAACGTTGTGTTGCACGGGCTTGTTCGATGAAACCTATCAGCAAATTTTGAAAGTTTCCAAGCTTTCTGGAAGTATATAAATTGTATGCTAGACTGGCTTGTTCCAGGAAAGTTTGTGGTTTCAAAGCTTTCAGGCAACGTTTGCTGCACGGCCTTGTTCCATGAAACCTATCAGCTAGTACGAAAGTTTCGAAGCTTTCAGGAAGTATATTATATTTTATCTGATAACCATAGAGTATAACACCCGTTGTATATACTTGAAGTATATACAACGGGTGTTGTATATAATTATAATTTATGCGAACGACCTTTGACCTCGTTCGATTCCATTTTCATTCATTCATAAACTTCGTAATGCAAGTTTGAATTCTACGTTGAAGGAGCAAGTGAAATTTAATCGAAATATATATGACATATTTTCTATAAGTATAAAGGTGTAAATTTTCAGTTTAGTTTGCTGTAATAAAGAAATAATTACAACCTACTTCGTTCAAAACCTTACTAGACTGTCAGTAATGTGTAATGCGCTATTTATAGCTACGTCTACGTCCACGATCAAAGTACTGCTCCAATTACACGTTCGTCTGCCACGTGAAAAAAACGTTTCGTACGAATTGTAAACAAAAACAAAAGTGGACCATAATTAATGGAAATTGGAAACTTCTCGATTGAATACACATTATCATCGTCGCCAGGTAGAGCTAAAAAAACATGAATAATAGATCAACTGCAACCAGTGGCTATGACTGTACAGCAACAACCAAAAGATCGCGTTTGCTTTGTCTCATTTTCTACGGAGGCCCGTGGGAATGAGCATAAAAGTGAATATAAGCCTCAACTTGTGAAACTGCAGTTTGTTATCAGATAAAAACAATATACATATAGTATTTTTTTATATCTGGTTTATACAACTCGTTGAAATATAGTTAATATTTTCTCGGCAGAGCCTCGAAAATATTAACTATATTTCAACTCGTTGTATAAACCAGATATAAAAAAATACTATATGTATATTGTCTACATATACGACACGGGCTGGTTCCACGAAACTTAGCTGATATGCTGAAATAAAATAATATTGAATTACGTGATCACGGGTGAATAATTCGCGAGAACAAAGAAAGCGAATAAAGGAAAGCCAATGAAAAACTAATTAGCTGATGTGCAATCGCGTATACCTGGTGTGCTAAATATATTGTATCGATCAGTGCCATATTCGCGAGTGTAACAAATGTGCAATAAATTTCCAGCAAATGAAAAATCTGATAATCGTTATAGGTGGATTTCAAAATGGCGTCCAGATTGTTTGGTGAACTTTGTGATTGTCAGTGGAGAATGATGAGCAGTCATCTCCAGCGCCTGGGATCGCCGATCACGTGTTTATGTGATCAATATTCATTGGCTGTGCTAGTATCTCTCCATACCATTCATTGGATGAAGAAATGTGGGAGGTTCCCCTGCTGAAGGTTTGATGATGTCGTCACAGGGTTTATGGCGTGAGACTGGGTCACACATGCGCACCTCTGAACTCAGTGTGCGAGCATCCAAATTACAATCTTAATTATGGAAACACTGGAACTACCAGTGCGATTGAAGAGAACGATAGCAGCTCTGGGCGTCTCTTGCCCTATCACCTAGACTATCCAGGAGACAGACAAGAGCGTTCATCTGAACCTTGAATTCAAGGTCGAAGAAGAGAAAGAATTACCACCCTCCTCGGGGAAAGGTAGTACCTTTGATGGGAGGATCCCCTCTCACACTGGTCCTCACCCGAGTAGGTCAGGAGGCCCTGAAAAGAGAAAGAGAAGAAAGAAAAGCCCGTCCACCAAGCGGAGGGATTCCCGACGCTTGGAGGCATTCTTGGAGATGAAGAAAGAGAACGGTGAGGAAAAGAAAGAGCCAGAGGTGGCCACCACTTCCCCTCCCACTCCCACAGACAGCCCCATCCAAATGCCGGCTTCCCAGCCGGTATTGTCGGATGTGGAAGAGACTGTGGAGACTGAGGTGGAAATGGAAGCTGCCTTCTCGCCTCTTCCTGATCCCCACTCGCCTCTTCCTTCTAAACCAGACTGCCAGGACGCGGACGACAGGATGGAGAACATCTTACGGGAAAACAAAATACAAGGGGAACTTCACAGGCAAGAGATGGACAGGAAGTACCAACTACTCCTCCAACAAATCGAAGAAGCCAATAAACTAATAGATACCAGAAACCTACAACAACAAAAGACTCAGCAATCACCCGCAACCACTCCAGACTCGGCTAGGACCAGACCCTACAAAACTCAGCAACCACCATCAGGCAACCCACCAACAACACCAACTACAACTGTCTCTCCTTCCAAACCTCCATCTCTGAAAAAGAAGCAGAAAAGGTACAAGCGCCGCTAACAACCCACAACGTCTCCTCCTTTTCCACGTTCTGACACTTCAAAATTCTACAGCAAATGAGGCTCGAAAGGGGCTTGCTCCCCAAATCGTCCCTGGTGCGCCTTCGGCGCGCAAAACCATTTGATTCGAGGCGTGAGACTCGTACTCGTTCCAATCTTCAATTAATTAATAATAAAAGTGTTGATTGCACAAACAGGATAGTAGGTTATCCCCCTTTGTTGTGTCTTGTGAGCTCTGCGTTTTGCTAAGCTCTATGTATTAAGAGAGAGCCGTTCCTGGATATGCGGCCCTTTTGGGTGCGTTGCCGCTGTGTATTTGGTAGTATGTTCATGGGTGAACTATACGATGCACGTTGTTGTGTTACAAATGCCCATTGTTCATTTGCAATTTTCTTGGGTCATTTGTTAAAAACGGACCCCAGTGTTAGTCCGGGTGTAGACTTCAGGAAGGAAAGCTTCCATTAGGTCGTGGTTTTATCGTTCTGCGTACCACATAATTACTGGTAGGTAGTCTACTACCTAGGGTGGCTACTTAGGCAGTCTCGTCGTGCGTCAGAATTGGGTTGTAACGCCCACGACCTCGCTCGACTAAGGTAAGTCCCTCTAAAAGGAGCTCGAAAGCTCAGAAGTATGAATAAGAAGGGGAGGACAGACACCACGGAGTAGCCCAGAGTATTCAAGGAAGCTATTTACTAAAAGCACAGTGAGGTTAAATGAAGTCTACCTGTACTTGACCTTGGAGTTAGAGTTCATGAGTGTGCTTGGTACAGGATAAGCTGGGCCGTATAGGCCTCTTGAATCTGTGCACAGTGTGTTTAACCACAAACATACGTGGAAACAGGTTTGAACCGTTTATCGGTTTCTGTTGTTTGTTTATAAGTGACGACATATAAGTATGATTATAGGTCACTTTTGCAAAGACACAATTTTGTGCAGTATTGGAGAGAGTCGTGGATGTATTTATTTATGACCCCTTTGTTGATGAAAGTGTAGGGTTAATAAAAAATACAATGTAGCCTTTATTTGGGACTTACCCCCGGCTTAGCCGGATGCCCATGGAGGTCCATGTATCCGAAGCGAGATTACGCATGCTCGCAGGTGTGGCCCGGTATGCCCCCCTCTATTTGCTTTGTGCTCATGAGGGTGCTTTTTTAGAAAGAAAATCTTTCTAAGATCGTTATCCTCTGAGGGATACGATGACGGTGTAGTTTGTCATGGAAGGGGTTAATGAATTTGTCTCCCTTGTCACCGTGTATTATACTCTCCCAAAAAAGAAAGTGTGCATGCTAAAAAATAACACTAAAAAAAGATATCTATCATTTTCATTCATGGGAAGTTTATTCAATCACAGATGAATCAATTTGTGATCAACACGAGAAATTTCATTACACTACGACGAATACTCTTGGTGCCATGGAGAGTCAAAGACACTAAGGGTGAAACATAAAAGTCACACACTCAATATCTGGTATGACCTCCGTCTGCATCGACTACTGCTGTGCATCTACGCCTCATGGAAGCGAACAAGTTGGCATAGAAGTGTTTGGGATGTTGTTCCATATTCTGATAAGCTGTCTTTGGAGTTCCACAAGCGTTGACGGTGCATGGGGAAGCCGGCGTAGCTGGCGTTTCATTTCGTCCCATACGTGCTGAATGGGTGAGATATCGGGCGAATTTGCGGGCCAGGGAAGAACATCCACTTGTTGTTGCTGCAGATACTGTTGAACAACACGAGCTGCGTGGGGTCGGGCGTTGTCCTGCTGTAGAATGACGCCGGGGCCGTGACGTTGCAGAAATGGGACAACAACAGGTGTAAGCACTTCACCACGATATCTGGCTGCATTGAGATTGCCATCAATAATGACCAGTTCAGTTCTGTTACGGGCAGTGATGCCACCCCACACCACGAGAGACCCTCCCCCATAACGGTTTCGCTCCACGACATATGGATCTGCGTAGCGTTCGTTTCGACGTCTGTACACTCTCTGGTGGCCATCTGATGATGAAAGATGGAAACGACATTCATCTGTGAATACAACACGTCGCCACCAGTGTAAGGGATGCCTGAGATGTTGTCTACACCACTGCAGTCGAGCACGACGATGACGTAACGTCAAAATCGGACGAATTGCAGGTCTTCGAGGACGTAAGCCGTATTCTCTCAGCCGGTTGATTACTGTTTGAGGATGTATCCGTCTCAGGTTAGGGATGTTCCTGGCTGTCGTCGTTGCCGTTTGTTGCCGGTTCCGGAGATGGACGACACGGATATACCGATCTTGTGCAGGAGTGGTAACTCGGGGTCTCCCGGAGCGGGGTCGGTCTCGAACGTCATCATGTTGTGCATGTCGATGGACTAGCCTGTCTACAGTGTTACGGTGGCAGTTCAAATGCTGGGCAACCTCTCTGTGTGTACTGCCAGCTCTAATCATACCCAGGGCAAGGAGACGTTGATTCATTGTCAATCTTGGCATGCTAATGTGGAGTCGTTTTAACAGCAGCGCAAGTTTGAATGTGAACGATAGGAAGGCCTTACTTTAGTGTTTAAATACCCAAGGATTCACACTGCTGCATGAATTTTCAGACTCTCCACGTGCAAGACATGCCTTTTCACAAACGTGCAGCACGTCATTTAACGTTAATGCAATTTTAACGGGGAAAGCTGTTTTTGTGTTCAATATAACTTATTCATGAACAGGTTAACACTCTTTACACCTACGAAATTATTTTGTTGGAGTTTGATCAATTTCTGCAATGCACACTTTCTTTTTTGGGCGAGTATATTTTGAGTCTTATCCTGTTACATAACAGTTGAATATCATGTCTGAAGTGGCACATGGTGGGTTTGGTGGGTAGGTTTCAACTTTAACCCTTTTCCCAGTACGATTTTATCGTAGTCAGATAGTTTATGATGAGACATGTTAGTTATATATTGTTCAGCTGTGTTGGCTAACTGATGGATATGCAATCTATGTTTGTACTCCGATTTGGAGTGTCGTCTACGAGATTTTAGACGGTTATAATTGTATTTCGCTCTTTTGTTATGTTCGTGCCTTCTTTGTTCCCTGTGTCGCACCCCAGGGGCTTTGTGCCCGGGTGGACCTGTGAGTGGAGTCGAATATTCGGCTTCACTAGTAGCAGAAGTGGATGCTAGTCATTTAGACTGTATTAGTTGTTTCAGCCACTTCTCCAGAATTGATCGTTGTTCAACATTAGATCGGGGGAGAGTTGGGGAGTCAAGCTCAACCGATTCCTCGTTTCCACAACATTGTGTCTGTGGATATAGTGCTGAATCGCAGTTGTTTGTCGCCCATGTGTTTTGTGGGGCGTGCCCGTATTACTCTTTGAGGTAGAGGTACATTGTCCACTTTAAGAGAGTCAAATACAACGTCCTCCTTTTCAAGTTTAGGGGACTGCGTTGTATGTTTGTCATCGCCCATGTTGATATGGTGCTGTTCGCTCTGACATGTGCCTGTATTTCAGGCTGCAAGCCGAGAGGTCCTCGGTTAGAATCCCACCTGCGGCAACCGCGTTGTATCCTTGGGCAAGACACTTCACCCCCATTGCCCACGCGGGGGCACGGTGACGTTGTGTACTAAGGCGTACTGCACGTCGATGGTGCACCTGTCTTCAACCAATGCTAACCCTGCTTGTGTGGAGTTGGTATGTTGGAGAGCTGACAGTTGCTCGGTGGTTCTCTCCGGGTACTCCGGCTTCCTCCACCCGTAAAACTGTCACGGTCATGGTTAGCCATTGTGCAGAAATATGTGACCTTAAACACCAATAAAATAAATAAATAAACAAATAATGTGCCTGTATTTAGTGACTGGCTACATATGTCCAGTGTATTCACCCAGTTGTGGTGATCCTGGGTGATCCTGGATTTCCGTGTGGTCATTCTCGTCATGATTATTCGAGTGTATTTGAAAGTGTGGCGTATCACATGAGAAGTGAATAGATTTAACCCCGCTATGTGGGGTCACTGTTTGACCCGCCGTATTGACAATTTGAGTCAAATTGGCATTAGAGTTTGATTGCACTTAACAATCAATTATTGGTTCATTGAATGAACGCCACATTTCAGGTGGGATAGTTGTGAGGGAGTCCCACTGTTCGAGCGTATCAGCTATGAATTGCTCTGGGCTTGCTGCCTCCAGGTTATGTGGTGGGTCACTCTGGTTTGAGTTCCCCTACACAGTGCCCGGTGTGGTTGAAGCGGGGAATGAGTATGGTGACAATTGTAGGCAGGTGGTGGTTTGTACCGACTCTTCATGTAGGCTACTCAAAATGAGCTTGGTATTGTATGTGCCTACACCCGCCTCATCCCGGTCCTACATGAATGTGGAGGGGGAGTGCTTGAACTGAGTTGCCCCTGCGTTTAATTCCGTGGAGCGGGTTATGCGATTCAGAAGAGGCTTTTGGCCTGGAACAATGTTCGTCATGCCGAGTTTGCGGCGTTTGAATCGTGTGGAATCATCACTGGACGTGGCCGAGTGGATATTATTGCTCGATTCGGAGGTTTGAGCTCCCTTTTTGGATCCAGTCGCACCTATCGAACTCGCCTTTGTGGCGGTTGTCGTGGTAGAGCTGTTTCCCATGACGGGGGAGTACGCCGTAGCATCACGGAGCCCAATACTGGGAGAAGTATTCGTGAGGTTATAGAAGTGGGCATCCCTCGTCGTGGGGCTGTCGTGCGTGATATTTCATTATGACCGGCAATGGGTTTATTGGTTTTGTCATTGTGACATTGACCATATTAAGTGGCTCCCATTGGAGTTCCGGTGTGGAATTTGGTGGCGTTGTGGTGGAATCACTGTCCGAATAGTCGCATTGGTGGACGACACCCGCCATGAAATTGTCATGTTTTTTTGCGCATGTTAGTTTGTATTTGCATCAATCATTTTTCAAGAATAATTCGATTGTGCGATGGAATTCGTGTGTTACTGCCTTTTGGTCAGTGATTTCGACCTCCTGGATATGTGGGAGGGTTAATTGGTGGTTTATGTCCTCCCGTAGTGAGTTCATTCAACTGCGACATTGTGACTTAAATAATTGGGTGAGTTGTTGAGTAGTATTGAATGCCAGAATTTCAACATCCCTCATAATATCATTTTGGAATTTGAGGGTCATGTTGATCGTGCGGCCCAGGTCTGCAGCAGTTTGCTGGTACAGGTCATTGGGAGCGATCTCCGCGATTTTTAGTGTCCAGAATGCCGGCACACAATAATAAATACGCATTTGATTGACGCGCGGAAGTGCTGCCGTCGCACATGCACAGACACATGACTTATTTAGCCAATGAGCAGTTCGTACCCTAAATTGAAAAAAACAGTCTTGTAATAAATTGAATAAACAGTCTCCTAATAAATTGAATAAACAGTCTTGTAATAAATTGAATATTCAATTTACTAAATTGAAAAAACAGTCTTGTAATAAATTGAATAAACAGTCTCATAATAAATTGAAAAAACAGTCTTGTAATAAATTGAATTGAATAAATTGAATATTCAATTTACTAAATTGAATATTCAATTTAGTAAATTGAAAAAACAGTCTCGTAATAAATTGAATAAACAGTCTCGTAATAAATTGAAAAAACAGTCTTGTAATAAATTGAAAAAACAGTCTTGTAATAACTTGAATACACAGTCTTGTAATAAATTGAATATTCGATTTACTAAATTGTATATACAATTTAGTAATTGAATAAACAGTCTTGTAATAAATTGAATAAACAGTCTCGTAATAAATTGAAAAAACTGTCTTGTAATAAATTGAATATTCAATTTACTAAATTGAAAAAACAGTCTTGCAATAAATTGAATAAGCAGTTTCCTAATAAATTGAATAAACAGTCTTGTAATAAATTGAATATTTAGTTTACTAAATTGAATATTTAATTTAGTAAATTGAAAAAAACAGTCTTGTAATAAATTGAATAAACAGTCTCGTAATAAATTTAATAAACAGTCTTGTAATAAATTGAATATTCAATTTAGTAAATTGAATATTCAATTTAGTAACTAAACATCACATGTACGCCGCCGTAGATAAGTGATAGCTCCATGGTGATTATCAAACTGCGCATGTCTATGTTTATTGTATTGCAGGGTGCTGTCTTCATTGGTACATCAGTTTGCTTGTATATAAAATCTGTGCGCATTATTCTATATACACTCTGTGACTGAATCGCAAATCAGTTCACTCGACAGAAAAATTAGTTGTCTTTTGTTTAGATCACAAGACAAATTGTTGTCAGGTGTGTGTATACGAAAGTCACAAGAAATGTTCCAGAAAGACAGTTTCTTCGATCAAAGGTAATGTTAACCCTTTACCTAACATGAAAAGCAGACGACACTTGCAAAAAAAATTCTTGAATAACTAATTTTTTTCATTTTTTGTCTCAAAAACATAGGTTATGACCCCTCGTTGGAACGAGCTCGACTAGCTCGTTCCAACGAGGGGTCATAACCTATGTTTTTGAGACAAAAAATGAAAATATTTTGAAAATTAATTGGCGATTTTTGAGAATAGCGTTGGCCGGTTTTGGCCGTTACGTTGGGTAAAGGGTTAAAAGATGTCTCAACCATATCAAATCTATTGGTGAAGACATTGATGCCCAAGAAAATGATTTACTTGACCAACAAAGAAATACGAAATCCCTGGCGAGAATGAAAGTGGAGAAGACATTCTCCGAAATCTGCCAAAGTGTCAAATCTTCAGAGACCAAATGCGTTGACGAGATAGAGAAGATCTGTAATCCCAGTTCTGGTCCTATTTTATCTTCATTGAACAAATACAAGGAAATGGCGGAACAAATTGGGGAAATCGTCTCCAAAAGTGAGAAATTTTATCATGAAATTAGAGATTCCAAAAAGAAACTTCAGTCTACAGACCATCCAGAAAGTAGACCACGACCTTCTACATCACAATCCGGAGACAACAAAATTAAAAAGGAAAGATTGGAGGATCTCATCAAGTTCTCAACTGATATAGAAGATAATATTTCAAAATTCAATGATAATTTAATTCAATTATGTGAGTGTGTCAGTAATTTAAAAACTAATTTTATTTTAAAAAATATTAATAACATTATAATGTTAAATTCCTTATTTGACAATATTATTACCATTGAACCGTTATGTACAAGTCAACACGTGGACTTTGATATCAAACGACCCTCTGGGTCATTTGGTATCGAAAGCCACGTTTCGACTCATGAAGCACCAGGTGCAATAAAACAAGGACAAGTCACAACTTCAGATACAATAAAACAAGTCACATCAGATAAAATTAAACAAGTCACATCAGATAAAATTAAACAAGTCACAACATCAGATACAATAAAACAAGTCACATCATCAGATACATTAAAACATGTCACATCATCAGACACAATAATACAAGTCACATCATCAGATACATTAAAACAAGTCACATCATCAGGTAAAATAAAACAAGTGAAAGAGTTTGTATTAGACAGAGAGTTGCATTGTGATGGTGGGATACGTAATATGAATTTTGTATCAGATACAGACACACAACTGTTAGTACTGACAAACTTCCCCGAATACAAATTCCAACAAATAAATACACAAGATTCACATATAATTAAATCTACTAAATTACCATCTAAACCCTGTAATATGTGTATTTATGGAGATGTTGCATCAGTTACATTTCCTGATTTAAAACAAATAATTAATTACAACAAACAAACATTAAATAAACATTCAGACATTAAACTATCTGATAAATGTTATGCAATATGTAGAATGGATGATGGTTTTGTCGTTACTTTCCCAAAAGTTGTCAGAAATATAAACAACAAAAATAATATTATCAATCAATCACATTCAATATTTAATAATAACCAGTATAACAACTATATAACAATGTCTGGTTGTAATAATTATATACTGATATCAGACTTTAGGAATAATAAGGTATTTATTATGAGTAAAGACTTACAATCTGTTATAAATATAGTAACACATACAGATTTACTGCGTCCATGAGGAATGTGTAGTAGTAGTATGGGGAGTATACATGTCTGTTGCCATGGTAACCGTTGTATTGTAGAATTAACAAATGATGGGAAATATATCGGTACAGTTCTGTCCAGTAAACATAAATTAACTAATTATCCTGAGTCTGTATGTTATAATGTAGATAATACAATCCTGGCTGTAGCCGGCTATCGGTGGTCATCAAGTACAATACAGATATTTAGAGTAAAAATGAATGAGTGAATTAAACACTCATGGAGTGGAATCTCCACCCACATAAAATCTCCATCACCTCTACAACAAAAATGACAAGAAGCAAGATGTATTAT
The DNA here is from genome assembly GCA_031216915.1 of Pictodentalium vernedei. Taxonomy (NCBI): domain Eukaryota; kingdom Metazoa; phylum Mollusca; class Scaphopoda; order Dentaliida; family Dentaliidae; genus Pictodentalium; species Pictodentalium vernedei. Next base: position 440,820,168 of record CM062291.1, on the reverse strand, counting down.
CTGAGTGGAAACTCCACTCCAAGGGTGTTTAGTGATAATTTATTCTACATATTCTATAAAAACAATGATATCTGATGAGATCAGAGAGAACAATAAATGATGTCAGATTGTGATGTTATCAATAAAATTTTAAATCTACAATTTATTTTGTTTGTTACTGTATTAACTTTTATAAATCGTAAATTTATATAATATCAATATTTTAATATTTATTGTTTTATATAGAGTTAAATATTATAATTTATAAATTTTGATTTAGTCATTCAATCAACATGGTGGGGGCGCGGTGGCGTTGCGGTAACCGGTTCTCGTCAAATCACCGAAGTAAAGCAACGTCGAGCCCGGTTAGTCTGGGTGGTTGACCGTCTGAGCGATCGATTTGTACTCCCGCGTTGGGTCCTTGGGCAAGTCACTTAACGCCGATTGTCCACATGGGGGCACGATGACGTCGTGTACTAAGGTGTACTGCACGTCGACGGTGCACATGTCTTCAACCAATTTAACCCTGCCTGTGCTGCAGTGCGGAGTTTCGATGTTGGTGAGCTGTCAGCTACTCGTCGTTGCGCGGTGGTTCTCTCCGTGTACTCCGGCTTCCTCCACCCGTAAAACTTTCACAGACACGACATGACCTTGGCTGTTAATGTGTCGTTAACCCTTAATAAATAGATAAATGAATAAATAAATAAATCAAAATGGTGGGAAGACGAAAAAAAAAAACATTGTATTTGTTAAACATTTCATTCTTTCACCCCCAAAACATACATATAGCTTAAGACAACTCATCGAGCACATTCCATCGAGGGTCATAAACTGTAGTAACTAAACAATTCATTTCATTATTTTACCCCAAAACAAACGTAGCTCAAGACCACTCATTGGAATGAGCTCATTCCTATGAGGGGTCATAAGCTAAAATTTAGGGTCAAAAATTTAAAATTACAATCCTCTCGTCATATTTGTCAATAAAGATTTCCGTAAATATAATCATTGAATAAAGTGTCAATCCAGTTACAGTAGAAATCAAAATATATTGAAGATGATCTTAAGAAAATATCAATTTTGTTTATGATTTATTGTTGACATCACGCTCTGACGTCATTTATTGTAAACTTCATAAATACAACAAATTACATTAAAATTTATTTCTGATAATTCTACAATTTATTTTGAATGTTGCTGTAAGTTGTCAATTCATCATTTTTCTTTTACGTCTCGACAACAAAATACAATATACTTGTACAGTACATGTAGTGCGAATTATAAGTACAACACTCATGGAGTGAAAATAGTGTGTAAAATCTTGAAGCAACATTTCAGTCAATGGGCCAGATTTGAATTTGAATCTTAAGGTTCACTGGCTGAAATTTTCCTTCATTACAAACATGTTTTTCTTAGAATAAGATTTTGTTCATGCTTAGGTGGAATTTCCACTCCATGAAAGCATTAATAATAATTCCACTCCCTGTGTACCTATACACATAACATCCAATTGTTTTATTCATTTTGTCTGGAAAAAAATTTACAAGTACATGTACATCAAACTACAAGATCAACATTTTGTTTAGAATGTTGTTAAGGGGCTATATAAGTAATGGAATTTTGTTTATTTTGAAATTCTCACCTCTCATATTCCTTAAATTCAGATTAAATATACACAAATTATACATCAAAATGAAGGTTGGGATAGATAAAACACGAATCACATATGTAATCAACTAATAGAGTTGACAGCAGGCACCACTGGTTTCTGGAAGTCTGCTATCGTATTCGCACCAGAACTGATAATTTAATAATATTTCACGAAAACAACTTGTGGCCGAATGTGCTTCAGATATTCAATAACAAAGCTAGGCATTCATAACACTTTCGAGTGCAGCGACAGGTCTGCATTTTTGAGAAGGACAACACTGTCCGCATTTTTTATTGAAGATGGTTTCCGTGCTCGACAGACATGCGCAAATCACTCTATACCACGAATTTCCTTCGAAAAACAAAATCGTAATTCTAAGAAATTTCAACAGGTATCATGATACCTTGCACTGAATATGGCAACTGTGCAATCTCTATCTGATAACAATATACTGTACGAAGGCGATCTTTTTCATTATTTTATTTTAAACGGCGTTGTTTTTACATGCTTTTTCCGTCCGATGACGTCGACCGGAAATCGAAAATATACTCATACGTGAACAAAAGCAAAGGCTTTGGAATTTCCCCATGCAGCTCTGTCGCCGTGTCTTGAAGAATTTTGAGCCCCTAGCTTTGTTCTTGGATATGTCAGGCACATTTGACCACAAGTTGTTTTCTTGAAATATTATTAAATTATCAGTTCTGGTGCGAATACGGCAGCAGACTTCCAGGAACCAGTGGTGCCTACAGTCGACTCTATGAGTTGATTACACATGTATTTCGTGTTCTATACATCCCAACCTTCATTTTGATGTACATGTTGTGTATATTTAATTTGAATTGAAGGAATATCAGAGGTGAGAATTTTCAAAATAAACAAAATTTCATTACTTATGTAGGCCCTTGCTCAAAATAAGCGGTATCGCGTCGCTTTTTGCTATGCAAAACTTGCAAAAAGCTACACAATGTTCAATTATGTATAGCATTTTGCGATACAAGATAATCAACTGCAGCCTATTAGGCTGCAGTTGATTATCTTGTATCGCAAAATGTAAATGGAAATTTGAAAACTAATTCACTGATGCTTTACTTCTGATTGTGGAACATTCCAGGCATAACTCAGATTAACTCTCCATCAAGCATCATTAGCAACTTCATATGTAAGATGAATTCTATTGGTTCAAATTATTCCTGTTTTTACAACATTTTGCATAGAATGTCCGTTAAAAATAACTTCAAGCCCATTAAATTAAAAATCCCAACTTCCATTTTGAGAACTCTATTGAACAACCAAGACGCTATTTGAAAATATCCAAGTCCATGCAACCCTTAAAGGCAGTTCAGTTAAAAAAGACATAGTAAATGTTTCATGTGTTGCAGATCATTTGGAAATGCCCAGAAATGGATGGAAACTATTCTATCTACTTAGACGAATTCAATACAAAACAACATAACATAACTCTAAATACAAAAATAGCTATGTAATTTTTACAAAATGCTAATCATTTTTTTGGAAATTTGTAGCATTTTGCTACGCAAAGAAAAAAGTTATTTTGAGCACTGAGTACAAGTCAAAATAAGCTGTAGGTTAACGGCTACAAACTATGTATCTTTCTGTTCCTACACTAATCATACCAGAATCTGATATTATTTTCTGGAAAGCTCTCACTGACAGCTTCCCAGAAAATGTCAGATTCTGATCTTATCAGTGCAGAAGCAGCAGTATCTTATGGTTATGCTACAACATATTTTAAACTGTACTGTACCGAGTGGTATGACATATTTGGTAACATATTCAAATCTGTCTTGTTAACCATTTGTACTCTGATGGCAAAATGTTTTGCAGCAAATGTTTTCAATAAATTAATGCAGTTTGATATTCAACCAACTATATCTTGTTTGACAGTGCTCAGTGATCTCAATCAAACAAGATATGATTGGCTAAATTCTAAGTTAAAGAACAGAAATACAGAAAGATTAGAGGAAATTCTGCTGCACTAACAGAGTCCTACTAGTACGTGTAAGAGTTAATGTTGAGGTCCATGTTCAATGAACAGTACATACATACTATCGCTACAGTGACTTGATCTGGGTCGTATTATCACGTCTAGCTGAGTTTTATTATTTAGGCTAAAACAGAAAAATGTTGAAAGTTTATCATGATGAGAAACACTCAGAGAGTGGAGTTTCCATTCAGCATAAAAACAAAGCACACATGTACAAGTACATTTCTTACGAGGTTTTATTAATATAATGTACTGTTTGGGGAAGATACTCCACCTCATGAGTGTTTTAGTTGTAATTCACCTGCTGCATATTGTACCTTAAATAGCTTACAGATAGAGTAAGGGTAGTGTTGAAATGGTTAATCGACTAGTCGTAGTCGTCACGATTAATAACTGGAGTCGGGTACTAAATCACCCATCGATTTGGCATACCTGCCCCCTCCTCAATCCACCAGTCATCATTGTTTTAATGTCTCTAGCTTGTCATGCCGCGATCTATTGGGCAGACCTGTCCCCTCGTCTCTCCATTAGGCAGACCTGCTCCCTCGTCTTGAAATGGTTAGTCGACTTAGTTTTAATGTTTCTGGCTTGTCAAGCCGCGATCCATAAGGCAGACCTGCTCTCTCGTCATTCCACCAGCCATCATTGTTTGATGTTTCTGGCTTGTCATGCCGCGATCGTAGACTGTGTGCATTCAGATCTGATAATGAATGTCAGCGCCGGCGCCTTTAAGTTAACCCTTTACCCAACGTAACGGCCAAAACCGGCCAGCGCTATTCTCAAAAATCGCCAATTAATTTTCAAAATATGTTCATTTTTTGTCTCAAAAACATAGGTTATGGCCCCTCGTTGGAACGAGCTCGTCGAGCTCGTTCCAACGAGGGGTCATAACCTATGTTTTTGAGACAAAAAATGAAAAAATTTTGTAATTCAAGAATTTTTTTTGCAAGTGTCGTCTGCTTTTCATGTTAGGTAAAGGGTTAAAATTTCAACTACCATGGGTTACATGTACATGTGCCTGTAGTCTCTAAGATTCCTATGCACCTCAGGCCTACCTTGGCTCGAACCGAGCCCAGGTAGGACAGAGGTGGTAAGGAATCCCGCAGAGACAACAGCGCATGACTCCCACTTGCATTTACAATTCGCATCTATCATCTATCACTTTTCCTCATACTAATTTGGCGTTGATAGAGGTTAAGCCTTTTCTCACTGAAAAAGCTATGTTTATAACCACACATGATCGGGAGTTATGGAAATAGGGATCAATTATAGATTTACATCATGGAGGCATCAGGGGTCTGAATAACAGATTATGACTCGTGAGACATTGTTATGACTTACAAACGTAGAACCACGGATACCGGTGGAACGGAGGACGACGTGGCGACCAATCGATCTGCAATCAACTACTCGTGGCTGGGAACTAGTCTCCTATGAAATTCACTAATCGTTTCAAAACCACAGTAAGTGACCCCATTGGATTTACTGTGGTCAACAAGCTGTTTTATTGGTAAAATAGGACCAGTCACCAATGCCTGTCGTGGTTGTCCAATAAAATGGGCAACATGGGTTTAAACGATTGACTAAACTTGACTTAATCGCCATGTTACAATCACATGCAATTCGACATTGTGCAGAAATATGTGACCTTAAAAACCAATAAAAATACAGAACATGTAAGTCCCAATAAGTAAATGTAATGTATAATAACAGAAGTTGACTTATCCTATCACATCAATAAGATCCCACTGCGGGAACTCTGGGAAGTTAAGCAGTGCTTGTTTACTATGGTAAACAATTTAAACTTTTCTGGTAAATTTAAAAATATCCTTGTGGGAACCCAAGAAGTGGAGCACTTTGGTAAACAAATACCGTGTTACTGGTAAAATAGTACCTGGGACCAATGCCTGGGATGGAAGTCCCATATAGTGGGCAGTCTAGGTATAAATGTTTGGCTAAACTGGACTTCATACCTACATGTATGGCAGGCCTACCTACATGTACATGTATGTTTGTCGGCATCATGGATGTACTTGTACATATAGCCATACATGCTGAGAATGACCTCAAACACCAATACATAAATGTCATCCATGACAGATTAAGACTTGAAGGCGTAATTCCACCTTTAGAAAATTTGACTTAATAGAACAGATGCTTGTGCTGAACATCTTGGATATCTGTGTTAGAAATCAAGACTACATGCGTACATGTATTTATCCATTAAACTTTAAACCCTTGTATTCAACGGAATCGCCGCTATGATATAAATGATTCTGTATTCAACGGGTGATTTACAAGCCGGAACTTTTTTACCGCACCGTTTAGTTACGCTTCGAAAAGTTTCCAAATTTCGTTATACAATCATCGACCGTCTGTCGCAAAGTGTGAAAATGAAAACGTCCAAAGCAAAATAAAGTCGGTTCGCCAAAAATTAGCCAAAAATGAGATAATATTTTTAAATAACCCAATCATTTCTAACCAGAACATTAACCCAGTCCCGTTGCCGTCTCGTTTTGTGGATCCCATTATATCTAAATTGGTCAACTTTATTTCGGTAAATCTTCGTACACCTTGACATGCTTCGAACTTCTTTTAAAAACGTTTCTCCCAGCTGTTTTGCAAATCAGCACATATTTGTACTTATATTTTTACTAACAGTAATAGCCACCAAATGGTTAGGCGTGAATAGGCACCAGCCCATTCACGCCTAACCATTTGGTGGATATTACTGTTAGTAAACAGCGACAGGAATTTCAACAAACACTGGTTCCGAAAAGGTTGTTTTGATTTTTTATCGATCCATATGATCAGTACAGCTTCAGTCAAAACAAACTCTCCACCTTTGGGTTTAATTATCGGAATTAAAATTTGTTTATTTAAATGCATTTTAATGCATGGGTTGTGTAATAAACACAGAACGCGATGTGTGTTTGAATCGGTGGGCGTTATACATAACTCGTTGGAATGGCGTAATCATATTTCGCTCGAGCCTACCTACGGCTCTCGCGAAATATGACTACGCCATTCCAACTCGTTATGTAAAACGCCCACCGATTCAAACACACATCGCGTTCTGTCTATAACTCTCATAGTGGCATGTAGTGACTTCTCGTTAAGTTTTGGCTGCCAAACAGGCAACCAGCACTCGACCAAACGTCATTGCCAGGCCACCAAATCTGACCAGTGTACATGTTCAAAAAGTACGTTTACCAAAAGTTGGTCCTGACTCAATTTTCTGTTCTTGAATAACATAACATGAAGAATGTGAGAGTACTGAACAACCACTGGGGTGAAACCACTACATACAGTACAAGTCAAAATAAGTTATAGCATACATGTAACTCAGTACTGGAAATGAACAAAATTAATGGGTGCAGTTTTAAGTGAAATCAGAGACGGGAGTAAATTGCACCTGTAAAATGTTAGTATATTATTTGGAGGGAATATCGTCACCAAAACACCAGAAACTTTAAATGTATAAGGACCTGCTAAACTATGACAGTAATTTGCCACTGACCATGGAGTGCAGCGTTCTTAAAACAAAACATGTCTAAACGCAACTACAAATCTAAACATAACTAACTCGCAAATAACGTGTTGCCGACTAGCAAGCCTAAACGCAACGGGCGGCGGCATTTATTCAATGGACAGTTGGTTTGAATAAAAAACAAATACATCACAAAAATCACCAACAAACTCTTTCATAGACAACCCAGCCAGCCAGGAGAAACCAGAGATAAAAATAAGACCAAATTCACTCTGAAAACCTGTATCTGATGCTTCTGCTAATGGGCCGCCTCCAGAGAGGATGCCCAGACCTGCATCCTAAATAAGTCATAAAATGAAATTTCTGTTAGTTTTGGGCGAAAGGAATTATTTGAAAGTAGTTTTAACAGAACTATTTCCATTAAAAATTCATTGAAAGATCGCCGTGTTAACGGCGAGAGACTTACGAGAAATGACTAGAATATCACGCCACAATTGCCCATAATTTAGATCACGTGACATAACTATGACCTCTGATTCGTTGAATCAGAAACCAATCATTTATGTCTGTGTTCAAATAAATTCACCGTTACTTCTAGACACGTTTTTCGTCGCTATACTGCGAAACGCGAGAAAAACTTAATTATATGCCCTCACAGTATATCTGAGCTCCACAATATTTTTCAACAAATGCATTTTTAGCGCTTGTAGAATAGAAAAAAACGGGTGCTGATGGGAGCAATTTCACTCGCACCCCCATCTCATTTCCAGGACTGATAACTGCAATAAACTAAGTATACTGCCACTTCTGCACTGATAAGATCAGAATCGGACATCAATTTCTGGGAAGCTCTCCGTGAGAGCTTTAATTAAAATGTCAGATTTTGGTCTGACCAGTGTAGGAAGAGAAAGATACATAGTTTATAGCGGTTATTCCTACAACTTGTTTCGACTTGTACTGTATACTGTCGTGGAAAAAACAAACCTTATAATATATATCTACCAGAGTTTTAAATCCTGAGGGCCTAATTATCTTAATGCGTTCATGTCATAGAGCACATGTTCCAACATACATGTACAGGCTTGTTAGTTGTCTAACTGACGGTTGTGTAATTGTCTTGCTGATGGTTGTCTAGCTGCCGGATGTCTAGTTATTTATTTATTTATTTATTTATTTATTTATTTATTTATTTACTTATTTATTTATTTATTGGGGTCTAAGGTCACATTCTTCTGCACAATGGCTAATCATGACTACGACAGTTTTACGGGTGGAGGAAGCCGGAGTACCCACAGAGAACCACCGAGCAATGGCGAGCAACTGTCAGCTCCCCAACGTACTAACTCCACACAAGCAGGGTTAGCATTGGTTGAAGACAAGTGCACCATCGACGTGCAGTACGCCTTAGTCCACGACGACACCGTGCCCCCAGATGGACAATGGAGGTGAAGTGTCTTGCCCAAGGATACAACGCGGTTGCCGCAGGTGGGATTCGAACCGAGGACCTCTCGGCATGCAGCCTGCACCTCCACCTACTGAGCCACCGCGCCCCCCGGATGTCTAGTTGTCCAGCTGACAGTTGTCCAGCTGACGGTTGTCTAGCTGACGAATGTCTAGTAGTCTAGCTGACGGTTGTCTAGTTGTCTAGCTGACGATTGTCTAGTTGTCTAGCTGACAGTTGCTTAGTTGTCTAACTGACAGTTGTCTAGTTAACTAGCTGACGGAATTTAAGTGCACGTACATACAGACTGAGTGCCTGACAGTGGTTTCTTGTCAAGTCATGGCTGGCATTGGCTGCCCGAGGCCTCTGCTTGCTGTTAAATGTCAAGTGTTACCATATTATGAGGAAGCAAACTTCCCGTGGGAACCCCAGGAAGTGAGGCATTGCTTGTTAAATTACTGTAAACAAGTTCTGTTTTACTCTAAAAATAGGACTAACCAAAGCCTAGGGTGGAGGTCCTAAAAAATGGGCAACGTTGGTATAAACGATTGGCTGGACTTGACTTTATATCCAAATTGCGGCCAGGCATAGCCATTGTGCAGAAATTTGTGACCAATACATAAACTCATGTTGCGTTACGGTTGGCCATTGTGCCGTCTACAGAAATATGTGACCTTCAACGCCAATGCCGGATTGCCGGTACATAAATAAATCAATAAATATAAGGGAACAAAAATACATAGAATTGCCCAGTCTTAACCTGATGTACAATGTACATGTACCAGTAGCAGAAAGTCCCCCTCCCCCCCCCAAAAAAAAAACAAAAAACAAAAAAAAAAACCCAAAAAACAAACAAAAAATTACCTAATCATTGAAGGGGTAAAGGTGGGTTGCTAAGTTGTCCATGAACTGAAAAGTTACTTATTTGAGTCATCAAGCCTCTACTGAAGAGGAATAAAATTTCAAGTAGTAAATATCTCCCAAATTCCCATAATGCAAATGGAGATTTTGTTAGATCATTATTTTGTTAATAAATATTGAATTGAATTGGTTAAATTCGTTGCATTATGAGACAAATGTATTGCTTGAAATTTAGGTAATTTGACATCACTGTGTCGGAGCTTAACTCATTACATACTGCTGACAGATATTCCTGACCAGGACAAGAAATCTCTTGCCACTACAATAAGTATAAAATGTGGGCACCTTTAACCCTCTTCACACTGATGTCAAAGTACAGAAATTTCAAGCAGCAAATTTTTCCCATAATGCCATTCGGAATTTAACCAATTCAGTCTTGCTTGACAGAACTCAATGAGCTCTGTCAAGCAAGACTGAATTGGTTGAGTTCCTTGTTGCATTATGGGAACAATGGGCGTGTTGATATTTCTTTATTTTACATCAGTATAGGGGGTTAACCAAATTTCTCCCCTGTAAATTGATTGAACTTTTTGACCTATGATTTCTTGAGTAAAATTTACATGAATTTCTCATCAAATCTTGTCATGGCTGCTTCAAAGCAGATTTTCATCAAAAATATTTTGAAAATACTCAGCGAGCTACGAGTTAAACTCGTGAATATTATCATTTTATGAAGTTTTTCCGGATTTTGTCAGAATTGTAGAATTTTTATTTGAGTGGAAATGCTACTTTCCTGGTGTTTTAGTAGTGAATTACCACTAAAACACATGGAAAGTAGAGTTTCCACTCAGATTACTTCTGGTAATGTCCTCTGAATACTCTCCAGTGTGTAGTGTACCGACTCATACATACTTGACAATTTTAGTAGAGCAATGCTTATTTACTATTTACAGCAGTACAAAAAGTTCTGGTCTACTGGTAAAATAGGACCAGAAACCAATGCCTGGAGTGGAAGTTCTATAAAGTGTGCGTACAGCTTATGTAGGTAAAAATGAAAGATTAAACTTGACTTCATACCTTTGTTGTGATCACGGTGTAGCCAAAGATGACAAAAGTGACCTTAAACACCAATAAATACATTATGTCCAAACTAAGTAGAACCGCTACAGTAACCAACCACCTCTAATTTCATACTTTTGATACATATACATGTATTATCTCCAGACATTAGACATTATATAATGGAGAAGCTTTCTGTGAGAACATTATACATATATTTATTATATGACTAGGTAATTTAACCGCTAAAAATCACTACTGTTTGACGATCTTTTCCTGGTCCCCGGAAAATCCAGTGTCGAATCCGATTCCGTATCAATATTGTATGGCGGACGATTTACGGATGCGTTTGAATTCCCATAACTAGCTGTTCCGGCGAGAAACAGTACTTTACTCCCAGCTGGAATTTGTGCGCTCGAACGGCGGTCCGGGTTTTTATTATCGTATTCTTGATATTTTTTTATCGTATTCATGAGCATCTGGGGATTCCCCGGAAGTGTGCACCTGTTACAAAAATAAGTGGAAACAAAAAAAGTTCTGTTTTACTTCAATCCAAATTACCCCCCAAAAGGTTGGGGGAATTGTTATAGGTAGCGTTTGCATGTGATGTTGAACTATAAGTCATATAATAAACCTGTTATCGCATTAGTGAAGTGATCTGGGTCGTCGCATCACGTCTCGTCGAGGAGGTCAGATCGCGGATCAAACTCGCTGCCTGCAGCAGCTCGTTTGATCCAGCAATCTGACTTCCTCAGCACAACGTGACACAACGATCCAGATCACTTCACGGTAGCCATATGTATGTACAATACATGCCTAGACATCCGACTCATTTACTGCAGAAACTTTCTTTGAGAGCCCAGCATGTATATGTATGAAATCTCCAGACTTTAATACATGTAGACTTTACTTTACTGGAGAATTCGTGGCTCAGTGGTTACGCATAGGGCTTCAAACCGAAATATCCATGGTTCGATCTCCACCAGGGGAAACCGCCTTGTATCCTTGGGCAAGGCACTTCATCCCAGTAGTAGTAAAGGCATCATCGTGCCCCCATGTAGGCAACCGGGATAAAGTGCCTTGCCCAATGACACAACGCGGCTCGTCCCGGACGGGGGTCAAACTCGGGACCTCTAGGATAGAAGTCCAACAAAGTTGTATTAGCCTGTCACGATCCAACAGCTGGGGAGCCCCCCGTGCTCCCCAGCTGTTGGATCGTGACAGGCTAATACAACTTTGTCGCAACAATTCATTGATAAAATATTGCGAATTCATGACCGTCACGAAAAACATAAGAAAATAGCACCTCAGATTCAATATTCTCACTTTTTTTTCCAAAAGGTGAGAATCAAAAGTGTTATGGTGAGAAAAGTGGAAAGATAGTTTTGTCCCGATCATGATCCAGTCACAATCCAATTCAAAGTTTCAGTCCACTTTTCTGATCACTATACAGTTTGCAATGAGAACTCCAGGAAGTGAACCAGTGCTTGTTTACTGTGGTAAACAAACTGGTAAAATAGGACCCATAACCAATGCCTTTTGGGAGCGCGGCGGCTCAGTAGGTAGAGGTGCAGGCTGCAAGCTTAAAATTAATTGTTAGAAACAGTACTTCTCTTTAGGAAACCAAGTGAAGCTGAGCAGTGCTAATTTTCTTTGATATATATAAACAAATTTTGTTGTACATGCAAAATAGGGCCTGGTAACGGATACTAACCAATGCCCGGTGTTGAAATTCAGAAGTGGGTAGCATAAATATAAGTGGTCAGCTATGCAAGTATGTGGAGGGTGGGTGGATTGTCACTAAATCGCGACAGGTTAGATTTTTCAACAGACGAGTATTCGTATTTTTTAGACAACTAAACACGAAAAGCACCTGCTAACTTTAATCCCATGGACCCAGTGGTCAATCAGATGAACGGTTAGTGGCGTTTCTTGTATTTTGATACAAAATGAAATATTTTACAGGTAGAAAATCTACATCACTGCGATTTAGCGACAATCCACCCTCCACGTTACTGTACATGACTTGATATTTGTTGTGCAGTAATGGATTTTGGCATAGATACTGAAAGTGACCTTAAACACAATACATGTAAATAAATATGTTGACACAATATTTTTATAGGATAACAAGAAAATGATCAAAATTATTTCCAGATATTGTTCGACTCCATGTTATTTTTCATTATAGCCTGTGTGACATCACACGATGTTTGTGTTTCTGCTTTTTATTTTTAAGTTATTGTGTACAAAATACAATAAAAAATAAAATCTATGGTTAGGAGTGGATAACACAATTATCTCATTCATCCGTGTAAGGAAGTCCAACGGTAAATTGTGGAAACTAAACTAGTGTCCTGATGGGAACCATGAGAAGTGAAGCAGTGCTAGTTTACTGAGGTGAACAAGCCCTGTTTACTGGTAAAATTGAACCCAACCACTAATACTTGGAGTGAAAGTCCTCTTAAATGGGCCACATGGGTAAACACGATAGAGTAAACTGGACTTTATTTCCACTTAACTCTCGCGATTAGAGTTTGTGCAGACATATGCCACCTCAAACACCAATAAATAAATAATTAACGTGTGGAACTGGTTCGAACTAGTAGTACCTATTCCTGGATTATACTCAGAGAACTTTTGAGTGGCGATTAATAGGTGACATAAGTAAGAATATGACATTGGGGAGAATTTAGTGATGGCTAAATCCTTTCTTACACAAAGTGTTGGCTGGGCATGGAGTGGTGCCAGACACAACCGATCACCACTCGTCACTGTAGGCAGAACCCCGCCACTCATAATGGGATGGGATGTGTAAATCTCACCGAGGGGAATGATATTTGAGCCAGACACGAGGCTTGCCGAGTATTTGGTTCAAATATCTTGGCCTTAGGGTGAGATTTACCCATCCCACCTAGATACCCATCGAGGATGATTTCTCTCCCACCATTTGGGGAATGCGATGCCATTAATAAGAAAATTCCATATTTCCCAGGAAACAATCATTCTTAGTGCGTTCATTCTAGGAGAAAACCAATAATATATTCGGAACGTTTGTCGAGAAGTGTGGTATACACCATAGGTGTTTTTATTTGAAAACACGCAGACCAGCACCGCACGATGAGGGTTAATGCACTGAAGCGACCTCAAATGAAATCGACATGTCTGCACACATCATTTCCAGACATGTACTTCAGTGCCATTTTCTTGACGAACGTTAATTATAAATTCAGCCAAATAACTGTCTAATGTTTCGGTTTCTACATCATCGATCTTCCGATAATCTTTACATTTCTCTCCGATAAACTGATAGAGCAGTTTGAGGTGTTCTGAAGTTTTAGAGTGTTCTGATTTCGATTTTCTTTTATATAGTCGTATTTACGGTTGCAAAACGTCCTTCCATTTTGTTTGTTTATACATGTGCAGACGTGATTTGCGATGATTAAATCGTTCCAGCGCTTATTAAATATGCAAATGGGTTGGTCACGTGGGTGGGGTGAGATAACTGTCACGTGGGTGGGGTGAGACAGGCATATCTCTTCCAACTGTCTCACACGACTTTATATTTATCTCAGTACCTTAGTGGTGGGAGAAAATTCTGTCTGTGTACATCATGCACAGAAATAACAAGCATTGTTTCAGTCATTGAACCTCAGAGTTAAACCTAGCGATCCATTGGTGATTTAATAATAATAGGAACCAACAGTTATCTGGGTAGAGATCCACTCTCACGGTGTCTATCGGTGAAAATGAAATAGACGTTCTTGTGGGTGTTCTATCAGTGCAAATAAAGTAAGATGTCTTGTGGTAGTTTTATCTGTGACGAGAAAATAAAATAGACTTGCTTGTGGTTGATTACAATTTACTTCTAGGGCTGTCGCGATTAATCGATTAATCGATTGCTGATTGGTCACGGCGAAATCGATTAGTATTTTTCGTTGTCGAATAATCGGTAAATTGTATCCCGTTTTAGATGTTTAATAACTAAAAGAAAATTTGATGAAAAAACTACTATTGTTTCTAAAGGTAAAGAGTTAGGAACATCGATGTTAAACCTCAAAAAGCCGTTGGAAGCATTTGTCTTTCAGGTACATTCATCAAAGCTTTGATGTTCTGAACTTTTGAACCGTCAGTGTATTAATCAAGACCGGTCGGCAGTTGCGAAGTTCGCAGCTGCCGACCGGTCTTGATTATTACGCTGACGGTTTAAAGGTTCAAAAGAACTTCAAAGCTTTGAAGGTACCTTAAAGAGGGTCGTCTTCGTTGTTTACTTGAGGTAGGTCAACTGACTTGAACTTCATTTTTATCGACTTCAAAGAGAGGGAGATGGGGGTCATCTAGGTACGATTAATCGATTATTATCGATTATTTGCGACGATTAATCGATTCCTAAATTAAAAACTCGTGACAGCCCTATTTACTTCCACATCAATTGTGATACTACATACACACGTCTGTACACCTTTATCTCAATATGACATATATTTTACTCCATGTATTTTGTAGAACAATCATCAAATTCATATTTTTTGTATGATATTTATCATTTTTTTTTATTTTTCTCAACATCTACTCGAATATTTAATTAAATATTAAATAATTGAAAATGACTGGGTTTTTGTTTGTTTGTATTTTGTTCTATACTATAGCTATTTATAACATAATAATTCTTTGACATGATTTATGAAAAACATTAATTGATGATAACGGAGAGTGGATCCAGAAGGGCTGTAACAACCAGTAGTGTAATACAGTGGAACCCACTTAATTGTATATCTCTTAACTGGACAATCCTGTTAATTGAATATAATTTCCCAACACAAAACCATTTACCATACCTCCAGTACAAATGTGACCTGTTAATTGAACATAGGTTATAGAGTAAACTCCTGTTAATTGAATAAAAAATCCTGAAACCTGTTGAGAAATTATCCAGACTCTCCCCAGTTTTCCTTGTTTATAGACCTATTTGGCCTCAGTATATACAATACAGGCATTTAGTCTATTATATCTTGTTTGACAGAGCTCATAGAGCTCTGTCAAACAAGATATGAGAGAATAAATGCTAAGTTTATCTCTAGAATACAGGAAAGTGACACAATCCTGTTAATTGAATACTCCTGTTAAATGAATAATTTTCATTGGCAAAGTGGCTATTCGAACAGGGTTCCACTGTATTACCCAGTAGTGTAATAAAAATTAACCAGTAGTGTAATAATCAACCAGTAGTGTAATACAAATCAACCCGTAGTGTAATAACCAGTAGTGTAATAAACTTAACCAGAATTGTAATAAACATCCATGAAAACCAACAATTTTTCAACGAATTTGACAAATTTTTGGGGTGGCTCAAATCATTGTTTGGGTACATCTTATCAATTTTTAATCATTTTTCCGTATATTTAAAGGCGTTTTGCAGGTCAAACATCATTTCAGGGGTTCAATACGGCGAGGAAAGGTATTTTTATGATTTTATGTGATGTGCGTATTTTATGGTGTTTAATGTCACTTTCTGCATTTGTGTCTTTATATAAATTCAAAGTTGGCCATTTATTTATATTAATGCTGTACTTTTTAGACACTGTTTACCCCAGGCATAAGTTGTCAGGCTCTATCATACCAGAAAATTTATGGGTGATAAAGTGTAGTAT
The DNA here is from genome assembly GCA_031216915.1 of Pictodentalium vernedei. Classification (NCBI taxonomy): domain Eukaryota; kingdom Metazoa; phylum Mollusca; class Scaphopoda; order Dentaliida; family Dentaliidae; genus Pictodentalium; species Pictodentalium vernedei. The sequence continues at coordinate 440,804,031 of CM062291.1, read as the reverse complement.
TCATGGGCTAGAATTGTTTGACCTCCTGCGTTGTCTACAATCATAATATTTAATACGGCCCCGGCGAATCTCTGAAGGTCTCTCTCATTACCACCAATTTCAGTCGCTGTATCATAATGCGTGGCTTTTTCAATGTAGTTGACAGTTTTGAATTCTAAAAATCGTTTTTCTTTTGGGAGCGGTGCTCATCATATTCCTTGAGCACAGACACACTACCATATTTTACGAAGGTGCGGTGGGGTGGGGTGGTGGTGGGGGGTGTTGATTTACTTAAAATCCGCGGTCAGTTATTTTTTTCCAACTTGAAGGAGGAGGTCGGTAAGAGAGTAGAGGGTATGTAAGGCGAGGTGAATAGGGTGGGTGCTTTGGAGGTCCACTGCTATTTCCGTGTGCCATGTGAAGAGATTTTCTCGATTACCAATGGTAGACGGCTATTTAGATCATGTGATGATTTACATTTAATGTAAAAAGCTTGAACTCATTCAGCATGTAGAAAATATTGTTTCAGCAGAATTCCTTCATGGGTTAACACTCCTCTTATACTACATTAGAACTATGTCATGTGGATAAATGACTCTTATTTGGGAAGAGAATGGGGGAGGCGCAAGGGGCGTTATAGTCACGGGGCCCAGGGACGCCATGTTGTGTTGTTATGGTAGCCCGCGTGAGCGGCCATGTTGAGACATCATTCCCATAGGGATATGTGATGTAAGTGCGCGTGCGCAGCGCGTGTAATTAGGTGACACGTGTTTCCGCCGTCCATTCTGTATATTGGAGACCGCCATCTTGGTTTTTATGGTAGTACGTGGTTGCTATAAGGACCCAATTGCCTCTAATAGAACGAGGATATGTTTTGAGGGTAAGTTCCATTGGACGGGAGTATATTGAACGCCCAAATGAGACCGACAACTATTTATTTAGCTCCGATTCGCGAAGAATGCTCGTTTTCTATGTTCTTGGCCTTTCCCTGGCCAGCATTCTCCCAGAATCCTCGTTTCTAACGGACACGGACCTGCCCAGAGTACCGCGTAGTGCTATATGACCTTAAAATGCGGTGTTTGATTGTACTAGAGTATTTTTCTAAGAGAAGCCTTGTAGGCAAATCCTCGTTTCCACTCTGTTACAGGATTTTATTAGGTACTGATTCTTCCAGAATCCTAGCCTTTATGTGGCTTGAATTCTGTATAGAAACCTCCCGTTTGACTGCTTAGAACATCTACTACGCATTCTTAATCTATTTAGGTTCCTGGCTATGTCCTTACCATTAGCTCTAGTCCTAGCTAGGAATGACACTCTCCCCACTGATATTAACTAAAATGTACCCCCCACCCCCCGTGTAAAGGTAGACGCGTGGAGCGGGAGATGGGGCTGTGGGAAACCTTGATCCGTCAGGGCCGTATTACATATTATAATTGAAGACAACACGCAGGAGACTCGTCCTTGGATATCATACTTCAGCACCTGTAAGTTACCTTGACAATTTATTCTGTTATCATAGAGCCTGCCAACTTATGCCTGGGGGTAACAAGTCTCTCAAAAGCACCTCATTATCATAAATAATCGGCCAACTTTGAATTTACATAAAGCCACAAATGCAGAAAGTGACATTAAACACCAGAAAATACGCACATCACATAACAATCATAAAAATACTTTTACTCGCCGTATTGAACCACCGAAATGATTTTGACCTGCAAAACGCCTTTAAATGTACGATAAAATGATTAAAAATCAATAAGATGTACCCAAAGTATGATTTGAGCCACCCCAAATTTTTTTAAAATTAAACGGAAATTGATAAAATTTAAAATTGTTAGTTTTCATGGATGTTTATTACACTATGGTTAAGTTTATTACACAACTGGTTATTACACTACTGATTGATTTGTATTACACTATTGGTTGATTATTACACTACTGGTTAATTTTTATTACACTACTGGTTAATATTACACTACTGGTTGATTATTACACTACTGGTTGTTACAAGGGCCCATCAGGCATCATCCCTGCTATTTTTGAACTTAATTCTTTTCACACGCACCAACACACACCGATACCAGGGATTACGGTATTACCAGCGAAAACACGGGTAGCCACTACCTCCGCTAATGGATGTACGTGTGTTTTCGCAGATAAAACACGGACAGCCACTACCTCCACAAATAGATGTAAGTGTGTTATAGCGGACAATACCGTTTCCCACTATATTAAACACCTATTACACTCTAAAATCCGTTGGGTTAAAAATCAACCCAAATCAACTGGGTTGAGTGAATATGAACCCAAATTGGGTTCATATTCACTCAACCCAGTTGATTTGGGTTGATTTTTAACCCAACGGATTTTAGAGTGTACCTTTCCTACGGTTCAATATTTGCAAATCGAGCACCTGTTCTATATCTTTTCCAGTTGACGGACCATTTTTTCCACCAGACGTCATGAATCCGTCAGAAGAAGTAAACTCCGCCAATTTTCGTAAATAGCTTATCGAAACTTCGCATTCTGTCCTAGGTCAATTCGGAAGCTGCGATAACAGCGGATAAATCAAATGGCAATTTGAAAATGTTTTTCTTCAAATCCACCGACATTAACAAAATTAAACTTATTCTGTAAATGGGAAGTGATTTAATAAAACAAGGTCTGACTTTGAAGCTAAATTCTCACGGATAACGGCAGGCAAATTCTTGAAAATGCGAACAAATAACGTATTTAGGCCCAATTTTTAAATATATTTCTCTGTTTAGAAAACTATCTGTCACACGTGTTTGCCAATCACACAGGAGTTTTGTTTCTGTTTTTATTTCAAGCAGATGATCAATAAATAACAATAGTTTTAAAGTTTGAAACTTTTTTATGCGATGTTTGAATTTCAATAGTAATGCATTGTAAGCCTTAGAGGCGTGTAATAAACACAACGCCACGTTGCGCCTCTCATTCCATCCTTTCGCCCGGGCTCTCGTGTCGTATTGGCGAACACATCCATACATCGTGACGTTCTGTGTATGTGTACTGTGTAACAACGGCGTGGATCGACTATGAGCCGTTATAAATTGACTTCCCTTTTTCAAAATTTGAATGAGTCTACATAAAACTGATGGAATATTTTGTCTGGAAAACACTGCGATCATATGCAAAGAAAGAAGCCAACGGATGACCACACTGACCTTCAATTTCCAACATTTAGTCTAGAAAGGCCTAGAACCCACCGATAAGAGAGAGTCTTGTTGCGCCAACCGGAATCGTCGCTACGCGTGTTCGGCGATGCTCCGCATCATCAGCCATGCTCGAAATGTACCGCCCTTCAATCCCAGAATCCCGGAATCGCATCTGATGACCTGAGTCCCTGTGACCAGACAAGTGACAGGGAAGTGAAATCTCGTCATTGTCGAATTGTACAAGCAAATGGAGGTTTTAGTTTTAGGACTGGACCCATTCCAAAATAGACACCCATTTGGAGTCTCTTGTTCTTGCTAATGAAATGCCGTAACGTGATAAACAGTACAAAAGCACATGTCACGTGACAGTATTCCATCAACAATACAAAGATACATTGACTTGAACCTGAAGTGAAGATTCGCACCGTAACCTATTTGTACCAATCACATCCATATTCGTCTGACGCTATTCACAAAAATAGCACTTCAGATTCCATTTTTTCAGTTTTCCCTCCAAAGCATCGATTAAAACCATTGGAGCGCGGTGGCTCACTAGGTAGAGGTGCAGGCTGCAAGCCGAGAGGTCCTCGGTTCGAATCCCATCTGCGGCAACCGCGTTGTGTCCTTGGGCAAGACACTTCACCCCCATTGCCCACGTGGGGGCACGGTGACGCTGTGTACTAAGGCGTACTGCACGTCGATGGTGCACTTGTCTTCAACCAATGTTAACCCTGCTTGTTTGGAGTTAGTATGTTGGGGAGCTGACAGTTGCTCGCCGTTGCTCAGTGGTTCTCTCCGAGTACTCCGGCTTCCTCCACCCGTAAAACTGTCATGGTCATGATTAGCTATTGTACAGAAATATGTGACCATAAACACCAATAAATAAATATAATAAATTAAAACCATTCACTGGGACGAGTACGTTCCCGTGAGGTCTATAAGGTATGTTTTCAATTTCAAAAAGAAAGTAGCTATTTTACAAGGTTGTTTTAAGATACACTGTTAAAACGTTGTTTTATGTTATACCTAACTGATTTCATGTTGAATACTCCATCAAGGACACCGACGGTTCCACTGATGCCTTTGTGATATCATGTACTCTGATGCCTTTGTGATCTCATGTGGAATAGTCCATCAAGGGCACCGATCATTACCATGATGCCCTACTGTCCTTATGTTGAATATTCCATCAAGGACACCGACCGTTCCCATGATGCCTTGTTGATCTGTTGAGCTCTCCCTGGGAACCTCATGAAGAGAAATAGTGCTTGTTTACTGTGGTAGACAAGCGCTGTTTTTTTATTTGTAAAATAGGACTCCGCAACAAATGCTCTGCTCTCCTCTTGTATACTCGACCAGAACTCTGACCATTCCTATGACTAGGTATAAACGATTGGTTCAACTCGACTTCACGCACATGCTGTGGTAATGAGATAGCCTGAGATTCTGAAAGTGACCTTAAACATCAGCAAATTAATTAGGGTATACTTTACCGGTCTCCGGTAGAATACTCCATCAGGACACGTATCGTTCTCATGATGCCTTACTGATCTAATCAATACTCCGTCAAAACGCCAACTGTTCCCGTGATGAGAAACTGCTTTCCCCTTACTAGTGTGTGTTGCACGTTTCAGGGATCGTTTGGGGGACCCCGGTCGGGGACCATGGAAGTGACGTCATAGTCACGTGACCCAGTAGCGCCATGTTGTGTTGTCATGTTAGCCTGCGTCAGCAACCATCTTGTGACGTCATCTCTATACGTGATACATGGTGTTAGTGCGCATGTGCAGTGCTTGTTGTTAGGGTGATACTTTTTTCTGTCGTCCATTTTGTATACTGGAGGGCGCCATCTATGGTAGCATGTGGCTGCTATGTGACCTAAAACCTTCTAATAGGACAGGGGTATGTTCTGAGGGTGTGTTCGTTTATACAGGAGTAGTTCCCCGATTCGTAGAATTACCACAAACAACTCGACAATTGTTTACTTGGCTCGGATTTCCCCAAGAATCCTTTTTAGTACCGCCATACCATGGATTTTAATAGTCGCATGTAGTGTTATAGCATCGCAGCCCCCTCCCCCCCCCCCCACCGCGGGTAAGTTCGATTTAACTAGAGTAGTTTTTCCTGGCTAATATTCCCCAGAATCCTTTTTAGAATATACCTTGGATTTTTTCCCAATTAAAGGTACGTTCCTTTGTATAATTCATTATCCAGAATCCTCTCCTTCAAACTGGAACTATATTTTTTTTTATAAATTTCCTACGCTGTATTTTTAGTAAAATCCTTAACTGTCCCCTTAATTGATTGTTAGGACCTATATTTAGCAATTTCTTTAAATGACACGCCTAACTGCGTGATTTTAAAAAATAAATTTAATGAGGATGAAAAATGAAGGCCATTTGGATAATGAGAGTATGATGGGGAAGTGGGGTAAGAAAATGAAGGACATGCAGTTAGTGAGAGAAAAATGGGGAAGTGAGGTAGGAGAATGTAGGATATGTGGTTAGTGAGAGAATAATGGGGAAGTGAGGAGGAGAATGAAGGAAATGTGGTTAGTGAGAGTATAATGGGGAAGTGGGGTAGGAGAATAGAGGACATGTGGTTAGTGAAAGTATAATGGGGAAGTTCGGTAGAGGAATGAAGGACATGCGGTTAGTGAGAGTATAATGGGGAAGTTCGGTTAGTGAGAGTATAATGGGGAAGTGGGGTTGGAGAATGGTTAGAGAGAGTGTAATTGGGAAGTGCAGTAGGATAGTGGACATGTTGTGGTTAGTGGGAGTAAAAGAGGGAAGTGAGGCAGGAGAATGATTGACAGGTATTTAATGGGAGTATAATGGGGATGTGGGGTAGGGGAATGAAATACATGCAGCTGGTGAGAGCATAATGGGGAAGTCAGGTGGGAGAATGAAGGACATGCGGTTAGTGACAGTATAATGGGAAAGTGGGGTAGGATAATTAAGGACATGTGGTTAGTGGGAGTATAATGTGGAAGTGGGGTAGGATGATGGAAGACATGTGGTTGGTTAGAGTATAATAGGGAAGTGGGGTAGGAAAATGAAGGAAATGTGGTTAGTGAAAGTATAATGGGGAAGTGCGGTAGAGGAATGTAGGACATATGGTTTGTAAGAGTATAATGGGCAGGTTAGGTAGGAGAATGGAGGACATGTGTTTGGGAGAGTATAATGGGGAAGTGGGGTAGGAGAATGAAGGACATGCGGTTAGTGAGAGTATAATGGGGAAGTTCGGTTAGTGAGAGTATAATGGGGATGTGAGGTAGAGGAATGAAGGACATGCGATTAGCGTGAGTACAGTGGGGAAGTGGGGTATGATAATGGAGGACGTGTGGTTCGTGGGAGTATAATGGGGAAGTGGGGTATGATAATGGAGGACGTGGTTAGTGAGAATATAATGGGGGAGAGGGGTAGGATAATGGAGGGCATGTGGTTAGTGAGAGTATAATGGTGAAGTGGGGTAGGAGATTGAAGGGCATGTGGTTAGTGGGAGTATAATTGGGAAGGGGGATAGGATAATGGAGGACGTGTGGTTAGTGAGAGTATAATGGGGAAGTGGGGTAGGATAATGGAGGACATGTGGTTAGTGGGAGTATAATGGTGATGTGGGGTATGATAATGAAGGATATGTGGTTAGTGGGAGTATAATGGGGAAGTGGGGTAGGGGAATGGAGGACATGTGGTTCGTGGGAGTATAATGGGGAAGTGGAGTAGGAGAATGAAGGACATGTGGTTAGTGAGAGTATAATGGGGAAGTGGGGCATGAAGGACATGTGGGTAGTGAAAGTATAACGGGGAAGTGGGGTAGGAGAATGAAGGACATGTGGTTAGTGGGAGTATAATGGGAAAGTGAGGTAGGAGAATGAAGGACATGTGGTTAGTGGGAGTATAATGGGAAAGTGAGGTAGGAGAATGAAGGACATGTGGTTAATGAGAGTATAATGGGTAGTGAGGTAGGAGAATGAAGGGCATGTGGTTAGTGAGAGTATAATGGGGAAGTGATGTAGGAGAATGAAGGGCATGTGGTTAGTGAGAGTATAATGGAGAAGTGATGTAGGAGAATGATGGGCATGTGGTTAGTGAGTGTATAATTGTGAAGTGGAGTAAGAGAATGAACGAAGTGTGGTTAGTGAGAGTATAATGGGGAAGTGGGGTAGGGTAATGGATGACATGTGGTTAGTGAGAGTATAAAGAGTATAATGGGGAAGTGAGGCATGAAGGACATGTGGTTAGTGAGAGTATAATGGGGAAGTGGGGTAGGAAAATGAAGGTCAGGTGTTTGGTGAGAGTATAATGTGGAAGAGAGGTATGAGAATGAAGGCATGTGGTTAATGAGAGTATAATTGGGAAGTGGAGCAGGTGAATGAAGACATGTGGTTCGTGGGAGTATAATGGGAAAATTGAGTAGGATAATGAAGGTCATGTGGTTAGTGAGAGTATAATGGGGAAGTAAAATAGCAGAATGAAGGGCAAGTGGTTTGGGGGAGTATATTGGGGAAGTGAGGTATTAGAATGAGGGACATGTGGTTAGTGGGAGTATAATGGAGAATTGGGGTAGAGGAATGAAGGACATGTGGGTCCTGGGAGTATAATGGGGAAGTGGGGTAGGATAATGGAGGACTTGTGGTTAGTGGGAGTACAATGGGAAGTTGGGTAGGAGAATGAAGGACATGTGGTTAGTGAGAGTATAATGGTGAAGTGAGGAAGGAGAATGAAGGATATGTGATTAGTGGGAGTATAATGGGGAAGTGGGGTAGGGGAATGAAGAACATGTGGTTTGTGGGAGTATAATGGGGAAGTGGGGTAGGATAATGGAGGACGTGTGGTTAGTGGGAGTACAATGGGGAAGTTGGGTAGGATAATGGAGGACATTTGGTTAGTGAGAGTATAATCGGGAAGTGGGGTAGGATAATGGAACACAAGTGGTTAGTGGGAGTACAATGGGGAAGTGGGGTAGGAGAATGAAGGCCATGTGGTTTGTGAGATTATAATGGTGAAGTGAGGTTGGAGAATGAAGGACATGTGATTAGTGGGAGTATAATGGGGAAGTGGGTAGGGGAATGAAGGACATGTGGTTCATGGCAGTATAATGTGGAAGTGGGGTAGGATGATGGAAGACATGTGGTTGGTTAGAGTATAATAGGGAAGTGGGGTAGGAAAATGAAGGAAATGTGGTTAGTGAAAGTATAATGGGGAAGTGCGGTAGAGGAATGTAGGACATATGGTTTGTAAGAGTATAATGGGCAGGTTAGGTAGGAGAATGGAGGACATGTGTTTGGGAGAGTATAATGGGGAAGTGGGGTAGGAGAATGAAGGACATGCGGTTAGTGAGAGTATAATGGGGAAGTGGGGTAGGATAATGGAGGACATGTGGTTAGTGAGAGTATAATGGTGAAGCGAGGCAGGAGAATTAAGGACATGTGGATAGTGAGAGTATAATGGGGAAGTGGGGATAGGATAATGGAGGACATGTGGTTAGTGGGAGTTTAATGGTGAAGTGGGATAGGATAATGAAGAATATGCTGTTAGTGTGTGACACAAAGGAGAGAGTTCATTTGCTTATCAGATGGATTCAGAGGAATGGAGCAACTGATGTCATCAATCAGTTCGTCTTCGAGAGTTGGTAGGAGTGGAGAGCCGGTGGAAAGAGCGACAGTTGGGAACACAGGGGTGACCAAGGCCTTCTCACCTGATAACAGCAACAAATCAGTGGTCAGCGAAAGTGTTATTTTTATCAATATTATTAATATTATCATTATTATTATTATTATTTTATTATTATTATTATAATTATTATTAGAGTGTCAGATGCCAATTTATGATACGTTTTAAACTGAAGGTCTTAAGTGATACCCAGAATCGAGTGTGGTTTTTGATACTTTGGTTTGATACCCCAGCTCCTCCTCCCCTTGGCCGGGGATACTTCTGGCGCTCTTGTTTAAATAAACCTGATCTCGACAGGAGTTCCGATATAATATAATAAATATTACACCAAGTTGCGAGCTAAACAGCAGTTTGTGGTCCGGCCAGTCAGCTTTGATTAAGCATATCGATCCCGAGCTACCACGTGGGGGCACTTTGACCCTGTACACGAAGGCGTACTGCACGTGGGTGGTGCACTTGTCTTCTACCACGGCTATCCCTACTTCGCTGAGTTGATACGTTGGGGAAGCGGACAGTTTCTCGCCGCTGCCGGCGGTTCCTTTTGGGTAATCCGGCTCCCTCCACCCATAGAGCTGTTTGACAGCAGATAACCCAGGCTGTCGAAAGTGCCGTTAAACCTCTGTAAAAAATCTCCCCTAGTTTGACTTGCTGGTCATAAAACTAAACTGCTACTTGGCTCTCCGGCAACTGCAACATTTGTTAAAATCTCTTTGTGGCTTATGTAATGTAATGTTCCCAGCTATTACTGCTAATCATAGAGCTCAAATTATAAAGAATTATCATCACATAAAACATATAAACAGTAAATCTACAGTATATTTTTTGTCGGGTGGGAAGGGTAGAACGTCAAGTAACTGTGCAAACTCCAGACTTCGTGTAATCTCTAATGCTGTCACAAATTGAGGACAAACCCGTGGTAAATTGCCAATTGTTTATCATCGAGATAACAGAAAGTCGCGTGATACCCGGGTGCAGCTGGACTTTATCATTAAATAAATACTAAATGTTTGCTTTTCCTGCGATCTTTCTAACCTTGAATGACGAAGCAAGTACAAAAATATAATTTTATATAATCACAATAAAGGCACACTACACGTACTGGCGATTTATTTATATCATTTACATGCATTTACTTTTGTTTGAATGAATTCTTATACCACAATTGCCATCGTTGATCTCTTAAGGGCCTATATAAGTAATGAAATTTTGTTTATTTTGAAAATTCTCACCTCTGATATTCCTTCAATTCAAATTAAATATACACAAAATGTACATCAAAATGAAGGTTGGGAGGTATAGAACATGAAACACATGTGTAGTCAACTCATAGAGTCGACTGTAGGCACCCCTGGTTCCTGGAAGTCTGCTGCCGTATTCGCACCAGAACTGATAATTTAATAATATTTCAAGAAAACAACTTGTGGCCAAATGTGCTTTATATATTCAAGAACAAAGCTAGGGGATAAAAATTCTTCAAAACACGGCGACAGAGCTGCATTGGGGAAAATTCCAAAGCCTTTGCTTTTGTTTACGTATGAGTATACCTTCGATTTCCGGTCGACGTCATCGGACAGAAAACGCATGTAAAAACAACGCCGTCTAAAATCAAATAACGAAAAAGATCGCCTTCATACAGTATACTGTTATTAGATAGAGATTGCACAGTTGCCATATTCAATGCAAGGTATCATGATACCTGTTGAAATTTCTTAGAATTACGATTTTGTTTTTCGATGGAAATTGGAGGTAACGAATGATTTGCGCATGTCTGTCGAGCATGGAAACCATCTTCAATAAAAAATTCAGACAGTGTTGTCCTTTTCCAAAATGCAGTCCTATCGCTGTATTCGAAAGTGTTTTGAATGCCTAGCTTTGTTCTTGGATATATGAAGCACATTTGGCCACAAGTTGTTCTGATGAAATATTATTTTATTATCAGTTCTGGTGCGAATACGGTAGCAGTCTTCCAGGAACCAGTGGTGCCTACAGTCGACTCTATGAGTCGATTGCATATGTGTTTCGTGTTCTATACAGCCCAACCTTCATTTTGATGTATACTTTGTGTATATTTAATCGGAATTTAAGGAATATGAGAGGTGAGAATTTCAAAATAAACAAAATTCCATTACTTATATAGGCCCTTAAGGTGATTCTAAACTGAAGATTGTAGTTTGAGTGGACAGGTGGAAAACATGATGTTTTTTCATTACTTTTCAATAGTAATGGTTATTTAATACATGAATGATTGCTTCCTACCTAATAGATTACAAAAATGTGATAAAAAATGAAAAAAAAGAATTTACTCACCAAAAAAATGCTTTTGAATATCCCGGACTCACGGTCAACTTCCTGCCACCAAAACTTAAAATATGAATCTCACATTGAAGGATATGTTTTATATGTGCACTAGAGAACAACAGTTGAGTCATAACTTTTTAAAACATAAATCCAGTTGTATGTTAATTTAAATTTTTGAAGGACCACTGCATGCATTGGTCCAGCCATTTTTTCACAGGGAACTATTTACAGTTCAAAAGTATGGCACACCACACTAATCAGTAATCTAGTTTACCTCCCCTGCGAATATTAGCCATACAGGTGATATATCTGTTCTGCCCTCTTCCACAAGTAAAACTGTCTTGACATGAGATGACCCTGTTGACAGTGTATCGTCAAATCCCAATAATAGAAAATAAATAATTGCGCAGCTACCCCGCACTCCCCCCCCCCCCCACCACCATAAAAAATTGAATTTTTCAAAATTGAAAAAGGGACATAATTCTGACAAAAATTGTCGGATCAAACCCTGATTTGACTTGACCAGCATTTTATGTTTATTTGATTCTGTCAAGTACAGCTCAAGTTATTGGTTGGAAACTAAAAAAATGGAGCTTTCAAAGTTGAAAAAGGGGCATAATTTGGGCAAAAATTGTCGGACTGCACGATTCGAACTGGACCTGTATTTTATATTGATACACCTGCATACCAAATTTCATTTGATTTGGTCAACTATAACTAAAGTTATTGGGAAACCACAGTGGGACGGATACACGAACGGACGGACACCGGCTATTTTAATAGTCCCCCGAAAAATTTGTACAGGGAAAAAAGGTACACATTAATATTGCCTGCAACAGTAATAGACCAACTCAACATTTGATGCTGGTCACATCCCATCCACAACAGAGACCCCTTTAACAGTGGCACATTTCCAGATTGGACTGGAATCACGAAGCATTCCCAAGCCACCTTCAGTTTCCACCTGTATTCAGTATTTTTGTCATAAAGGTTTTCTCTTGATTCTTGTGCCCTCTTACTAGTATGTACAATGTGAAACCTGTGCAGTGAATATTGTAAACATTGAGTTCAGGTTTTAGGCTCTAGTGTTGACAGACTATATTATTCTGATTCTGTGACCTGCAGACTAGTACCACCCACACCCCCAGTGGTATGATACAGTTATGAATTCCTCTCAACCATTTTGCTTGACATTATGTTTTCATGAAAACATTTTGTTTCCCCACAACACCCATTCAAGATGTCGAAGAGTCCCATGAAATGACAATCTCTTACCTCTTTATCACTGTGTACTTGTATATAATATAACTGGAAGACAATATTTATGACAACTTTCTTTCAATTATTTAACTAACACACTGATCAAATCACTATTGTTGCAGGCCTGGCAGTCTGAAAAATGCAGGAGGGCAAAAAATCGCTCTCCTCAATCAGCTTAGGAGAGCAATTAGCTTTACACAGCATTTTAAGTAACCAATTTAACGAACTCATTGAAACTGAAACCAACAGACTATTACATCAGTGATTTTATTAACTTTACTAAGGTAAAGCGAAATCTCTTAGACATCTAGATGTCTCACTCAACAACCGAACACACACTTGACAAGACCTGTGTGTGTACCCAGACCTGTTGTCCAAGAAAGTCATACGCCTACCACTACCACCTTCAACCCCCCTAAGGGGGTTGAAGGTGATAGTGGTAGGCGTATTCTTTCTTGGACAACAGGTCTGCTTGAATCTACAGTCACATCCTGGTGCAAGTGCTTCAAGTGACAGGATAGTAGTAATGGTAGTATATTATAGTGTCAATATACCTTGAATAATTACCCCTCAAACTGTGATGTCAGTTGTTGAACTTGAAACTGACAGAAAAAAAATATTGCTGTGACCCATTTTGCTTCAAATGGTCGCAACTGTGTTTGGATATGGTTGCAGCCATTACCTTTTACCACTAAACCACTTTCAAAATGAAATTACGTGATGTTATGTAACTTCGAAGTTAAATTACATTTTTGCTTTACAACAAAAATTTAATGTGAGCATAATACATGTAATCTCAATCATCCCAGACCAAAATATTTAGGAGGGCAATTTTTCGCTCTCCTTAATTCTTTCAGGAGGGCAGTAAGGAGAGCTAAAAAATCGCTCTCCTGAAATTGCCAAGCCTGTAATGTTGCACAGATAAATGACCATTCAGATTTTATTATTTGTACAAATTTTGCAACACAAACATAGCAAGTGATTATGATCTTCAACGGTAACTGATGAGCTCACTGGAGCCGTTCCAATGGGAGGTTATGAGCTCTGTTTTTCAAAGCAGAAAGTGTATATATTCCGTGATACGAGAAAGCATCACAGACGTGCCACCTTTCCTCTGCATTATTGAAAGTGTTAATCGTTTCCCTCCCATAAGCAATCCTTACCATTTCAACCAAAGCTTGTTCACATGAGGTGTTGGTTGAGGTACAGAAAATAAAAAAAAGAAAACCTTTCAATTATATGTTGGGGAATGGTGCTGCGTTGATATGCCCACTACATCAGAGCTTCGTGTGGCCAAATTGAGGCCTCATTCCCAATGGGGTACATGCAATAAAATTCCTAATATCTGGCACAAAACAATATTATTCCTTAACTTATACAGCATTATCAGGTTACAAAACCTGTGATCTTCTGACAGTTGATTCTAATAAACTGATACCCATTTTAACCTGTATTCTCTCTGGAAAAAGCTTCCAGCTGGGTTTATGTCTAGATGGCTAAATGAATAATTTTCCCAAGACCATGAAAAAGGCCCCTTTCCCAATTTACCTGGATCAAACCCTGAACTGTACTTGTAGGTTAGATACAGTGCTTTTCACATCCAGTCAAGTTAATACATTTAAAAAGCTGTGTTTTACCCATGGCCACCAAGTTAAACGAATTCACGGGAATATATGAAAAAAGTTTGCTAGAATTGACTTCTTTTAACCCTTTACCTAACATGAAAAGCAGACGACACTTGCAAAAAAAATTCTTGAATAATTAATTTTTTGCATTTTTTGTCTCAAAAACATAGGTTATGACCCCTCGTTGGAACGAGCTCGACGAGCTCGTTCCAACGAGGGGTCATAACCTATGTTTTTGAGACAAAAAATGAAAATATTTTGAAAATTAATTGGCGATTTTTGAGAATAGCGCTGGCCGGTTTTGGCCGTTACGTTGGGTAAAGGGTTAACCTTTTCCCTAATACTGTGAATCCATCCATCCTGTGTTATTAGTAAGAATTTTAGAATACATTGACCTATTGAATAATAGTGCTGAATTACTATTATACATGAAAATTTCAGTCAACACTATTATTTAATAGAGCCCAAAGGTGAAAATGCCATCACTATTATTAATTTTCAATAACGTTTATCAAATGTGCAAGACCTCACCATTTTCAGCCATCCATATTATGAGGCAAGTAAGAGTGTAATGCAAAAAGTAAACCAACAGACAGATGGACGGACATACTTTGCCTGAAAATATATTGCCTGATTTATGGAATGTATAATGTCTTGTGAAGATTACGAAAATTTATTTTGTGTGTGTGTGTGGATCTCTTAGACTCTTGTACTATTTAGAGTAGCCGAGCCATTGACAATGAATTCATATATAATCTTCTTGGTTTTTTAGTTATCTAATTACTATTTTTTAATTCCGTTTTCTAGATTTTTGATTATTTAGAGGCCCTATTTGTAACTTTGTGCAGAGAGTTTTTGTGAAAATGAGGATTTATTAGGCAATATTTCGATAAGGCAAAACACTCAAAAATTTTAAGCTCGATTGTGCCTTGTGTGTGTTGCCATACTTCACTTTCGTTGAGAATTTCTATGCAACGACTGATGAAATAATTTCCTAGAGAAAAATTGCATGTTCACACTTCTGTCATATTTTAATTTGTGATTAGGAGGTCTAGTGGGGTGGATAGAAAGAAAAAATATTATTTTTCGCACTTTGAACAAGCGACTTCCCAACGCATGTGACTTTCCGGTGACAACAACTTCGATCTACAAATACTTGCAGACATGAGTCTAATAGCCCACAGATTATTCGAAATTATCGATGATCTTTGTGGATTGCAAACAAATATAATGAAATACATCGTTTACAATGATTCGCAATGTAAATCACACCAGATCGCAAAATTAGGAGCATTATTTCTGGAACTCACCGAAACCAGACCGAAACGGAGCCGAATGACAGACCAATAAAGTTATACCATCAATATTACATGACGAACAATAGTTCCCCCGATTTGCGATTAAAAGAAGTGAAAAAGCAACCAGTTTACGAATATTTCAACAACGAAAGAATACAACATGGGTTTCTAATTCCACTATATGACACAGTTTTGTTAATTAAAGATAACCGAAATTTTTGTTCTCTATTGGTAATTTTGGCGCATGAATACAAACTAATAGCAAGGTCGATCCGTGTAAACAAATTGATTGCTACAGTTGGTGAGGGAAGAATATTTATATAAAACATACAATCAATGCAATTTGCCTCTATTAGTCTGCTTTCCTTGAGATATATCGACAATCAGCATTTCAGCAGTGGCATTGTCATGAGAATTTACGGGACATATGGCGAGATCGTTCGTCGCAATATTGCCCACAACCTTCAGTGTTTTGAATTTCCCACCGTAAACATGGCGGACACTTTTGAAACTAAAACGATCCAGGTTGACAACGTGCTTAGTCCTATCTTCAATGTGTTTTATTCAAAATTAAGACTCAACTCTGCAGTACATTACTGATAGCTCACGTTGGTTGTTCATTGGAAGGTGGGGCGTCTCGCTATTCTTTGAAAACCTGACCACGCCATTTCCGACTTTTTGACAGTACACATTTTCTAATGTCCCCAAATGACTCGTAAATTTGTTAAATGCATATTTTGCGGGTCCCATCACGTTCTATGTGACATGACCATTCCCCCAACCCCGGTATCCAAGGGCAAGGCTGTTTCGTTGCCAAGTTATTGTTCAGTGAAATGTTCACATTTTTCTGTGTTTCTGGCTTCCATGTTGGCAGCCATGACTTTAGAATGACCTTAATTCTACATGTATACACAATGCAAAAACTAAAACTGCCTGATATGGCTTCAATGGGACTCGGCAGCTGGTACCATTATTTGAATGAATGTGTCTCAGCGAAATGTGGATCATTTATTGTAGCAAGTAAGTTTGGCTGATAGCAGTCCGGCTGAAGCGCTTGACCCAGATTACACGGAGACACACTGCATCCATTTACTACTGTTTAGGCCATGAAATGGGCAATGTCAGTGGTTTGTGCGTCCGCAAGTAGACCTCCAAACTATCCAATGTCTAATAGCCCTGTTAAGGGAACGTCCAACGTAAATTTGGTCACATTTCAGGTAATTTTCTTCCAAGTCCAAAAAAGGCCCAACATGAATTACCCCAATAAAGTATATACCAAAATGTTCGGAATGAAACATAAAACATGTAGAAACTGAAATTTGCCATGGAACTGTTGCCATGTGGTAGATATCACCGCCTGAAAGTCTTCTATGGCATAAATAACCAACCAAATTTTAGACAATAACATACCTTAAATTTGTTGAATAGTTCAATTCTGCAATCCTTCTAGTACAGACTCGGAGAAATCTTGTTATCATTCTTGCAAGGAATAGACCACATGACCAACTGTAATTTAGGATGCCTACATTACAAAAGGGCTCCCATTTTCCTTGTGCTTGTTTACCTTTTATGACATTCACCTAGGGTCAAATCCACATAGTTCAGAAGAATAAGTATGGAGTCATGAGAGGGTGCATCAATGAAAAATGAAGAATGACCAATGTGGCTTTTGTGAGTCTGGTATCACCATACCCCACAATCCTGTGCCATTTTGTATGAGATCTGTATCAAATTGGTAAAATATGATGAGATTGATACACCAAAAAAGGGTGAAATGCCAAACATCCTCATTTAGTGTTTTATGTGTCCATTTCAGGGGTTGCATGAGCAATGACAGCTGCCAAGAGTGTCATTTCATTATTCAAGTGTGGCCGAAACAACAAACAAGAGGCACCGAGTGGCCTTAATCGCTTACCTGCCAAAGTGGTTCAAAGAGGTATTTGGGGTCACATTCAGTTAGACATGGTCCATCAACACTACAAAGGAATGAAGTCATGAAAGGCAAATTTTATGGAAAAAACTAAGGAATGGATTTGAACAAACCTGAACCTAACATGCACCTCCCTGCCACCAGCTCACCCTACCCATAGAAAGCCCCAATATTAAGCCGGGGACTCAAATTTAACAAACTTGAATCTCATCCCCTTATAGATGCTGCATGCCAAATATTAAAAGCTTCTGATTGGTGGACTGGAAGAAGAAGATTTTTAAAGAATATTCCTCATATTGCACTGATCTGAACATTTGGGCTCCCATAGAGAGCCCAAATATCGACCCAGGGATCTGATTTCAACAAACATGTGAATGAATCTTCCAAAGATGTTATATGTGAAACAAATATATTTTCTTTGTGACACCTTCCTGTATTGCTAGTGAATAGTGAACAATCCTGTTGACTCTTTTACTGCAAAGGCATAAACAAATAAATACTTACATTCATGTATTTAGTATCCTTATTTGCTGTATCATTTAAGTTTCTAAATTAACACCAGGTTCATTTGGAGTTTCATACAAGTGTACAGATAAGTGTTTGTGCATTCCATCAGATACATCATCAGTGTTTTTGAAGGGAACATTTAATCCTATTTCAGTGTTTTTGAAGGGAACATTTAACCCTATTTCAGTTTTTTTGAAAGTAAAATTTAATCCTTTTCAGTACAAAATTCTGGAATCTATTTCTTCACCAACAACTCCCATGTTTTCTTCGGAAGAGTATTTGTATGCAATAAAGATAAAAATCTTTACACTTTTTCCCTCAAAATGCACTAAGTTAAATTTGGGGCTCCGAATGAGAGCCATAATATGCACCTAAATGTGTGATATGAACAAGTTCTAGTCAGAACCCCTCATCAATGATGCATATGAAAAATTCCAAAAGTTTTGGACCAATGGGTCTACAGCAAAAGATTTTTCAACTTTTTACAAAAAATATCTAATGGTGTTACCAGAGTTATGTCTCTGTGAAAACACATGTGGACGTTTGAACTTTTCTCAAACAAACTTGAATTGTGAAATCATCAGGAACATCCACAACAAATTAGAACCCAATTGGCCAAGCCAAGCAGTGGCCAAGCAGTTTCTTAGATGAAGTTGATTTCATAAACTTCACGATGGCAGTCATAAGTTGAGCTACTCTCAGGTGAGCTAAATAGGTTTCTCCAGGATAGTGACAAAAATAAAGGACTTCAAATTTCATTACTATCGCAACACATCTCATTGGGCACAATGTTGTGTGTGTGGGAGGTGGAAGGAAGGTATCTGTATAATTAGGGAAAACAAAAATTTCCTATGTTGAACCCTGTCATGAAACAAGGTTTTTGCAGTTATCTCCACTTTTTGGGCCCCATGTAGGTGGACTCAACCAGTTTGAACAAACTTGAATCTTTGGGTAATAGGGATTCATTTAAAAAAAGTTCACGACAACAGACAGACGAATGGACACATGCTGAGCCCTAATATTGACCGAGAGACTCGATATGAACAAACTTGAACCAAACCCTTACTAGAATGCTGCATACCAAATACCAAAAGATTCTGCCCACTGGTTCTGGAGAAGAAAATATTTAAAGAATATTACCTGAATCGCACAAAGTAAAAATTCATGCTCCCATGGTGAGCCCTAATATTGACCGAGGGAAGTCGGGATGAACAAACTTGAACCAGACCCATACTAGAATGCTGTATACCAAATATCAAAAGGTTCTGCCCACTCGATCTGGAGAAGAAAATTTTTAAGGAATTTTACCTAAATCGCACAAAGTAAAAGTTCATGCTCCCATGGTGAGCCCTAATATTGACCGAGGCACTCTTTATGAAGAAATTTGAACCAGCCCCATACGAGAATGCTGCATACCAAATATCAAATGATTCTGCCCACTAGTTCTGGAGAAGAAGATGTTTTAGTAATTTTTCTAATGTACATAGAGTGCTATCAGAGTTATGTCCCATATGGAGCCTTAAGTGGTATGTCCATTTCATTTGGACAAACTTGAATTGACATATGGTAATGAATATCCATACCAAGTTTCGAGCAAATCGACCTAGCGGTTTCAGAGGAGAAGTCGTTTGAAAAAAGTTCACGGCGACGGACGGACGACAGACGGCAAGTGATAAGTTGAGCTCCCTTCGATGAGCTAAAAATGACCTGTCCTGCATGCAGAATACTTTCACCAATTGGCTACACTTAGTTCGAAATCATGGCTTCCAATTCACTTATGTACATGATTTGGTATACTTCATGTTTTTTGGAACTATCGGCCTTCCGTAGTTGCTGTTTGGGGAGGCTTGAGTGTTGTTTTCTCATGAGAGTTGAGAACAATAATAACTGATCTGCCTATCAATACTAATTTCATAGGCGAGGGGTTACCGGTCTGAACAATATCGGAATTGTGTTGGTTATTAAATTCATTTATCTAAACACTTATGACACGTTGTGGTCTCATTTCGGTAATTCGTGTGAATTTTTGTCCGCCCAACGGATCTTTTCTATTTTTGTCCACAGAATGTCAACACACATAGATTTTCGCAACCTTCTGTTGCTAACAGCGCTCAAAATCGACGTTGATCCGTCTTATACACAATGCGGTCGTGCGAGGGAGATATTTAAATTTACGATGGTACGACATTTTTCTATATTTGGTGAACAGGAAGAAACCTTTCTGATAATTCTTTTTTTGACATTGGTCTTCTTTTTTCGTAGCAGACTTCATCAAGCCTTCTTTACGTCACTAATATAGTTCGGCGACAGTAAAATTATTTTTTCGTCAATATACAATTGTGACGACTGTGATG
Organism: Pictodentalium vernedei; assembly: GCA_031216915.1. Taxonomy (NCBI): domain Eukaryota; kingdom Metazoa; phylum Mollusca; class Scaphopoda; order Dentaliida; family Dentaliidae; genus Pictodentalium; species Pictodentalium vernedei. The sequence continues at coordinate 440,783,926 of CM062291.1, read as the reverse complement.
TATGTTGATGTGAATATATTTTTGTTTTCAAATATAATTTTCCACTTTTATGTTCTGATCATCATCACCAACCAAATAATTGTAGTTCGAATCGGTGGCGTATTAATCCCTTGCTGACACTTGCGTCACATTGCACAGTTTTAGAATTCAACAGCACTGCTATGGACTGTATCTCGCATTTATCACATTGTCAGTTGAATATTTTCCCATGAATGTGTCGTGAGTTGTACATTACATCGCCTGCCAGATTCAAACACAGCAGTGAAATGTTTGAAGATTTCAGATCGTGGGAAATGAAATAATTTCACAACTTCGCCCAAAACCCACGTGATCACAACAAACGTGTCGCCCAAACACAATGAAGCGTTTGTAGTCATCCATTTTCCCCTGAGCGTTCTCACCACGTTGGTGATAAAATGATAAATATGCTTTCTCCGAGTATAGAGTGTGGAGTCTTTTATTCACAACTCAGACATTCGAATTACCGATCTATTCCTTGTTAATCCTGACGGTTACTTATGCGGCTGGCAATTTCTTTGTCATCAAAAGCAAAAAAAATTAAAAAAATATTTTCCAAAGGTGGATAAATTCGGGTTTTGTATACTGTTGTCATTAGTTTGGTAAATATAATATGTCGTTATTCACCGCTTAAATCCGTATTTAGGGCAGTGTGAAAATTTACAAAAAAATGCCCAAAGTTACGTTGGATGACCCCTTAAATAACCTGGAAAAGGGATACTGAATGGGGGCCTAAGTGAAACGAACGGCCCAACGGGAGGTAGCAATACCCCACCTGACCCATTGAGTAACCAGGAGGAAGGACAGGGACGTAGCTCTACCTCAGTCAGCATCTTGTCAAGTACAATGAAAACATCGAATATAGCACTACCCTAGCGTACCCATCGAAAGGGGCAGCGAGGCACGGTAGCGATGCCAAAGATCGACCAGAGGAAGGTGGTGTAAAAGCAACAAAAATGTCGCAGCTGCAATGGCACAGTCAGATAATGACAGAAAAAAGGGAAAAGAAAAAAAAGACGAAGACAGAGGCCTGCAGGAATGGTTGAACAAGAGGTGCCAGTTGCTGAATGCTCATTCATGGTTACCTGGCCGATGGTGGTGGTTGGGGAGGTGGGGGAAAACTATGCACAACAAGTTTTTGACACGGAAAACTTTTCAGAATGCGAGCTGTACGTGTGTTAGATGAATGAAGACTGAAGCAGAAACTGTCGTAGTATCCTCATTCTGGTTGGTGATGTAGAGACTTGCAGAATTTGGCAAGTTTTTAACATGGGACAGTACGGAGCGGGGATCTAGAAACTGCCCCTGCAAAACTCTCACAACAGACAAACAATAGGTGTCTGTCCTTTGGATGAATAGGAGTCTGCCCTATAGATGACTTGGTGATCTTGAGACTTCCAGTTCTCCTAGAATGCTGTTCTCAAGATCGTGATAGTCCCAATTCTAAGCTGAATTGTGTCATGGGGTGATCAAAAGACAATGCGACCAACAACCAGCTCGTCGATTAACCATGTAATTCAGGCCCCTAAAGTCATTAACCCGCGCCGATATTCTGAGTACATAAACTACAGGAAATGGTACCATTTCTCTACAATTATCTCTATTAATTAAGTATTAAGCTTAAACAGGATGTGATAGATATTAACGTATTACTCTAGAGTGGTTACTACGTACAGTTACTTCAAAGTCGACAAGGTCTCTCTGCTTTAAGAGTGAGAATGTTGTCACTGAACTGAACAGAGGTGCCAATTGCGCTGAGCAAATCCGTTGTGAAGCTAGATTGATATACTCAGATCATTGATAGAATGATGTCTCACTTTCTTTCTTGTCATTGACATGTAGCTTGTAATCATTTTTGTATTGAAAACTTTCTCTTGAAGAATAAGATGGCACTTTTTGAAAAATATGAAATTTATGGCAAGTTGTGATATGTTTATTTTGCGCAAAAAGGTCAGAGCGTTCTTGTTGTGTTTGTCATGAGCAGAAGGTTTTCGATGATCTTTCCTGATGGATTGCTCATTTGGGGCCGTGTTCGTTTCGTGTTTTTTTTTTAGTTTAAACAGTATTTATTTCAAATATCTGCATGGTACAGAATTCAATAAATTAAGCATTGTGGATTCAACAGTAAGCCAAAAGCTTATAGTGAGATGTTTCCACACAACCAATACAGACCAGTCAATTTTTTATACGTAAGCTGCCAAATTTAGAAGACTTCCATCTGAGGCAATGGTTATGGGGTCCTATTTTACTAGGAAAACAGAGCTTTTTTACCACAGTAAACAAGCACTACTTCACTTCCTGGAGTCCCCATAGCAAACTAACTGTTGTGATCAGAAAAGTGGGCTGAAAATTTTGATTGGATTGTGACTGGATGATGGTCCGGTCAACACTATCTTTCTACTTTTCTCACCATAACACAGTTGAATCTCACCTCTTAGAAAGAAATGTGAGTATTGAATCTGAGGTGCTATTTTCTTGTTTTTCATGACTCGGTCATGAATTCGCAATATTTTATCAATGGTGTATTTGCCTGTCACGATCCAACAGCTGAAATAATTTTCTTGAAATAATCTGATAAATGATATTCATAAAAATTGTTCTTACTCCCCCAATATAAATAACTACAGACAGCTCATGAGTTATAAATTACAATACATGTGTTGTGAAACTCTGTTAATTGAATCAGGCCTTTATATTGTGGTATTTTGGGCACATCTTTTCCAGGTCTTTAAAGATGCCCAAATTACAGAAAATTCAGTTTTCAAGTAAAAATTGTTCATTTTTAAAGCTGAAAGTAACTTTACACATCATAAAATATCAGAAAAACACTCCATCAGCTGAAAAATTTGAATACTTATAAGTGAGACAAATGAAGGACAATGTTTTAGCATGGTTCCTAATTTGGGCACATCTTTTACCGCCTTGAATTTACTATTATGTAACTTCCTTAACCATTGCATGTGGAATGATGTCAGAATAACAAAATTTTAAGCAACACATTTTTCTCATAATGCAACTGGGAATTTAACCAATTCATTCCTGTTTGGCAGTTCAATGAGCTCTGTCAAACAAGACTGAATTGAATAAGTTTCTAGCTGCATTATGCAGAGAATAAAGTCTCGAATTTTGAGATAATCTATTTACCGTTAATCTGAATTCAATAACGAGGACCGGTCACCGATTTATGGGAAATATTTTCCGCTTGAAATTTTGATATTTCAATGTTGGTGTGCAGATGCTTAAGGCCGCTGAAAGCAGGGGGTGGGGTGGGGGTGGGGGGTGGGGGGTGGGGGTGGGTAACCTACGAAGGCCTGTGATCATGTAAGGTACATGTGCATAATATTCATAACAAACCATTGCTTTCTTTTTTTGTATTTTATATGGTATGTAAACATGACATCATCTTTTTGAAAGCTCTCAGAAAGCTTCTCCCGTGAATAATGTTCAGTGTGCAGAGATAATATTACTAGTATAACTGTACAGCTCTCACCCTCAAGAAAAGTTTCTCCTGTATTCATTTATTACGGTTTAATGACACTTTCGACAGACGAGGTCACCTCGTATCAGACAGTTTTAAGGGTGGAGGAAGCCAGAGTAGCCGAAGAGAACCACTGAGCAATGGGGATCAACTGTCAGACTCTCCAACGTATTAACACCACGCAATCAGGTTTAGCATTAGCTGAAGACAAGTGAATCATCGACGTGCAGTACACCGTACTACACAGCGCCACCATGCCCCCACATGGACAATCGGGATGAAGCTTGTCACGATCCAACAGCTGGGGAGCGCAGTGGCTGAGTGGTAGACTGTTGGGCTTCTATGCAAGCCAGAAAATAAGCAAACTGTCATCTGCAAAATGAGGTCCCCAGAGGGTGAATTTAGTGATGCGACCCTGCACAGCAGGGTAGCATCACTAAATTTACCCTCTGTGAACCTCACTCTGAATCAGGATATCAAAGCTAAACAGAAAGAGGTACCCAGAGGATAAAATGACCCACTGTATGGGATAGCATCATCAAATTCACCCTCTAGGGACCTCATTCTGCAAGTGTCAGACTGCTTATTTTCAGGCCTGCTTCTATGCCAGAGGTCCCGAGTTCGATCTCCGTCCGGGGCGAGCCGCATTGTGTCCTTGGGCAAGGCACTTTATCCCGGTTGCCTACATGGGGGCACGATGATGCCTTTACTAAGGCGTACTGGGACGAGGTGCCTTGCCCAAGGATACAAGGCAGTTGCCCCTGGTGGAGATCGAACCATGGACCTTTGAAATCCAATGCGTAACTACTGAGTAACAAATTCACCAGCAATATAATGTCTACATACATGTATATTAAAGTCTGGAGATTTCATACATGTACATGCTAGGCTCACAAAGAAATCGTCTGCAGAAAATGAGTCTAGACATATATTGTACATACATGTTATCGCTACAGTGAAGTGATCTGGGTCGTAGTGTCACGTCGAGTTGAGGAAGTCCGATTGCAGGCAGTGAGTTTGATCCGGTGACCTGACCTCCTCAACGAGATGTGATGCGACGACCCAGATCACTTCACTATAGCGATAAAAGGTTTATTATATGACTTATTGTTCAACATCGCATGCCAACGCTACCATTAACAATTCCCCCCAACCTTTTTTGGTAAATTGGATAGAGCGGTTTTACTTAGTTTGGACTTGAGGTATTCAAATGTACTTATTGGTTTTTAAGGTCACTTTTAACATCTTTGGCTACTTCATGACCACAACATCGGTATGAAGTCAACTTTAGCCTTTTGTTTATACCTGCATGTAAGCTGCACACACACTTTAGATAATGTCCACTGCAGGCATTGGTTGCTGGTCCTATTTTACCAGTAAACCAGAATTTGTTTACTGCTGCGAATTGTAAACAAGCACTACTCTACTTCCCCTGGTTCCCAAGGGTGAAGTTGTCAAAGATGTATAAGTCGGTACTCTCTACACTGGAGAATATAAGGGTCCATTACAAGAAGTAATCTGAGTGGAAACTCCACTTTCCATGTGTTTTAGTGGCAATTCACAACTAAAACACCTGGAAAGTAGTATTTCCACTCAGATAAAAAATATACAATTCTGTTAAAACCCAGAAATACTACACTACTATAACACTGGGAAAGCAGTGTTTCCACTCAGATAAAAATTCTACAATTCTGTCAAACCCCGGAAAAAATACACTTATTGTAGTAGCAACACGCCCATTTTTCCCATAATGCAAGAAGGAACTCAACCAATTCAGTCTTGCTTGACAGAGCTCATTGAGCTCTGTCAAGCAAGACTGAATTGGTTACATTCCGAACGGCATTATGGGAAAAATTTGCTGCTTGAAATTTCTGTCTTTGACATCAGTGTGCAGAGGGTTAAAGGTGCCTAAATTTTATACTTATTGTAGTGGCAAGAGATTTCTTGTCCTGGTCAGGAATATCTGTCAGCAGTGTGTAATGAGTTACAGACACAGTGATGTCAAATTACCTAAATTTCAAGCAATACATTTGTCTGATAATGCAACGAATTTAACCAATTCAGTTCAATATTTATTAACAAAATAATGATCTAACAAAATCTCCATTTGCATTATGGGAATTTGGGAGATATTTACTACTAGCCGGAAAAACTTCATAAAATGATAATATTCACGAGTTTAACTCGTAGCTCGCTGAGTGTTTTCAAAATATTTTTGATGAAATCTGCTTTGAAGCAGCCATGACTAGATTTGATGAGAAATTCATGTAAATTTTACTCAAGAAATCATAGGTCAAAAAGTTCAATCAATTTACAGGGGAGAAATTTGGTTAACCCCCTACACACTGATGTAAAAATAAAGAAATATCAACACGCCCATTGTTCCCATAATGCAACAAGGAACTCAACCAATTCAGTCTTGCTTGACAGAGCTCATTGAGCTCTGTCAAGCAAGACTGAATTGGTTAAATTCCGAATGGCATTATGGGAAAAATTTGCTGCTTAAAATTTCTGTCTTTGACATCAGTGTGCAGAGGGTTAAAGGTGCCCAAATTTTATACTTATTGTAGTGGCAAGAGATTTCTTGTCCTGGTCAGGAATATCTGTTAGCAGTATGTAATGAGTTAAGCTCCGACACAGTGATGTCAAATTACCTAAATTTCAAGCAATACATTTGTCTCATAATGCAACGAATTTAACCAATTCAATTCAATATTGTTTAACTAAATAATGATCTGGCAAAATCTCCAGTTGCATTATGGGAATTTGGGAAATATTTACTACTTGAAATTTTATTCCCCAATGTTAAGTGGAAGCCTGATGATTCAAACAAGGAAATTTTCAGTTCACGGACCACTCAGCGACCCACAAAAATGTAAATTGATGGTCCGTGAACTAGTAATGTGTATCCTTATTTACCTAGTCTCCTTTATCCCTTCAGGGTTTTTGGTAATTGTTTTTGGTTTTGCCGTTTTTCTTTTGGGGGGGGGGAGGGATGGGGGACTTTTTACTACCGGCACACGTACATTGTACATCAGGTTAAGACTGGAGAATTCTATTTATTTTGGCTCCCTTATGCATGTATTTATTTATTTTTGTACCGATGTAAAAGGAATGGAAGTCCTTAGGAACGTTAGTCCCTCTGGACTATTATTCCGCGGAATTATAGTTCAAGGTCTAACATTTCTAGGAATAGTAGTCCGCAGGATATTTTATGATGTGTATTTCTGTCCGCAGGACTACTATTCCTAGAAATGTTAGACCTAGGACTATAATTCCGCGGAATAATAGTCCAGAGGGACTAATTTTCCTACGGACTTCCATTCCTGTTACACCGGCATTGGTGTTGAAGGCCATATATTTCTGTAGACTTGACAATGGCCAACCGTGACTGCAACATGGGTTTATGTCTTGGTCACAAGTTTCTACACAAAAGCTACATGTATGTCTGGCCGCAATATGGATATAAAGTCAAGTCCAGCCAATCGTTTATACCAACGTTGCCCATTTTTGAGGACTTCCACCCCAGGCTTTGGATACCGGGTCCTATTTTTAGAGTAAAACAGAACTTGTACCACAGTAATTTAAACAAGCAATGCATGACTTGGTAGGGTTACCACGGGGAGTTTGCTTCCTCATACATGTAATATGGTAACACTTGACTTTTAACAAGCAAGCAGTGGTGTCTGTTGAGGTCTTCGGCAACCAATGCCAGCCATGACTTGACAAGAAACCACTGTCAAGCTGCATGTACATGTACTTAACTTCCGTCAGCTAGGCAACTAAACAACCATCAGCTAGACAACTAGGCAACCGTCAGCTAGACAACCGTCAGCTAGACAACCGTCAGCGAGACAACTAAAAAGCCTGTACATTAGAGGTGGGAGGTTAACCGCAACCATGGGTCAGGATCAGTAGTGAGAGACTACCGAAAATCGCAACCGTACTCCAATAAACACAACCGCAAATTCGGTTTTAAAATTCCAGCGCGTTTTAAGATACTACGCGTAATATCGAATTACCAGAATGACCATATAATTCACTTTACAATAATTTATGCAATTTCTACATGTACGAATCTTCTGGCCATCGACAAATAATTTCTCTATACGTTTAAATAGAATTAAAAAACAAAACTCTTGTACACTATACTTGCACAAATGACATTTTTAAGACAGTAAGCCAGGATTTGAGGCTTTCGGTGTCAATACACGAAACTCAACATGATATTCATTACTATTCATGACCTGTAACACCAAGGCTTTGGCACTGTAAAATGTTCATGAGTTTATCAAATGCGATTTCCTTTGATGAACTATAACTTTCTACTTGCTGCTCTTCATTTATACTGTCCGATATATTTACTTCTGCACGTAATTTTGAAAGCTTGAACTTCAAAATCGGTTTCAAATTCACATTTGAAGTCAGATGGAAGTTTACCGTTACAACGACCTACAGTACAAGTCAAAATAAGTTGTAGGATAACCACTATAAACTATGTATCTTTCTCTTTCTACACTGATAAGACCAGAAGCAGACATCATTTTCTGGAAAGCTCAGTGAGAGCTTTCCAGAAAAGGATGTCAGATTCTGATCTTATCAGTGCAGGAGCAGCAGTATACATGTACTATTGTGTTCCAAATAAAAGTACAGGTAGGACTAAAAGTACAGGATGAAACATTTATCAAAATTAAATAAAAGTACAGATCCAAATAATAGTACAGGGTGGAAATCAATTGAAGAGGTGGATGAGTAATGCTAGTTAAGTTTATTTAAAAGCCAACATATCTTCCAGTATTGCATTCAGTTTTATTAAAGAAAACAAATAGGCATATTCAGGCATCATGATTGCAATAATGAATACATTGTGCTAAACAAAAGACTATCACACTATCTTGGTTAAGATTTACCAATTTGAACATCTCCTCCCTGTTGGAAGTTATTTATTATTAATTATTATTTATTAGGGTTTAACGACACTTTAACAGCCAGGGTCATATCATGTCGGTGACAGTTTTGCGGGTGGAGGAAGCCAGAGTACCCGGAGAGAACCACCGAGCAACGACGAGCAGCTGTCAGCTCTCCAACATCGTAACTCTGAACTCTGCACCGCGGCACAGGCAGAGTTAGATTGGTTGAAGACATGTGCACCATCGACGTGCAGTACGCCTTAGTACACAGCGTCATCGTGCCCCCATGTAGGCAATTGGGGTTAAGTGCCTTTCCCAAGGACACAACGCGGGAGCGCGACCCTGTTGGAAGTACAATTTTAATAAACATACAGGCCCAACTAAGGTGCATACAGGGTGTAAAAATTCCCCAAAATTAATACATACATGTACATGTATGTTTATTGGGAACACAAAAGTACTTAGTTTATCGCGGTTATGCTACACTTTATTTTGACTTGTATTGTAAACGAGCGACTGTTACTTGATAAAATTTTGACGGTCGGCATAATTTTTGAGGGTCGGTCGGGTTATCCTAAACACAGTTTTGGGTTTTTTTTTGGGGCCTGGCATTTTACAACATTACAAGCATATAGATGTTATAATTATTTATTAAACTGATACAATCAATAGAAGATGCCTTGTTAGTTGTTAATGGAAGATGTTGTAATTGTTGGGCCGATCTGATACATGTAGGCATATACGGATAGTTTCTATATGCCCATGGGCGAAACTGCAACCGTAACCAATGTTTTTTTGATTTAAAAAACCGAATCCCACAACATCCCAGCTCTACTGTACATGAATGTTGGAACATGTGTTCTATGACATCAACATATTAAGATAAGATAAAACTCTAGTAAATATATCTTATCAGATTTTTTGTTTGCTACAGTATACAGAACAAGTCAAAATAAGTTGTAGGATAACCGCTATAAACTATGTATCTTTCTCTTACTACACTGATCAGACCAGAATCTGATATTTTCACGAAAGCTCTCACTGAGAGCTTCCCATAAAATGATGCCATATTCTGATCTTACCAGTGCAGAAGTAGCAGTATACTTAGTTTATTGCAATTAATGTTATGCTACAACTTATTTTCTGCTGTACTGTATGTGGTGGTTTCACTTCTAATGGTTTATCAGTACTCTCCCATTCTTCATGTAATGTTATTCAAGAACTGAAAATTGATTTTTGCAGTAGTAGTTAGTGATAATGAAAACAAATTCTCACAAATTAGTGCAAATTTTGAAAAGCCTGTATGGTTTGATTGTAAAAAATATATTTATGTGCATTGGGTGAAGGGTTTATGACCAGACACATTTTTGAATGTATGATGAACTTAAATTCTTGAGGGTCTGGACCAACTTCTGGTAAACATACTTCATACATATGTACATGTACACTGGTCAGATTTGATGGACCGCAATGACTTTTAGTTGAGTGTTGGTTGCCTGTTTGGCAGACAAAACTTAAATAGAAGCCACTACATGTAACTACGAGAGTAATTTTATCGTCAGACGTCCACATGTCGTCCCTTGAGTTCCAATGTGTTCTATGTGCCAGTAGGTACATAGAACACATTGGAACTCAGGGGACGATGTGTACATATACATAACTTTCTGTAGTAATCTATGTATTGTACATTGCAGTACATACAGTCATTCGGGGCGCGGTGGCTCAGTTGGTAGAGGTGCAGGCTGCAAGCCGAGAGGCCCTCGGTTCGAATCCTACCTGCGGCAACCGCGTTGTGTCCTTGGGCAAGACACATCACCCCCATTGCCCACGTGGGGGCACGGTGGCGTTGTGTACTAAGGCGTACTGCACGTCGATGGTGCACCTGAACCAATGCTAACACAGTTTGTGTGGGGTCAGTATGTTGGGGAGCTAATAGTTGCTCACCGTTCCTCGGTGGTTCTCTCCGGATACTCCGGCTTCCTCCACCCATAAAACTGTCGCGGTCATGATTAGCCATTGTGCAGAAATATGTGACCTTAAACACCAATAAATAAATAAATAAATAAATAAATAAATACATATAGTCAGTCTTCATTTCTAACACATTACAAGCATCTGTTCTATTATGTCAAATTATCTAAAGGTGGAATTAGGCCATCAAGTGTTAATCTGACATGGATGACATTTATGTATTGGTGTTTGAGGTCACTCTCAGTATCTATGGCTATATGTACATCCATGATGATAACAAATACATGTAGGTAGGCATCTGATTGTTATAAATGCAGGAGAGCCATTGTCACGATTTCTATTGCTCCTGCAAAACTGTAAATTAAGGAAGGACATACACATAACCGATCCCCTACACGTAAAGCTATAAAAAAGGCAAACAACTCTACTTAAGTGGGTTAAATAAGACTTGTCAATATGGCTCCCATGGAGTAATTTAAGGAAGGCTACATACATGTAGGTACATGTATGAAGTCAAGTTTAGTCAATCATTTACACCCATACGGCACACTTTAAGACAATTTTCATTACAGGAGACTATGAGTATTTTACCGTCGTAAACACACACTGCTCCACTTCTCAGGATTTGCACAGGCAGATTGGCGCGAGGGGGGGGGGGGGGACATTCAAATAAAGTAATTGAAATGAAGCGGAAAAACTAAGCCTTCCAAAAAATGGAAGAGATGTTAGTGATTAATTTATTTGGTGTTTCTGGTGACTTTCAGCAACTTTAGCTATATCATGACAGCAACATACATGTAGGTATGAAGTCCAGTTTAGCCAATCATTTATACCTAGACTTCCCACTTTATGGAACGTCCATCCCAGGCATTGGTTCCAGGTACTATTTTAACAGTAACACAGTGCTCCATTTCTTGGGTTCCCACAAGGATATTTTTACCAGAAAAGCTGAAATTGTTTACCATAAACAAGCACTGCTTCACTATAGTTCCTCAGTGGGATCTTATTGATGTGAAAGGATGAGAGTCAACTTCTGGTTATTACACATGTACATTATATTTACGTTTTTGAGACTTACTGTATTTTATTTTATTTTTTTTTATTGGTGTTTAAGATCACATATTTCTGCACAATGTCTAATTGTAACTGTAACATGGATATTAAGTCAAGTTTAGTCAATTGTTTATACCCATCATACCAATTTTATTGGACAAGCATTGGTGACTGGTCCTATTTTACCAATAAAACAGCTTGTTTACCACAGTAAACCAGCACTGCTGCACTTCCCGGGTGCCTAGGCGTTTAAAAATTACACAAACTAATGTTTAGGTTGTGTTCCGTTCGAGCAAACGTCCTGTGTCTTAATCTTTATTCCGTTCATGCAAATTCTTTTCTGTAATGTGAAACATCAACTGAAAAAGTGAAATGGGTTCAGCAAAAAAATTTTGGGTTAAGCAAATGTTTAATTTTTAAAGGCCTGGGTTCCAATGGATCGATAAAAAATCAAAACAACCTTTTCGGAACCAGTGTTTGTTGAAATTCCTGTCGCTGTTTACTAACAGTAATAGCCACCAAATGGTTAGGCGTGAATGGGCTGGTGCCCATTCACGCCTAACCATTTGGTGGCTATTACTGTTAGTAAAAATATAAGTACAAATATGTGCTGATTTGCAAAACAGCTGGGAGAAACGTTTTTAAAAGAAGTTCGAAGCATGTCAAGGTGTACGAAGATTTACCGAAATAAAGTTGACCAATTTAGATATAATGGGATCCACAAAACGAGACGGCAACGGTACTGGGTTAATGTTCTGGTTGGAAATGATTTGGATTTTTAAAAATATTATCTCATTTTTGGCTAATTTTTTGCGAACCGACTTTATTTTGCTTTGGACGTTTTCATTTTCACACTATGCGACAGACGGTCGATGACTGTATAACGAAATTTGGAAACTTTTCGAAGCGTAACTAAACGGTGCGGTAAAAAAGTTCCGGCTTGTAAATCCCCCGTTGAATACAGAATCATTTATATCATAGCGGCTATTCCGTTGAATACAAGGGTTTAAAGTTTAATGGATAAATACATGTACGCATGTAGTCTTGATTTCTAACACAGATATCCAAGATGTTCAGTACAAGCATCTGTTCTATTAAGTCAAATTTTCTAAAGGTGGAATTGCGCCTTCAAGTCTTAATCTGTCATGGATGACATTTATGCATTGGTGTTTGAGGTCATTCTCAGCATGTATGGCTATATGTACATGTACACCCATGATGCCGACAAACATACATGTACATGTAGGTAGGCCTGCCATACATGTAGGTATGAAGTCCAGTTTAGCCAAACATTTATACTTAGACTGCCCACTATATGGGACTTCCATCCCAGGCATTGGTTCCAGGTACTATTTTACCAGTAACACAGTATTTGTTTACCAAAGTAAACAACCAGTGCTCCACTTCTTGGGTTCCCACAAGGATATTTTTAAATTTACCAGAAAAGTTTAAATTGTTTACCATAGTAAACAAGCACTGATTCACTTCCCAGAGTTCCCGCAGTGGGATCTTATTGATGTGAAAGGATGAGTCAACTTCTGTTATTATACATTACATTTACTAATTGGGACTTACATGTTCTGTATTTTTATTGGTTTTTAAGGTCACATATTTCTGCACAATGTCGAATTGCATGTGATTGTAACATGGCGATTAAGTCAAGTTTAGTCAATCGTTTAAACACATGCCCTTTACAAAACACCTTGACAAAACCGATGGCAATTTTTTTACCATTCAATTCTACTGGTCCTAAGAATGCTTCATACCAAATAACAGTTCTCTGTTCCGTGTGGTTTGGGAAATACATATATGTGCATTTGAAAATATTTTTATTTTTAGCTCCTGGGGTTCCCATGGGGATGCGGGAATTTTTTTCTTTGCAAGAATCAAATACTTATGACCCAATAATACCACATGCCAAATTTGGTTCAAATTGGACCATCGGTTCAGAAAATAGAAATTTTGGGCGGGGCCAAAAATCTTACCCCTCCATTACAAAGCCAAGTATTACTTCACAGACTTCGTTTGAACAAACTTGATTCTACACCTCAAAAGGAAGCTCCGTAACAAATATCAAGTCATTGTACCCACTGATGCACGAGAAGAAGATTTTAAAAATATTTTGGAGCATTTTCCTCCACTCCATCCACATAGGGCTGGGAATGTTGAGTTAAACAAAAATACAATGTCCCTTCGGTACCATCACATACACAGTCTTTCACTTGAATTGGCCCAGTGGTTTTGTTTGATTTGACGATGGACACCAGACGACGGACGAAGAGCGAAGAGATTAGCTCAGCTTGACTTTGTGAAGGTGGGCTAAAAATGGATGCTATGTGTTTAAGTACACGGAGTGGAATTATTATTAGGGCATCCATGGAGTGGAATTTCTACTTAAACATGAAGTCCTGTTTTAAGAAAAACATGTTTGTAATAAAAGAAAATTTCAGCCAATGGACATCCAGATTCAAACCCAAATATGGTCCATTGATTGAAATTTTGCTTCAAGATTTCACACAGTATTTCAGTTTACTCCAGTGGAAATTCCACTCCATGAATGTTATAGTAATAATTCGCTCTACGTGTACATGTACTGTACATGTGTATTTTATTTTATTGTTGTTGAGATGTTATAGAAGAAACTAAAAAAAAAATCATAAATGGACAATTTACAGCAACATTAAAAATAAATTGTAGAATTACAAAAAATAAATTTTAATATAATTTGTTTTGTTTAATTAAGAAGTTTTCAATAAATGATGTCAGACCGTGATGTCATCATTAAACCATAAAACAAAATTGATAAATTCTTACTGTTAATCTTCAACATAGTTTGATTTCTACTGAAACTGGATTAACACTTTATCCAATGAAATTATCATATTTACGGACATCTTTTTTGATCAATATGATGGGTGTTGAAATTTTTCTTCCAATTTTTGCCCCTATATATAAAACTGGAATGAGCATGGCAAGTTGTCAAAAGATACATGTATATTTTTGGGGTGAAATAATGAAATGTTTAGTCACTACAGCTTATGACCCCTCATTGGAATGAACTCAATGATTTGTCTTAAGACACCTGCATGTTTTAGGGGGTGAAATAATTAAATGTTTTGTTACTACAGCTTATGACCCCTCATTGGAATGAGTTCAATAATTTGTATTAAGATACATGTATATTTTGGGGGTGAAATAATAAAATGTTTAATAAGTAAAATGTTTGTTGTCAAGTGTCGTCTGCTCACCATGTACTGAATGAATGATTAAATCAATATTTATAAATTATAATATTTAACTTAATATAAAACAATAAATATTAAAATGATATTATATAAATTAATCTATTTGTAAAAGTTAATACAGTAAAAAGCAAAATAAATTGTAGATTTAAGTTTCATTGATAAAATCACAATCTGATATCATTTCTTGTTCTCTCTGATGTCATCAGATATCATTGCATTTATACAACATGTAGAATGATTTATCACTAAACACTCATGGAGTGGAGTTTCCTCTCAGATAATAAATCTTGATCCTTGTCATGCTTGTTGTAGAGATGATGGGAGTTTTTATGTGGGTGAAGATTCCACTCCAAGAGTGTTTTAGTGGTAATCCACTCATGTATTGTATCAATTAATTTTTTACTCTAATTATCTGTATTGTAGTTGATGGCCACAGACAGTCGAGTACAGCAAGGATTGTATTACCTACATTATAACATACAGACACGGGATAATTAATTAATTTATGTTTACTGGAGCGGTGGCTCAGTTGGTGGAGGTACAGGCTGCAAGCCGAGAGGTCCTCGGTTCGAATCCCACCTGCAGCAACCGCGTTGTGTCCCTGGGCTAGACACTTCACTCTCATTGCCCACGTGGGGGCACGGTGACGTTGTGTACTAAGGCGTACTGCACGTCGATGGTGCACCTGTCTTCAACCAATGCTAACCCTGCTTGTGTGGAGTTAGTATGTTGGGGAGCTGACAGTTGCTCGCCGTTGCTCGGTGATTCTCTCCAGGTATTCCGGCTTCCTCCACCCATAAAACTGTCACTGTCATGGTTAGCCATTGTGCAGAACTATGTGACCTTAAACACCAATAAATAAATAAATAAATAAATAAATAAATAAATAAATAAATAAATAAATAAATAAATAAATAAAAATAAATAAATAAATAAATATGTTTACTAGACAGAATTGTAGAGATATATTTCCCATCATTTGTTAATTCTACAACACAACGGTTACTATGACAACAGACATATATACAGTACGTGGAGAGTGTATTATCATTAAATCACTCACAGAGTGGAAATTCCACCGAGCAATAATTGCAAATTGGTTGCAAAGCATAACCAGCATCAGCAAAGTTTCAGCTAATGGACCTCCGGGTTAAACCCGGTGGTCCATTGGATGAAACATTGCTTGTGTTTTTTGTCGATATGTACAAAATTTGAAAGTAAGAGCCTGGGTGATAACTCCACTCCACGGGTGATTTAGTTACAATCCACGTACTGTACTCTCTGTATTACTACTATACATACCACGTGGATCCAGTAAATCTCTGTGTGTTACTATATTTATAACAGATTGTAAGTCTTTACTAACCATTATTACAGTCTGATAAGAGTATATAATTATTACCACCAGACATTGTTATATAGTTGTCCCACGGGTTACTATTATAAAATATTGAATGTGATTCATTGATAATGTTATTTTTGTTGTTTATATTTCTGACAACTTTTGGGAAAGTAACGACAAAACTATCATCCATTCTACATATTGCATAACATTCATCAGATAGTTTAATGTCGGAATGTTTATTTAATGTTTGTTTCTTATAATTTATTATTTGTTTTAAATCAGGAAACGCAACTGATACAATATCTCCATAACACCACATATTACAGGCATCAGATGGCGATACAATAGATTTAATTATATGTCGATTTTGTGTATTTATTTGTTGTAATTAGTTGTGGGGGTAGTGTGCCAGAACTGACAGTTGTGTGTCTGTATCTGATACAAAGCTTATATTACGGATCAAACCATCATAACTCAACTCTCTGTCTAAAATAAACTCTCTCACTTGTTGTTTTATTGTATCTGATGATGAGACTTGTATTATTGTATCTGATGATGTGAGTTGTTTTATTGTATCTGATGATGTGACTAGTATTATTGTATCTGATGATGAGACTTGTATTATTGTATCTGATGATGTGAGTTGTTTTATTGTATCTGATGATGAGACTTGTATTATTGTATCTGATGATGTGAGTTGTATTATTGTATCTGATGATGAGACTTGTATTATTGTATCTGATGATGAGACTTGTATTATTGTATCTGATGATGAGACTTGTATTATTGTATCTGATGATGAGACTTGTATTATTGTATCTGATGATGTGAGTTGTTTTATTGTATCTGATGATGAGACTTGTATTATTGTATCTGATGATGAGACTTGTATTATTGTATCTGATGATGTGAGTTGTATTATTGTATCTGATGATGAGACTTGTATTATTGTATCTGATGATGAGACTTGTATTATTGTATCTGATGATGAGACTTGTATTATTGTATCTGATGATGTGACTTGTATTATTGTATCTGATGATGTGACTTGTATTATTGTATCTGATGATGTGACTTGTATTATTGTATCTGATGATGTGACTTGTATTATTGTATCTGATGATGTGACTTGTATTATTGTATCTGATGATGAGACTTGTATTATTGTATCTGATGATGAGACTTGTATTATTGTATCTGATGATGAGACTTGTATTATTGTATCTGATGATGTGAGTTGTTTTATTGTATCTGATGATGAGACTTGTATTATTGTATCTGATGATGAGACTTGTATTATTGTATCTGATGATGAGACTTGTATTATTGTATCTGATGATGTGACTTGTATTATTGTATCTGATGATGTGAGTTGTATTATTGTATCTGATGATGAGACTTGTATTATTGTATCTGATGATGTGAGTTGTATTATTGTATCTGATGATGAGACTTGTATTATTGTATCTGATGATGAGACTTGTATTATTGTATCTGATGATGTGACTTGTATTATTGTATCTGATGATGTGACTTGTATTATTGTATCTGATGATGTGACTTGTATTATTGTATCTGATGATGTGACTTGTATTATTGTATCTGATGATGAGACTTGTATTATTGTATCTGATGATGAGACTTGTATTATTGTATCTGATGATGTGACTTGTATTATTGTATCTGATGATGTGACTTGTATTATTGTATCTGATGATGAGACTTGTATTATTGTATCTGATGATGAGACTTGTATTATTGTATCTGATGATGTGAGTTGTTTTATTGTATCTGATGATGAGACTTGTATTATTGTATCTGATGATGAGACTTGTATTATTGTATCTGATGATGTGAGTTGTTTTATTGTATCTGATGATGTGACTTGTATTATTGTATCTGATGATGAGACTTGTATTATTGTATCTGATGATGAGACTTGTATTATTGTATCTGATGATGAGTCTTGTATTATTGTATCTGATGATGTGACTTGTATTATTGTATCTGATGATGTGACTTGTATTATTGTATCTGATGATGAGACTTGTATTATTGTATCTGATGATGTGACTTGTATTATTGTATCTGATGATGTGACTTGTATTATTGTATCTGATGATGTGAGTTGTATTATTGTATCTGATGATGAGACTTGTATTATTGTATCTGATGATGTGAGTTGTATTATTGTATCTGATGATGAGACTTGTATTATTGTATCTGATGATGTGAGTTGTATTATTGTATCTGATGATGTGACTTGTATTATTGTATCTGATGATGTGAGTTGTATTATTGTATCTGATGATGAGACTTGTTTTATTGTATCTGATGATGTGAGTTGTATTATTGTATCTGATGATGAGACTTGTATTATTGTATCTGATGATGTGACTTGTATTATTGTATCTGATGATGAGACTTGTATTATTGTATCTGATGATGAGACTTGTATTATTGTATCTGATGATGTGACTTGTATTATTGTATCTGATGATGTGAGTTGTATTATTGTATCTGATGATGTGACTTGTATTATTGTATCTGATGATGTGAGTTGTATTATTGTATCTGATGATGTGACTTGTATTATTGTATCTGATGATGTGAGTTGTATTATTGTATCTGATGATGAGACTTGTATTATTGTATCTGATGATGTGAGTTGTATTATTGTATCTGATGATGTGAGTTGTATTATTGTATCTGATGATGAGACTTGTATTATTGTATCTGATGATGTGAGTTGTATTATTGTATCTGATGATGAGACTTGTATTATTGTATCTGATGATGTGACTTGTATTATTGTATCTGATGATGAGACTTGTATTATTGTATCTGATGATGAGACTTGTATTATTGTATCTGATGATGTGACTTGTATTATTGTATCTGATGATGTGAGTTGTATTATTGTATCTGATGATGTGACTTGTATTATTGTATCTGATGATGTGACTTGTATTATTGTATCTGATGATGTGAGTTGTTTTATTGTATCTGATGATGTGACTTGTATTATTGTATCTGATGATGTGAGTTGTATTATTGTATCTGATGATGAGACTTGTATTATTGTATCTGATGATGTGACTTGTATTATTGTATCTGATGATGAGACTTGTTTTATTGTATCTGATGATGTGAGTTGTATTATTGTATCTGATGATGAGACTTGTATTATTGTATCTGATGATGTGACTTGTATTATTGTATCTGATGATGAGACTTGTATTATTGTATCTGATGATGAGACTTGTATTATTGTATCTGATGATGTGACTTGTATTATTGTATCTGATGATGTGAGTTGTATTATTGTATCTGATGATGAGACTTGTATTATTGTATCTGATGATGAGACTTGTATTATTGTATCTGATGATGTGAGTTGTATTATTGTATCTGATGATGTGAGTTGTATTATTGTATCTGATGATGAGACTTGTATTATTGTATCTGATGATGAGACTTGTATTATTGTATCTGATGATGTGAGTTGTATTATTGTATCTGATGATGAGACTTGTATTATTGTATCTGATGATGAGACTTGTTTTATTGTATCTGATGATGTGAGTTGTATTATTGTATCTGATGATGAGACTTGTATTATTGTATCTGATGATGTGAGTTGTATTATTGTATCTGATGATGAGACTTGTATTATTGTATCTGATGATGTGACTTGTATTATTGTATCTGATGATGTGACTTGTATTATTGTATCTGATGATGTGACTTGTATTATTGTATCTGATGATGAGACTTGTATTATTGTATCTGATGATGAGACTTGTATTATTGTATCTGATGATGTGAGTTGTATTATTGTATCTGATGATGTGACTTGTATTATTGTATCTGATGATGTGACTTGTATTATTGTATCTGATGATGTGACTTGTATTATTGTATCTGATGATGTGACTTGTATTATTGTATCTGATGATGAGACTTGTATTATTGTATCTGATGATGTGAGTTGTATTATTGTATCTGATGATGTGAGTTGTATTATTGTATCTGATGATGAGACTTGTATTATTGTATCTGATGATGTGAGTTGTATTATTGTATCTGATGATGTGAGTTGTATTATTGTATCTGATGATGAGACTTGTATTATTGTATCTGATGATGTGACTTGTATTATTGTATCTGATGATGTGACTTGTATTATTGTATCTGATGATGAGACTTGTATTATTGTATCTGATGATGTGAGTTGTATTATTGTATCTGATGATGTGAGTTGTATTATTGTATCTGATGATGAGACTTGTATTATTGTATCTGATGATGTGAGTTGTATTATTGTATCTGATGATGTGAGTTGTATTATTGTATCTGATGATGAGACTTGTATTATTGTATCTGATGATGTGACTTGTATTATTGTATCTGATGATGTGACTTGTATTATTGTATCTGATGATGTGACTTGTATTATTGTATCTGATGATGAGACTTGTATTATTGTATCTGATGATGAGACTTGTATTATTGTATCTGATGATGTGACTTGTATTATTGTATCTGATGATGTGACTTGTATTATTGTATCTGATGATGTGAGTTGTATTATTGTATCTGATGATGAGACTTGTTTTATTGTATCTGATGATGAGACTTGTATTATTGTATCTGATGATGTGAGTTGTATTATTGTATCTGATGATGAGACTTGTATTATTGTATCTGATGATGAGACTTGTATTATTGTATCTGATGATGTGACTTGTATTATTGTATCTGATGATGTGAGTTGTATTATTGTATCTGATGATGAGACTTGTATTATTGTATCTGATGATGTGACTTGTATTATTGTATCTGATGATGAGACTTGTATTATTGTATCTGATGATGAGACTTGTATTATTGTATCTGATGATGAGACTTGTATTATTGTATCTGATGATGAGACTTGTATTATTGTATCTGATGTTGAGACTTGTATTATTGTATCTGATGATGAGTGATGAGACTTGTATTATTGTATCTGATGATGAGACTTGTATTATTGTATCTGATGATGAGACTTGTATTATTGTATCTGATGATGAGACTTGTATTATTGTATCTGATGATGAGACTTGTATTATTGTATCTGATGATGAGACTTGTATTATTGTATCTGATGATGAGACTTGTATTATTGTATCTGATGATGAGACTTGTATTATTGTATCTGATGATGAGACTTGTATTATTGTATCTGATGATGTGACTTGTATTATTGTATCTGATGATGTGAGTTGTATTATTGTATCTGATGATGTGACTTGTATTATTGTATCTGATGATGTGACTTGTATTATTGTATCTGATGATGAGACTTGTATTATTGTATCTGATGATGAGACTTGTATTATTGTATCTGATGATGAGACTTGTATTATTGTATCTGATGATGTGACTTGTATTATTGTATCTGATGATGTGAGTTGTATTATTGTATCTGATGATGAGACTTGTATTATTGTATCTGATGATGAGACTTGTATTATTGTATCTGATGATGAGACTTGTATTATTGTATCTGATGATGAGACTTGTATTATTGTATCTGATGATGAGACTTGTATTATTGTATCTGATGATGAGACTTGTATTATTGTATCTGATGATGTGACTTGTATTATTGTATCTGATGATGTGACCTGTTTTATTGTATCTGATGATGAGACTTGTATTATTGTATCTGATGATGTGAGTTGTATTATTGTATCTGATGATGAGACTTGTATTATTGTATCTGATGATGAGACTTGTATTATTGTATCTGATGATGAGACTTGTATTATTGTATCTGATGATGTGACTTGTATTATTGTATCTGATGATGTGAGTTGTTTTATTGTATCTGATGATGTGACTTGTATTATTGTATCTGATGATGAGACTTGTATTATTGTATCTGATGATGTGACTTGTATTATTGTATCTGATGATGAGACTTGTATTATTGTATCTGATGATGAGACTTGTATTATTGTATCTGATGATGAGACTTGTATTATTGTATCTGATGATGTGAGTTGTATTATTGTATCTGATGATGTGACTTGTATTATTGTATCTGATGATGAGACTTGTATTATTGTATCTGATGATGAGACTTGTATTATTGTATCTGATGATGTGACCTGTTTTATTGTATCTGATGATGAGACTTGTATTATTGTATCTGATGATGTGAGTTGTATTATTGTATCTGATGATGAGACTTGTATTATTGTATCTGATGATGAGACTTGTATTATTGTATCTGATGATGAGACTTGTATTATTGTATCTGATGATGTGACTTGTATTATTGTATCTGATGATGTGAGTTGTTTTATTGTATCTGATGATGTGACTTGTATTATTGTATCTGATGATGAGACTTGTATTATTGTATCTGATGATGTGACTTGTATTATTGTATCTGATGATGAGACTTGTATTATTGTATCTTATGATGAGACTTGTATTATTGTATCTGATGATGAGACTTGTATTATTGTATCTGATGATGTGAGTTGTATTATTGTATCTGATGATGTGACTTGTATTATTGTATCTGATGATGAGACTTGTATTATTGTATCTGATGATGAGACTTGTATTATTGTATCTGATGATGAGACTTGTATTATTGTATCTGATGTTGAGACTTGTATTATTGTATCTGATGATGAGACTAGTATTATTGTATCTGATGATGAGACTAGTATTATTGTATCTGATGATGAGACTAGTATTATTGTATCTGATGATGAGACTAGTATTATTGTATCTGATGATGTGACTTGTATTATTGTATCTGATGATGAGACTAGTATTATTGTATCTGATGATGAGACTTGTATTATTGTATCTGATGATGTGACTTGTATTATTGTATCTGATGATGAGACTTGTATTATTGTATCTGATGATGAGACTTGTATTATTGTATCTGATGATGAGACTTGTATTATTGTATCTGATGTTGAGACTTGTATTATTGTATCTGATGATGAGACTTGTATTATTGTATCTGATGATGAGACTTGTATTATTGTATCTGATGATGTGAGTTGTATTATTGTATCTGATGATGTGACTTGTATTATTGTATCTGATGATGAGACTTGTATTATTGTATCTGATGATGAGACTTGTATTATTGTATCTGATGATGTGAGTTGTATTATTGTATCTGATGATGTGACTTGTATTATTGTATCTGATGATGAGACTTGTATTATTGTATCTGATGATGAGACTTGTATTATTGTATCTGATGTTGAGACTTGTATTATTGTATCTGATGATGAGACTTGTATTATTGTATCTGATGATGAGACTTGTATTATTGTATCTGATGATGTGAGTTGTATTATTGTATCTGATGATGTGACTTGTATTATTGTATCTGATGATGAGACTTGTATTATTGTATCTGATGATGAGACTTGTATTATTGTATCTGATGATGAGACTTGTATTATTGTATCTGATGATGTGAGTTGTATTATTGTATCTGATGATGTGACTTGTATTATTGTATCTGATGATGAGACTTGTATTATTGTATCTGATGATGAGACTTGTATTATTGTATCTGATGATGTGACTTGTATTATTGTATCTGATGATGAGACTTGTATTATTGTATCTGATGATGAGACTTGTATTATTGTATCTGATGATGAGACTTGTATTATTGTATCTGATGATGAGACTTGTATTATTGTATCTGATGATGAGACTTGTATTATTGTATCTGATGATGTGACTTGTATTATTGTATCTGATGATGAGACTTGTATTATTGTATCTGATGATGAGACTTGTATTATTGTATCTGATGATGAGACTTGTATTATTGTATCTGATGATGAGACTTGTATTATTGTATCTGATGATGTGACTTGTATTATTGTATCTGATGATGTGACTTGTATTATTGTATCTGATGATGAGACTTGTATTATTGTATCTGATGATGTGAGTTGTATTATTGTATCTGATGATGAGACTTGTATTATTGTATCTGATGATGTGAGTTGTTTTATTTTATCTAACAATCATAAAGATATGGGCCTGAAAACCACGAGAAACGGTAGGTATCACATAATGTGTTCTGATTCCGTATCACATAGACGACTTATTCTGACTCCGTATCATATAGGCGACTCGTTTCCGGGAACGCGACGGGCTATCATAATAGGCGTATGAATGCATTGTATGTGCGTTTCAGTGATCGACTCAGCTGGTCGCTTTCAAAACAAAACAAAATTTCTAATAATTAGCGACAGAGCTATTAATGGCAACCCCCCCCCCCCCCTCTCCACAATAAATAGAAACTGCACAATTAAATATTGCTCACTTGTAAATTCAAGCATATCATCATAGGAAGTGGCATTGAGAGAGAATAATTTTACAATGCAAGTTTGAAAATTTGCGGTGACCGCGTTATTTATTGTTTGTTAATGTTCACAACAATATTGTTCCATAAAATATGGTGTTTTTTTAACTTTTCCTCGCCCAACATTAAGTCCCAAAACTGTTCTAATAATTTAAGATTAATCTGTGTATGTGACAGAATTGTTAGATAAATGAATTATCATGATAATGTGCATGTCCTGTGATTTGCACCAGATTCTCGGGGTTGAGATCCCATTCTGAACACCACCTCGAATCTGATACAAATCACAGGACATGCGCATTATCATGATAATCTGTATGTATCTGATGATGTGACCTGTTTTATTGTATCTGATGATATGACTTGTTTTATTGTATCTGATGATGTGACTTGTTTTATTGTATCTGATGATGTGACTTGTTTTATTGTATCTGATGATGTGACTTGTTTTATTGTATCTGCTGTTGTGACTTGTCTTCGTTTTATTGCATCTGATGCTTCATGAGTTGAAACGTGGCTTTCGATATCAAACGACCCAGAGGGTCGTTTGATATCGAAGTCCACGTTTTGACTCATACATAACAGCTCAATGGTAAAACATTGTCTTATACTGAATTTAACATTGTGATGTTATTAATATTTTTCAAAATAAAATCAGTTTTTAAATTATTGACAAACTCACTTAATTGAAGTAAATTATCATTGAATCTTATCATCTATATCAGTTGAGAACTTGATGAGATCCTCCAATCCTTCCTTTTTAATTATGTCGTCTCCAGATTGTGATGTAGAAGGTCGTGGTGTACTTTCTGGATAATCTGTAGACTGAAGTTTCTTCTTGGGATCACTAACTTCTGAATAAAATTTATCACTTTTGGAGATGATTTCCCCACTTTGTTACCCCATTTCCTTATATTTGTTCAATGTAGATAAAATAGGACCAGAACTGGGATTACAGATCTTCTCTATCTCGTCAAGGCATTTATTTGGTCTCGGAAGATTTGACTTTTTGGTACATTTCGAAGAATGTTTTCATTCTCGCCAGGAATTTCTTATTTGTTAGTTGGTCTGTTAAATCTGTTTCTTGGACCTCAATATCTTCACCAATAGATTTAATACGGTTGAGACATTTTTAAAATTACTTTTGCTAGACGAAACTGTTTTTATGGAACATTTCGCGTGATTTTCGTATACACACACCTGACAACAATTTGTTTTGTGCTCTAAACAAAAGTATTCTAAATTTTCTGGTGAGAAAACTGTGCAAAAATTTGAAGTAGACGCATCATGGCGGACTGGATCGTGAGGAAGGCTGCTACCGTCTGCTTCAGAAGTCATTGGACTGTTCTCTGGTCGACCACGATTTGCAATTTGAATTCCAGCTTCAACAAACACAGTATCTTCGGCTCCGGTAGATCTACAAGTTTCCATTTTTAAGATTGTAAAGAGAGTTTTTAGAATTCCTCAAAGTTTACTACAAAGTGATGTGAACAGATTTGCGATTCGAGCACGGAGTGTCTATTGAATAAGGTGCACAGATTTATGTACAAGCAAATTTATGTGCCATGGAAGACAACACCCGGCAACACATAGATATCGGATAGAACAAGACAGCCATTCAAAAACTAGACTGTTGACAGAAAATACGTTTCCGAATTAACCCTTCATTTATTCAAACTTGTCTTCTTCATTAAATTTAAGTATATTTATATTTGTATAGAATTTGGACAACACTCGACAGTGTATATTATTATAAAAACTCTACACCAACATAACAGACTAGCAGTTATTTCTGAAAATAAATAATTGCCAGAAAATATAAACCGGGACCCGTAGGCGTAAAGAATTCATCACAAGAATAAGCTCTAGGAGATCAATCAGATAATCACATCAGTTATAACAATCTATTTTGTTTCTTCCGATTTTGTTTTAGCTAAAAAATACTATATTTCATTCACAGACAATCCGGAGAGGTGCAGCTGCAGCCTACACGTCACTGTGTGAACGAGCTCTTGGAGTTTGTGAGATTTAACACTGACTTTAAGGGTAATTTTTTTCCTGTAAATTCTGTCAGAGTAAAGGCACGACGTGTCATGTCGTGTAACGGCTTTCTAAAAAATCGACTCAACACTAAACGTATTGTTCGGTGAGTATTAAACCGGACCGCGTGACTTTTGTATTTCACACCTTGGCCTTCACGCCCCCCCTCTCCATGCATGTCGTACAGATTGTACAAAAGCGTCTAACTTCAATTAACCCTTTACCCAACGTAACGACCAAAACCAGCCAGCGTTATTCTCAAAAATCGCAAATTAATTTTCATTATTTTTTCATTTTTTGTCTCAAAAACATAGGATATGACCCCTCGTTGGAACGAGCTCGTCGAGCTCGTTCCAATGAGGGGGCATAACCTATGTTTTTGAGACAAAAAATGAAAAAAAAAAAAAAATATTCAAGAATTTTTTTGCAAGTGTCGTCTGCTTTTCATGTTAGGTAAAGGGTTAAGTGAAGTGTAGAATTGTTCAACAAATTGAAATTTATACCCTTTTTTTCTCTCGATATTCCAACTTTTTATCTCGAAATTTCAAGATTATAGGTCGAAATGTCAACTTTTGTGAGAATGTAGGGGAAATTTGGACTTGGAGATCTTCAAGTCGAAACTTCTACTCTTTATCTCGAAATGTTGCGATTGCAAGTAACAAACTTTTTTGTCTCGGGATTTTTGGATAAAATCTCCAAATTTTTACTTTTTGTCAGGGAATTTAAGATATTCCGGCCTTTATAAAGTATACTTGTTGACCTCATCAGATTCGATGGTGTTTTGTATGTATTTACCTAGACCTATAGAGAGATTTGTGTTATGTCACCATTCCGTGTGTTTCCTTGCCGGTTCCGCCATTTTGGAGTACTTGAAGCGGGAAGGAATTTATTATGTAGATTTAACTGTTTAAGTGTAAATATTGATAAATTATGGATAACGACGCGTATAAAGACAAAAGTCTGACTTATATCGACAAACTCGAGCCTGTGACGAGACACAGGTATAAGCAGAAGCTGAAGATGATTGAGAATTCCGATCCATACATTAATATTGCATCGAAAAACTGGAGTGCCGATTACAACTTGTTGCCCAAAATTTGCTACCCAGATAATGTGAATTACCTTGTGTTGTCAACCAGTTTTTATTCTCTCCAAGAAATAGGAGCCTGGAAAAGTTTAGATGCATACGTCCAATTTATATGCGGTTGGGTTGGTGATCTCAAAATTCGTGTGTTTGGGGTAAATCGCCTTGTAACTTGTAAGGTAAGTTCCCATGACACGGTAAAATCGGCACGGAGCGTTGTTTTATCAAGTGATACCTACATTACGTACAGGCACATAGAACCACGCAGAACTACACATAATCATGACCAAAACTTCATAAACCCAGAGACAGATAGTATATGTGTAGTCTAGCCACAAGGAAGAATGGTCAGACCAGTCGCAGTGCCGACTGTGGGTGACTGACATCAAGAAAATCGGGACTGGGAGATATCCTAATGGGTCGGCGTTCTCATAAACTTATTCAAGTTTATTTCTCGCCGACTCGCGACAAGATTATGTCTTCAAAGATGTTAAAATACCGGGGGTGCCGAAAAGGGGACGAATTTGTGAAAGAAAATAATTACAGGGTTAACTTGGGGATGTGGGGGTGAGGGGGGGGGGGCGGTCCCACCGCTTGATCAGACTGAAGAGCAGAAATAATATCGACAGCCTTCTCCTTTTGGAGCATTCTTTAGTAGGTGGCCTTTCTAACATCCATTCCATTTAATGATTTGCATTGTGGGTATTTATTTTCAAGATACATGAGATGTCGGCCCAAAACAAAGTCAGCCCACGTGAGAAGTATTGATACTGCATGTTTTTTTGTTTTTTTTATTAGTCTAACTGACAAAACAAATTCTGTTATGTCGTCATTTTGGTCCTTTAGAAATGATCCTACAAACCCCCTCCCCCTTCCCAAGGCGTTCTGCCACTCAGCCGGGAGAAGCTACATATATCTTACGATTTGTCCATCGAGGCATCGTAATCACCCATTCCACTCCCTACAAAAAGTTTACATCAAATTCATCAAATGGTCGGTACCAGATCCCTGTGACTGAACGTTTTGTCCAAAATCATGCCCATCAGGCATTCTCCTCTAATTTGGGGCCAACTTTTGGGTTCGACGATTTACCCCATAGAACCCCATAGAGCATTAGAGATACCCCATAGATCATCATGGAGCCATACACAAACATGATCGCACCCCTCAAGTGCCAGTTTATGAAAGTTACTTCACTTGGTCGAGTCGGTGGAATAAGACGGCAAAGTGAAACGGAGCATGTACAAATAACGAAAAACGGGTTTATATTATATTTATCCACAACCAAATTACCAAATATTTTCAATTTTATTCCAATAACACTAAGACATCTCCATTTGACAGTGTTCATGACGTTCCTGCATGTGAGTGTGTGTGTGGACACAGGGGATAGGGTGGTGGGGGGGGGGGGGGCAATGGTAAACTTGTGGAATTTTATTTTATTCAATCATAATTAATCCCTCCGGCTCCTCCTCAATCACGATTAATCCCCAATCGTCCACACACGATTAACAGTTCTGGATAAATATATTAGAAACATATTTTTCGTTATTTGTACATGCATCGTTTCACTTTGCCATTTTATTCCACCAACTCGAACAAGTGAGGTAACTTTCGTAAACTGGCACTTGAAGAGTGCGATAATGTTTGTGTATGGCTCCGTGATATTCTATAGGATATCTATGGGGTATCTCTAACGCTCTGTGGGGTTCTATGGGGTAAATCGGCGAACTGCCAACTTCTCAAGGTTCTCTCGTGGGCCAATTTCTCCCAAACACAGACAGATCCCGGGGCGATTTGCAACCTGTGACAGGATGTTCAAACTCGTGAACCCAGATGTCCCTAAATTCCCGCTGGTAAATACAATTCAACTTTGAAATTTGAAGTATTCAGCAACTGTTTTTAATATTCAGTATAATAAAATAGTTACGTTATAATTTATTATCACTGACACAAAAATCTTCAATGTGCATTTAATCATCTAATCCTCTATATTAAGACATCTCATTTGTTTGGGGTACATTCATAAGCCCAGGCCCTGTCAAAATGGAAGCCTGGAAAATGCAATTCAAGTTTATTTTTTTGGCTTCAAAAACACAGTATAGCGGTTTAGCTCTGGGACATACAGTACGTGGAGAGTGGATTGTAACTAAATCACCCGCAGAGTGGAGTTATCACCCAAGAAGTAACTTTCAAATTTTGTACATATCGACAAAAAACAAAAGCAATGTTTCAGCCAATGGACCTCCGGTTCACAAGCAAAGTTTCAGCCAATGGACCTCCGGTTTAACCCGGAGGTCCATTGGCTGAAACTTTACTTGTGCTTGTTATGCTTTGCAACAAATTTGCAATTATTGGTTGGGTGGAATTTCCACTCTGCGGGTGTTTTAGTGATAATACACTCTCCACGTACTGTACCAGTAATTATAAAATTAAGTACTTGGAACGAAGCAGACAAATATTGCTTGAATGAACCAAGAGAGACTGCCGTTGCAGTCAGTTAATCAAGAAGTTACACAGAAAACCACAAAATATTTCATTTGGAGGGTGGAGGCATTTTTGGGGGCCCAAACAATAACTCCTTGGTGCGAGGTACAACTTTCAGTTATAATTATATGACTCTAAACAAAGCTTATTCAATGAAAGTCAGCAATTTCCAGTAGATATTTTCTTTACATTTACCTATTATTCGTGATTTTTCTTGTTGGTGTTTAGGGTGGGAACTTGACCATTTAGTTTGAATACAACTGTAAATAAACATTATTTAGTGTTGAAAACTCATCTGGTACAAAGAGGGAAGAATGCCTGGTGCCCCCGCCTATTGATCATGGTATGAAGTTTCAAATCCTTCCCCAGGCTAAAGGTTTAAGTTTTACAGTTGGAATCAAAATAAATAGTGAGTTGAAACGTTTTAAATGTTGTTATTTGTTTCATTATTTTGCTTCCAAAACATAGTATAACAGTAAAGCTCTTGGACATACTCTTGGGCAGGCCTTCAGATTCCCCTGAACCCACAACATTAGAAGCTGTTCCCAAAATAGCAAAATGTGCACAAATTATAAAAATGGTTGATGTTCCAATGAGGGGTCATAAGCTATGTTCTGGAAGCAAGAAATCAAAATATAAAAGAAATTGAAGGGTGCTTTTCGTACATAAAGCTGGCCAGTTTTGACCATCCGTTTGTAAACGCTTCACCTTTATTACACTAGTGTAATATATAGACAATATACATATAGTATTTTTTTTATATCTGGTTTATACAACGAGTTGAAATATAGTTAATATTTTCGAGGCTCTGCCGAGAAAATATTAACTATATTTCAACGAGTTGTATAAACCAGGTATAAAAAAAATACTACATGTATATTGTTTTTATCTGATAACAAACAGCAGTTTCACAAGTTGAGGCTTATATTCACTTTTATGCTCATTCCCACGGGCCTCCGTAGAAAATGAGACAAAGCAAACGCGATCTTTTGGTTGTTGCTGTACAGTCATAGCCACTGGTTGCAGTTGATCTATTATTCATGTTTTTTTAGCTCTACCTGGCGACGATGATAATGTGTATTCAATCGAGAAGTTTCCAATTTCCATTAATTATGGTCCACTTTTGTTTTTGTTTACAATTCGTAGGAAACGTTTTTTTCACGTGGCAGACGAACGTGTAATTGAAGCAGTACTTTGACCGTGGACGTAGACGTAGCTATAAATAGCGCATTACACATTACTGACAGTCTAGTAAGGTTTTGAACGAAGTAGGTTGTAATTATTTCTTTATTCCAGCAAACTAAACTGAAAATTTACACGTTTATACTTATAGAAAATTTGTCATATATATTTCGATTAAATTTCACTTGCTCCTTCAACGTAGAATTCAAACTTGCATTACGAAGTTTATGAATGAATGAAAATGGAATCGAACGAGGTCAAAGGCCGTTCGCATAAATTATAATTATATACAACACCCGTTGTATATACTTCAAGTATATACAACGGGTGTTATACTCTATGGTTATCAGATAAAAACATTTATTACATTGCTTTATGTAATAGATGTACCACACTTTTTGTGATGTATGGCGAGATAATTGTACAGTTTGCAGGTGTCCTGTGGTATTGGACGAGGCCGTAGGCCGTAGGCCGAGTCCAATAGCACAGGACTCCTGCAAACTGTACAATTATCTCGCCATACATCACAAAAAGTGTGGTATATCTATTTTAATCCACAGCCCTTTCCTATTAAGGAATGTCAACAAAAAAAAATTGGCTTAATTTATTTTAAGTGAAAATATGGTCAAAATACGTTTCACAATTACTTATCGCCCCCCCCCCCCCCCCAAAAAAAAAATTAAATGGATATATCTCATTGTTACTTATCTGAAACGTCCACTGAATATACAATAGATATGTTAAGTGTAAGTGTGACAGTACGATTGATATAAACTGAACACGCATCACATCGTCATCCGTGCGAGTGATTGTGTGA
The DNA here is from genome assembly GCA_031216915.1 of Pictodentalium vernedei. Lineage (NCBI taxonomy): Eukaryota > Metazoa > Mollusca > Scaphopoda > Dentaliida > Dentaliidae > Pictodentalium > Pictodentalium vernedei. The sequence continues at coordinate 440,751,886 of CM062291.1, read as the reverse complement.
GCAATGTGATATCCCAATTGCAAATTTAATAATATTCGTGAGTTAACGACTGTCTTTATCTTTTTTTAAACACTGAGAGGTTGGAGTGTTGTCTTTTATCTATTTACCAGGTTCGCTTAACATTACTTTCCCTATTCTTTTGTCGATCGATCGACAAAAGAGAGAGACACACACACAGACAGAGGGAACGAGAGAGAGAGAGAGAGAGAGAGAGAGAGAGAGAGAGAGAGAGAGAGAGAGAGAGAGACCATGCCAAAATAATATTTAAGGGTTGTGAGTGGAAGGGGTGGGAGGGGGCGGGCTTACAATGCTCTTGGGTAGTGGAAGAAATGGGGTACACATGCTGTTTACTCCTAAAGTATGATCAAAGATACCTCGTATGATTTATCTAAAAAGTGCAAACAATTCACAAAATAATTAACCCTTTACTCAACGCGGTTAGAAAATGTTTAAACTAATTCTCAAATTTTGTCCTAAAAACATAACTTATTGCCCCTCATTGGAACGAGCTCAATAAGGTCGTTCGAATGATGGACCATAATCTATATTTCTAAGACAACAACTCAAAACATAATAACAGTTTAATGAAGATGTAATGGATATAGCGCTGTGTGGTGTTAGGGGTTAAGTTGGGTAAACAGTTAACATGTTTCTTCACCGGGACGAAACAATCTTCACCTGTTTGGTGAATTGGTCAGAAAAGTAGCAAACAATGCGTTTTCTTTCTCAGAGTAGAATGTTTTAGTTCCAAAAATAGCTTTGGGCACCATGTCAGACGCGGAGGTTCGTAGGCCACCAATAACAAATATCATTGTGCTAGTTCCCTTCTATGGCCGTTCCTCCGAGTGCACAATGCTTCTTACACACCTGTTGTAAACAATCACTAAACCCCCCCCCCCCCCACCACCACCACACGCACACTCCCATAACCGAGCGAATCAAATATTTTCTGAATGTGTGAAAATTAACGATAAAGCGCTATAAACAGGACTGGAAGTGGGGTATTTCATGTCATGATCCTAAAAGCAAATGCCACTTCAAGAGCAGGTATTACAGAAAGTTGCATACTTATTGGGTACCAGACTATTTAAATCAATCTCACAGAGCACTTTTAAACACCTGAACAAATACCCCACCCCTTCCCTTATTATTCTCTTGTATCTGTGTATAAGGAAAAAAATTCACCCCCAATTAGTACAATTAGTTCTGAGCTAAAGCTGCAACAATACTTTAGATAGATAGATAGATAAATTTATTTAACAATACACAAAGTTAAACTGTAATACAAAAGTGATTTTGTTTTACATAATACAAATATGTTATGTGCATTGTTAGGCAATGGCATAGCCGGTGTGACTGTCTTCCTGCCATCGCCGGGAATATCAGATAAACAGTTTGAGTAGGGTTAAACAGGTAGACGTAGGCCGACGTGTATTTTAGTTATATCTTCGGGTAAAATCAACTTGAGATGTTTAGAATATTGGCCTTGGTACTAAATGAACAATGTTTATCTTTCTTATTTTCGTTGTTTATTGTTGTTTTTTCCGTCGTCGATTCAACTTGAGTTTTATAAACAAAGCAGACGGCACGTGCATTTGTTTATTTACACTTTCCTAATTTGGAAAAAGAAACATCACTCATCATGCCCTCGTGTTTCACAATCGAACTTGTATGCTTTTCAACGCTTTGTTTTGATTGATTTACTTTGTGTTTTCTTTGTTTTATTGTTAGGCAGAGTTGAAATGTGCCATATATTCTAAAACTAAACATTTCAGTGACTGTCAACGTTTGATAAACGTCGGTCCATTATGTCTCCCACAAACGTAAAACGGGTCATGACAACACAAATGTGGTAGAGGTCAGAGGTCAACAAGTCCGTCTCTACTATAGGAATAAATTCTTTCAGTGTTAAACCTACGGGGAAAATGTATCACCCTACCAGCAGCTGTTACAAGGAGAATAAAGCAAAATTGATCCATGACTTTTATTGTTCGAATGAACGTCCATTTATGGGATAATCCAGTTTTTATTTTAAATTGCGATGGAGATAATTTAATATGCAAATGATAAATTTCTGCTAAATTCTGTTTCGAAACGAATGAACGCATTAACCCTTTACCCAATGAATCGGCCGCCCTGCGTAATATGCAAATTCAGCAGTTGAAAAAATAGTATTTTTCCAAAATATTCCAACAAAACCATATCATGTGACCCCTCGTTGGAACGAGCTCGTCGAGCTCGTTCCAACGAGGGGTCACATGATATGTTTTTTTTTAAATTTGTTTAAAAAAAATTAAAAAATGATATTTAAAATAATAAATTTTGATATCATCTGCGTTGGGTAAAGGGTTAAAATACGCCATATGTTTTGATGGACAACTCGTACTCAATAGATATCCGCTCCACTTGATGAAATGAGGTGTAAACATCAACAATAATATTCATGAAATAGTAACCATCGTAATATCGTTACAGTAATAACATCAAGAATAAATGGACGGCTAAAATATCGTCATGGCTTTCACGTTTTAGTTTTTTAAACATACATTTTTCACTCCAGAAAGGTGTAATTTATAAAAATAGTAATAAATATTTATAAAGCTTTTGTTTCCTTGTTGTTCTTTATTTTTTGTTTAGATATATAGATAATTTTATTTAGCTGTATACAAACTCATACATTACATCACATTACATTACATTACATTAATTGTATAAAAGTTTCAATGTGATTACATAAAATGTACACAGCAGGGTGATGACATCGCCAAGCCTGAAATAATTTACGTTGGACTTCCAGACAAAATGTCATACACCAAATGAATCATGTCTGTCATTTAAGAATGATATCTGACATATTACAAAATGGAGTTTGAGTATTTTCGAAATAATGTCTTTTGGGTGTACATGTACCTTCATCTTAAACCTCCTCAGAATTCATCCAACCATACCTTGTTTGGCAGGGCTCAATGAGCCCCGCCAAACAAGGTATGATTGGCTTTATTCTGAATTGGAAGTGAATTACATTTCAGACATAATTTAGATACAAGTATGGTTATATCAAATCGTATTCCTTCTGTTCATACTGATGAGCTATACAGTCACTTTCTTCACACTTGCCAACTTGCCAGGTTCAGAAATCACAATAATCATTAATGTTAGGCTTGCTAATTATGTACATGATTTCCAGCATGCATGATGTTCTGATCACTGAACTTCATTGATATTGTTGACATCAGACATTTTGACTGATGCTTTTAAACCTCTGTCTGACATTGGCCTTTTTGTACCTGACATTGTCCTTGTCTGACCACTTATTTTCTGGTATGGACATAGCCAGATTGGCTGTCTTCCTGCCATCCCCCAGAGAACAGTGTTCAAGAGCACCGGATATAGACTATGCCTAACCTAGAGGAAGACTGGAAGTTGTGAAATAAGGGTTGGGTTTGGGGTTGGGCGAGGTGACCTAGAAGGTGTAACTTATACCTCATGCTATGACCAGCCTAATACAGGTACAGTTTTAAAACTAGAAGTCCTGTCACGAGCTGTGCGCTTATCTAGGCTTAATTGCGCGTAGGAATTGCGCGCAATTCCCATATCGAATGGCATCCAAAGCACGGCAGGTTCTCCTGGTTACTCATAGCAAACTCAGGCAATGTTCCTGCCAATGGACCTCCGGGTTACCTGGGGGTCCATTGGCTGAAACATTACTTGTGCACATGCCATATGCACAGGATTTGATACCCTTACAATGGTCATAACGCGTAGATTAACGCGCGGATCGACGTGCTATTTGTGCGCATTTCATGACAGGACTTCTAGTTTTAACTGTAGTTGTATATAAATTTTCGATGACTCATCCAAGTAGAGTGATACGATTACCTTTTAATTAGCATTTATCTTCATTTACTGTCTTGGTTTCATATATAATTACCCAGGCAGGAAAGCATAAGAGGGCGAGATATTCACACGAATGCATTTAGTATGCCTGGTTGTGATATGTGGGATAATGCAAGGGCTATAGTATATTTATTTGTTTATTGCTGTTTAAGGTCGCATTCTTCTGCACAATGGCTATTCGTGACCACAACATGAATTTAAAATCAGGGTCAATCGATCGTTTATACCCCATGATGCCTATTTTAGAGGACTTGCTCCCCGAGCAATAGTGAGTGGGTCCTATTTTACCAGTAAAAGACTGTAGTATAGATTTTATTCAAGGATGATGAAAAGATGCAACTTTTAAGCCAATTATATGTAACAATCAGGACAGTAGGGGTTGTTGCACTCAATGTTTTCGGAGTAAGAGGACAGGAATTTAGATATTAATTTTTCTTTTAACATTTTCCTATCATCTGTATCGCGTAGTTCTTTTTCAATGTCATTCCAAATTTTTGGAAAGGAGTAAGAGGAAAAGTTGTCCAATGATTTCGTCCTGGTCCCGTTTATCTGGAAAAGGCTTGACTGTCTGATGTTTCTATTTGTTTCATTATCCACTTTTCTGTAGAAGTTATCGAAGGAGTGCGATAAATTTCCTTTTTGCCAATCAAATATGAAGAGTAGAGAATGGGGTTTATATAGGTCATTTACTTTTAGGATTTTATTCTTTATAAATAGTGGGTCGGTATGAGAGTTGTATATTTTTATTGTTTATTATACGCAGGAAGCGCTTTTGTAACTGGAGAAGTTTACTAATTGCCTTTGAATGACCCCAGATTTGGATTCCATACACCAGCTGACTGTGTATCAAAGCGAAATAGAGTGTTTTCATGGCTTCCTGTGGAAGTATATGTTTTACTTTGTTTAATTCATAATTTGCCAGGGCGACTTTCGAACATATCTGAGAAATATGACCTTTATATCGTCGCCTGAGTGCTAGAATGTTCTATGTCCTATAGGGGAGATAATACACCGTCCCATAGGGGAGATAATACACCGTCCCATAGGGGACATAGAACATTCTAGCACTCAGGCGACGATACGTTAAGTTATCATCAATGTTTATGCTTAAACAATTGAGTGACTTTTCTGTTTCGTTTGGTCCTTCTCTGTTTATGCTCTAATTGTTTATAAATATTTCTTGATTCATGTAATTTCTTATGTTAGGAGTAGGGTTAATTGAGATATATTTTGTTTTGGCTGCATTTAAAACCAGACGGTTTGCCAAGCACCATTCAGAAATATTTTTTTAGTTCCTTATTCATATCAAAGCCTAACTTATTGGCATCGGGTCAAGAGCAATGTACAGTGGTGCCGTCGGCATATGGAAGGAGGGGTACTGCGGTGGAAGAACAAATGTCATTTATGAACAACAGGAATAATATAGGGCCTAGTACCGAGCCTTGGGGTACACGGCACATTATCTCGATTAAATCAGATTTCTGCTCTCCATATGTGACATACTGCATCCTATTAGATAAATAACTTACTTTTGAACCATTCGTTGGTTATGCCCCTAATTCCATATCATTCTAACTTCTTCAGTAGGGTATCGTTATTTATTGTGTCAAATACTTTTGATAAGTCACGAAAAACTGACAATGTGTTGTCTTAACTTTGCTTACTGGTTTCCTCTTCGACCGATTTCAAGAAGTGGAGAATGGGATGTACAGTAGAATGATTTTTCCAACATCCATATTGATGCGGGTATGAAATTTCAAATTTGTTTAAGAAACTAATTAATCTGATAGACATGAGGTTTTCTATTACTATTGAGAATGTAGGAAATATGCTTATTGGCCCATAGTTTGTGAATTTGTGTTCATTTCCGGATTTGAAAATAGGAATCACTTTGGAAATTTTCATGTTGTCTGGCACGACTCCTCGAGCAAAGGAATTATTTACGATGTGTACTAGGGTTATCGCAATTTGATTCGCTGTGAGCTTTAGGGGACTAGAAGTATTATCGTCACAGTCCTTACTTGGTGATTTCGCCGAAAGAATGGTTTTAGCGCGCCGAAGGCTCGCAGGGACGCTGTGGGGCAAGCCCCTTTCGACCCTCAGTGACTGTATAATATTTGGTGGCTGCATGTCATGGCGTGTTAAAGGAGGAAAAGGGTTCTCGGTCTCGGCGGGTGTCCCAGGATGGATGATCAGTAGTGTTGGGATGGCTCAGTGTAGATCGTTGGCTGAACCCTCGGGTGAGGACCAGGGCGAGAGGGGGTCCTCTCACAAAGGTGCTACCTCTCCCCGAGGGTGCTGTAGTGTTTTCCGGGCAAGTATAGTCTGCCACTTCGAAGTTGATTCGTGGAGCAATGGTGATGGGCCATCATTGGCAAGTAAAGTCTGCCTCAGGCTGTTTAATCAAGTTCCGGCTGTGTAATGCATTGTAGGCTGTGTTTGGGCAATCTGCGTCCAATACTGGAGAGAAGTTGCTACAAAACAGAAGTGACTGCAAATATGAAATATTTTCTTGATTTATAATTCTTTTGAACGTTGGTCCCGAATCAGATTGCGCTTACAGATTTGTTTCAATGTAAAATATACCAAAGTGGTCGGTTTCATCTGCTAAGACTATACCAGATAAAGAAGTAGGTGCTATATGATTTGCGTAAATATGGTCAATGAGTGTTGCGGTATAGCTGGTGACTCTCGTGGGCTTAGTAATAAGTGGTAAATAGCCTTGACTGAACATTAGGTCTGCAAATAGTCCGGTTTTTTGGCGGAAGTCGGATTTCAGATCTATATTTAAATCACCCATAATATAGGGCGATTTATTTTCCTGATTAAGTTTATCGGTTATTTCATTTAGGGTGGACTGGAAAAGGTCTATGTCTGCTTTGAGTGGAGTATTAGGTCTGTATATGACGTCGATTACTCTTGAAGATGTTTTTACCATTATTTCGACAAAGAGAGATTCGATAACGTGTGGGATAAAGACAGACAGGTCATGGAACACTTTGAATTCAATACCCTCTTTAATAAAGAATGTTACTCCATCCCGTCCATCGTCATCGGTAGGGCGATTTTTGTTTACAAATCGTCGCCTGAGTGCTAGAATGTCCTATGTCCCCTATGGGACATAGGACATTCTAGCACTCAGGCGACGAAATGGCTGATATCCGTCTATGGTATACGACATGTTCGAGGGGATTTGGAATATTTCAGTTAGCCCTTATATGTCACGTTTTGTTTGACTCTTTGAGGTTAACCAGAAGATCATTCAAAGAGTCCCAGAGTGCGCTAAGACTTTGACAGTTTATATGAAAGAGGGAGAAGACGTTGTGCGTGTTCTTAATTGAGACACGAAAGCTTTCTTGAGTGTAGTAACTGCATTTATAAGCCAGATCTTTAAACGGGCAATCCACGTTATCCTGTTTGGTGCATAATTTATCACTGTCCAAATTTATGAGATCATACTTTGCATCGGTCTGAATCTCTCCAACACCTATGTTACCCGTCATTGTTTGCTAAACGATCACCAAAATCCCACAAACCCACGGCTGACAATATTAGAAAGGGGGTTCTATTTTTTTCTGCAACAAGAGATATTATTTTAATTTGAGAGTCAACACCAGAGGTGATAACTTTCTGTTGTTTGTCAGACACGGTCTGTATCAGTGCGAACACAAGGAGTGAAATAGCAAAGAACATAACTAAAGGAACTGATAATTTGGGGAATATATACAATGCGGAGGCTCAGATGTGTTGTTATATTCCATTAAAATACCATTTGGTGGGTAAAGTAGTAGTTCCTAAGAAGAATATTGTACCGCGGATTTATTGGATTCTTCAGGTACTCCCGAAATATACCACACTTGCACGAGATCAGGTGAAGGAAGTGACTATAAGTGTGTGTGTATGTGATATCGTGTATTGCGTTTAACCGTCATGGTGAGAATGGAGGGGTGTGTATGCGAGTGAGTGTCTGCGCCTGTGTGTGGGTGATCGTGTGTATGCGTAGGTCTGTGTGTGAAGGCATCCCAGTGGATGGGTGAGCACGAGAGTGGTTGTCGTAATGTGAATTAACCCTTCAGTGATTCTGCTCTTGCCAAGAACGAAAAGCAGGCGAAAATCCGACAAGCTCAGATGCAAGGGCATCACAGAAGAATGATCTGGAGAATGCAGCAAAATCAATCAAGACACGACAGGCTTTTAGTCGATGACAGGCAAAAATTTCATTAAATGATAAAGAGAGTTTTGCTATTAGATGTCTACAATATTTCTTTAATGTACTTTTTTGATCAATTCGGGACTTGTATTTTTACTTTCAATTTTATGAGGTATAGGGTATAAAACGAAACACAGTCTCATTCAGTCAGATCCAGAGTTTTGCTAAACACACTCGGGGGCTGGCCAACTAAGACCAAATCTATTGGGTGACGATTCAGTTCGTGTTCACTTTGTCAAGGCAAGATTTATCAATTGTCGAATGACAGCGAATAACAGCGAACAAACGGTAGTTTTTGGCGCACGCGATTGTTCTTGTTTCTTTGCAAACACAACAATAACTGAATGGCGATCGAGCTCAGCACAGCTAGTGGGGTTTTGTAATATCATGCACACTTGATTTCAGTCAACAAATCTACGGAGTACAAATCAAGCTTGGTAAGCTTGGGCAAAATCACTACCTGGGAGTCTACCGATATGGGGGCAGTAAAGTGGTTGGCTTCCTAGATAGCGTATTGTACAAACACTGAAGCTGGAGGGGGCGGGGAGGGGGGGGGGCGGTTATAGGCCACTTCCCAACTATCTATAATAAAGTAGTTCGGGGGCATGCTAACGCATTACCTCAATTGGAGGCAGTAGGTGGTGAGGAGTTAATTCATCAGGGTCCTATATTACATAAATCACATACAATAAACTTCCGAATATAATTCCATATTCAAATATACAATGCCACAAATTGGGAGTGTATTGGTGTGGGGCGATTGTGGAAAGGTGGTGTGTATATGACGCTCCCCAGATAGGCTTTTTCGTATTGCACAATGTTGGGCTCGGGGCTATAGGTCACTTTCGAACCATTTATAATGAAGCACATTTATATGGGCATGCTAACATCATATCTCATTAACTAAGACATGGGTGAGGTTTAATCCATCAGACTTTCTCAGTTTCATTAAATATCCATGCAATATAAATTATATACAATAATATACAATAAAGTACTACGGTTAAACCTAGACGTCCTGTCATGAAATGCGCACAAATAGCACGTCGATCTGCGCGGTAATTTACGCGTTATGACCATAGTAAGGCTATCAAATTCTGTACATATGGCCTGTGCATAAGCAATGTTTCAGCCAATGGACCTCCGGGTAACCCGGAGGTCCATTGGGAGAAACATTGCCTGTGTTTGCTATGAGTAACCAGGGAAACCTGCCGTGCTTTGGATGCCACTCGATATGGCAAATGCGCAAAATTCTTGCGCGTAATTAAGCCTAGATAAGCGCACAGTTCGTGACAGGACTTCTAGTTTTAACTGCAGATATATTCCCCCATTCAGATGATCTTTGAATAGGGGAATCCATACAGCACTTGCAGCAAAAGAATGTATTATCCTTTTGATAATACACCATATAGTACAGTATTCTGCTTATTGCACTTTAGGTGTTTGCTGCCACAATCTGTTGAGAAACGACCGCAAGTCAACTTCTTAAATATTTTTGCCACTGACTGTTGGAGAGTGATCGGTAGCCGTCTCCCAATCATTCATGACTTGTGATCACCGTGTTTAATGTCACTTCATTAGATTTCTACTAGCCTAATACCTCTGGTTAAGCAGTATTGAATATATTATCCAACTGAAATGTACATGAGGCAGACACTGTGTATGTTATAATCCCATCATACGTTCCTATGAGTATTTTATACAAAGTATATTATCCTCCATGAACTAATAAATGTTTTCTGTCACAATCTGTCCGGAAACTGTCACACCCCAACAATCTGTGTCAAAACGCATTTCTTGAAGCACGTTAACCCTTGACATGGAGTGAACTTGACACATCGGCGGGAAGGGAGGAGTGGGGTATCATTTCTTTGGTTTATCTCAACCATATACATGCTTAACCCTTTACCTAACATGAAAAGCAGACGACACTTGCAAAAATAATTCTTGAATAACTAATTTTTTTCATTTTTTGTCTCAAAAACATAGGTTATGACCCCTCGTTGGAACGAGCTCGACGAGCTCGTTCCAACGAGGGGTCATTACCTATGTTTTTGAGACAAAAAATGAAAAAAATAATGAAAATTAATTGACGATTTTTGAGAATAGCGCTGGCCGGTTTTGGCCGTTACGTTAGGTAAAGGGTTAATAGAGTACTTGATACCGCTCAAATAAGCTTTGAATATCCACACATAACATGTATTGTCCTTCTAATAGTATACCATGAAATACCGTATCTACCTTTTGCAAACGCAAATATTTGCTGCCACAATCTGTCGGGAAATGAGTACCAGTCACTGCCTAACAAACTGTGGCAAAGCACACTTCTTTAAGAACATTATCTCTCTGGTTTGAAGTTTCAGCAAACTTTTCTACCCTATACATGTATGATAGAGTACTCGATACTACTGAACACCCACACATAACATATATAGAGGATATGGAATGAGTGTTTTTCTCATATAATATTTATGAAACGAGTCTAAGAATTTTCCGAAAATTCGGACGAGTCTCATAAATATTATATGAGAAAACACTCATTTCATATTCTATTTATCATATGACACACACACGCACAAATTAGCCACTTAGTATGACTTTTTAACCCATCACCTAACTTGATTTGCAGACGGCACTTGGAAAAAAACATCCTTGTATAACTAAAGATTTTCATTTTTTGCTTCCAAAACATAGGTTATGACCCCTCATTGGAATGAGCTCGTTCCAATGAGGGGTCACAACCTATGTTTTGGAAGCAAAAAGTGAAAATATAAAAAAAAAATGAATGGCGTTTTTCTTGTAGACAAAAGATTAATACAATATAACCCACCCTAAATAAGACAGATAACGTAAATTCTCCCTACTGAAATTATGCAAATGTGACCCAGTTGTATTTTGTTTAGCCAATCAAATTGTCCAGTTTTGAAATTGACCAATGAAAGCTGCCAACTCTAATTAAGCAAATTATGCAAATGTGGCCCAGTTGTATTTTGTTCAGCCAACCAAATTGTCTAGTTATGAAATTGACCAATGAAATTGACGGAAGGCTTTATTTATCACTGATTAATATGAAAATAAAATATCAAATGTTTTAAAGTGAACAAAACTGACAAGTCATATGATAAATGGTCTTACTAGTAGTGTACCATGAAATTAGGTATCTGCTCATTGCAAACGTGTTTTCTTCCTCAATCTGTCGGGAAATGACTGCAAGTCACTCTACAACAAACTGTGTGGCAAGGCACATTTCTTGAAGCACGTTAACCCCTAATTAACGTCACGCGAACATGACACCTACGTGCGGGTTATCTCTCTAGTTTGAGGTTTCAACAAACTTTTCAACCCTATGCGTGTACAATAGAGTAACTGGTACTGCTCAAATAAGTTTTGAGCACCCATGCATCACATTACTTTTTCTACTGGTAGCGTGCCATGAAATGTAGTATCTACTTATTGCAATCGTAAATATTTTCTACGCAATCTGCCGGGAAATGACTGCCAGTTGTTTTTATCCTTCGTTAATATGAACCAATTTGGATATTGATTCAAATGTGCAATAATTTATTTTTACGTTATAAAATGTTAAACGCCACCTGATAACCTCCTGAGATAACTTCTCTATATCTGATTGATTCCCAGTGCTGCCTCATCGTCTGTTTGCTGCATTTGGGTATGCAATCAGCAGACGGCCTCGTTAAAGAATCTTTATCTTCGTAGATGTCATTTATGAAAATTAGGAAAAGAAATGGTTCCAATATGTCCCCCTTGGGACACCCGAGATCGCGGACCTGAATGCGGGGTATCATTCACTACTATGCTCTGTTTTCTATCCGTTATGTAGAGGTTACACCATAGAAAGCAATTGATATTGAATATACAATCGCGAGGGTGTTCACGAAGACTTTGCCCGAGTCAACATGCCCGAGCGATTGTTTGTTCAATATCACGAGCCGATATCGTGTAAACGACTTGTCACAGAGTTGTTTTCTTAGAGACGAACAAAAGACGAACAATCAGCAAGAAAGTCTCAATTTCAAGTCTCGATTAAATCAACTTTAGTTGTCATTTTTTTTTTATTCTTTTCAATACTTTTCTTTTTCGAGTCAGTTACACGAAAAACGTCACATTTAACGTACTTTTTGGAAAACCTGCTTTCACAGGTTTTTGTTTATGTCAGAGCTGTCACTCACTGTTCCAATTCATTGTCTTTTGTCTCGAAAGATATCCGTGATCGCCCAGGTGTTGCAGAGCTTGGGGTGATATTTGTTGAATACAGCATATGCTTTTATCAACTCTTCGAAATATAATACTTCTTTTAAACAAGGGGGTGACCTCATAACTATGTGACAAGTTGGTCTCGAACCATCTGAGGAGTGAACCTGTAATACCCTATTGTTCAAGCTTGAACAAAAGGCCGCAGTGCCAAACTCTGTCAAACGATTTTGAAATGCCGCAAAACAATCAAGGAGTCAGGTATGTGTAATCTATCGCATTACAGAGGTCGCGATAAACGTCTAAAAGTTGAAAAGAATGCTGTTTTGGAGGACACATACTCAATGGTACCTTCAGAGAATACATCGATTTCCTGAAAAAATTATCGACGTTTTGAAAAGTACGGTAAAAAATTACAGTTCGAACGTGAATTCCGTTCTGTCTATTTATCGTAGTCGGAGAATATTTAAGGGTCAGTAGAGATTGGAAGATTGTGAAACTATCTGTTTCACTAAAGATTATTTTCGATAACGATTTAAAACAATTTTGGTAAAGACAGATAGATGGTGACCACCAAATGCGAACTATCGCATCGGGAGATCGGAAGATCGGAAGATCGGTCGGCCTATCCATTGGTCTGGTCCATCAAGTAGTATTAGTCAGATTTTGAACTTGTCTGTAAATATGTATTTCAAAATACAGTCATCCCCGTGACGAATCAAGCCTCCACGTGACCTCCTGTGGCATGCTTTAAATGTCCTTATGGTGCTTAATTCGCCATGAGGCAAAACTTTGCCGCTGTGATTGACATTCGGATAATTTACCTTCAGTTTTGGTCCGATCTGTTCGCAGTCCTAGCCGTTGGACTATATAGTTTTCGTCATTATACAATTTGACTAATTTTCGAAGCAGACCGCACCTGCTTCTTACGTTCGTCTAGGGTACTCTTTCTAAAGCAAGTAGTATTTTAGTAGCGTCGTTTTATTACAGTTTTGTTACTCGTGGGAGTGTTGTAGAAATTGTCGTTAAACTCAATAAAAAAACTCGCGTGAGTAGAACGCTGAAGTACAGGATTACAGTGCTGAGAAATTGCTTAAGCAAATGGCTTATAATGTGGAAGGAAGTGTGTTGTGAAGGATTTCAGAATTAAGAATTTTTCCGTGCAACTTACTTTACCAATTGTTCGTTACCGAAAATGACAAATATCATATAAGAATTCTGAAAATTGACATTTATGTCGAATTCACACCTGCTATATTTGGAAACGCTTAGATATAAATGATTTTATTGGCTCAAATAAGTATGAAAATGATTATTATGGGTGCCTTATGTCATTGACATTCACCACATCAATAACAAATGGTTGTAATGTCTGTATTACCAAATAGAAATACAAGTTGCTTAAATCGTTTATCATTTGATTATCTGAGGTATATTTCATGTATTAACCTGTATTAACCATATAAAACACCAAAATATTACTAATGCATAGAATATAAGTAAAGTTAACATTTATTAAGAAAGGTAACATATGGTAACGTAATGTTCAACTTTCAAACAACTGTCGTCTACACTATATATTATATGCATTAAATTGGTTCTGATACTGTTTGTCAAATAAGTTCAACTGAACAACTTCCCCCAGATGTATATTATAATTTAGAGAAAAGGTTGAAGTATGTGGTATGCATTAACATCAAGTTTGGTATTCTCTTAGCCCATTTAACCCTGTGGTATCTTTCTTGTTAGTTCACTGGTACCAATTACGAAAGTCTAGATTCATTATTTTGGGTAGAACAATTAACCCTTTAATAAATATTTTCAATGTGTTTGCTTGGAGCCATGAAAATTGAAATTTAGTTATTGTCAAACAATAAACCCCAAAATTTGTGCGGACTTTATGGTGATTTGTTGTTTGTAAGTTATATGAACGTGACAAGATTATTGAATTACGAGATAAGCAATTAGAATTAATTCATCACCTGAGTTCCAATGTGTTAATAGTGCCTACTGACAGCCTGCTGACACATAGAACACATTGGAAATAAGGGGACGAATTGTAGATACAGTACAGTCGCCGTGGATTGGTTGCCATTAACGCGTGTGGGCAGTGATGTTTACGCATGCGTTTACCAGATATTAAAAATCGGCACAATTTTTTTAATTAATGAAGCAGGTTGTACCCGACATTCTAGGACGGTTTCCCATTTCCGTTTGTATACAGTGATTGTGGCTTCTCGGTTAATTTCCGACATTCTTCCCTGGGATTATTTAAAGTGTCTAATAGCTGGTATGGTAAGATTGGATTTTGGGAAGGGTTTAACAAATTGGTTTTCTGAGGTGTTTTGAGATAGGGGGAAAATGAACGTCTTATTTCAGTAAAGGTAACAAAGTCTGTATTAATATTATATTTAATCCTGAACATTCCAAATGACAATATCGTCCCATCTGTGCCAAGTATATCATTTATGAACATTACTCCCTGATCTGTGTCAAGTATATCATTGATGAACATTACTCATTGCTTTCCCAATTTTTATAGTGTACTTCTTTTTTGTTTATTTTAATATAATTATTGTTCCATAAATATGTGTTATATAAATCGGTTCTAGAAACGGGTTGTATTTTTTAGTATAACACGATCATGCTTTTTCCACTTCTTTCCAAAAAGGGGACGAAATTTTAGACTGAAGATTTTTCAAATATATCGAATTAGCCAAATACCACCGTTCATTGGCAAATGAAACATATTTATTAGCAACGCTTGTCCAGATTGGTGTGTTGGTTATTAGTCTTCTTACCCATGATATTTTCATGTAATTTAAAAATGGCTCAATATCCATCATTTTTACCCCGAACTCTGAATAATTATGCATAGATATTTTTCTTATATTTTTATCCACTCCAATGCTATGAAGCATAATACCCCGAAATGTTGACACACGTTCAAATCAACTGGAAATAAAGTTAAAAATATGACACAAATTACACAGAGAGTAATCGCTTGACTGGACTGGTTACGTGAAATAATTCATGAAAGGTGAGAGACGTTGTCCAAAGCGCCGAGAGGAAGCAACTCTTTCGTAATATACTTCTTTTTATATCGGTAGAAATTCCTTTATCTGTCAACAGCTTCAATACATGTTCGTATTTTCACAGGTCATTAAATTCAGCCAAATTCAGTGGTATCTTATCTTCAAGAATGTTGGTAGCACAGTTACATAAACAGGTAATCAAATCTTCATCAGCAGCGCGTAAAACGGCATCGATTTCCTCCTTGTCAGCATCCAGTAAAAATTCTAAAAGTATTTTATTCTGGTCAGTCATTAAATCTCCAGTATCTCTCTGCTCTTCTGTTCTTCTTGGACAGTGATGTTTTTCATCCCTCTTCTTATTGTGTGGTTGGGTGAACAACTTAGTACAATATCAACAGTGGAGTGGACGATGGTCTTTTTCGTGTCTTCTAGCATTATCGGATCTCGAAAATGACTTGGAACAGTATCTGCAACGAATCGGTAACATGTCTTCACTCGACGACGGTCAGGACACAAATGAGTTTATCTTCATACCAACACCCTTTTTATACCTTTCCCAACAGAAGTGCCCGGATGTAGCCTGAAGTACCCGGATGTAAGGTTTCTACAGCAAGTGTACTCCAATAGTCAAATACCATAGGCATCCTAAAATCCCCAGATGAGTTGAAGAGCAGTAGGTGGAGTCACTCGATCGAGCAATTACTCTATAGCTCCTTTGCTCGATGAGCTTCGAGTCGTTCGAGCAATTGCTCATGGAGCAATTACTCTCTTGGCTCTTTGGCTTATTTGGGAAAAATCCAACTTACGAAATCCCTTTTTTTTGGAAAATGACTGAACTTAGGCACCCCTTTTTTCTGAAATGAGTCGAACAGTCGTATGAGCGAGTCACTCGAACGAGCAATTACTCGTTAGCTCATTTGCACGATGGACTTGGAATCGTTCGAGCAGTATGTGGAGTCATTCGATCGAGCAATTGCTCTAAGACTCATTTGCTCGACGGGTTTCGAGTCGTTCGAGCAATTGCTCATGGAGCAATTACTCTCTTGGCTCTTTAGCTTATTTATAAGGGAAATTTGTGATAGGTATGCCCTGCTTTATAGCCTATTGGCTTTGGAAATGGTATAGGTTTTTGTATTATAGAAGGGAGATAAAGATAACCTTTGCATACAGATTATGGGAAATCAAGCAATTTGATTGGTTAGTTAGAGCAAGGAAAGTGAACTAATTGGGTGATCAAGATAAACGAAACAACAAGAGCACTCGTAATAGGGTCAGAAATAAAAAGAACAGACCAGAAAAGCTAAATATAGTAAAAATAATCAAAACTGTTTCAATTGACTGGCTCTTCTACACTACTGGAGTATACTCCAGAACAAAGGAACATGGTCAGGTAGATGAAAACTATTGCATATATAGATAGAAGCAGATAATTCTGAAAGAATTCGAAATAGTATAACTTGTCGGGTTTATTTGGATAATTCTGCGAATCGGTAAATTCCTCCTGTACAAAGGAACATACCCTCCGAACACACCCCTGTCATATTATAAGCATTTGGATCACATAACAACCACGTGCTACCATAGAAACCAAGCTGGCGGCCTCCAAAACAAAACGGCCGGCGGAAAACACGTACCTACTTAACAACACGCGCTGCGCATGCGTACTGACACCACGCATCACTATGGAAATGACGTCACAAGATGCCGCTCACGCGGGTTACCATGACAACCAAACATGGCGCCATCAGGTCACGTGACATGACGTTACTTCCGGGGCCCTGCCCGGGGTCCTGCCAATAGGGCACATTTACCACATCTCCTACTACTTGCGCGCGAGAAAATGTCCATGAACACTCTTATTTTGTGCATACATCATTCAATATCTCCGAACTAGAACAGAAACAAGAAACATTCTGTGAACAAAGTTGAATCTCTCTCACTGAAAGGAGGTGAATACCACATCTCAAAGCATTGTGACACAAGGAATTAGTTTAAAATATGTTCAAGTATATTGGACAGGGTTCCAGGCTATGGAGGTTAATATCTTCCTTCGAAAACTCTTGAAAAGGCAACCCCATCCCCCACACACAAAAGATCAGCTTTTATGGACGGATCGTCCCGGTACGAAACTCGACTTGGGACAAAACGCAGGTGATTTTGATAGGAACCGCCCCGGCCCATCTCCAAGTATTGTCAGTGGAGGTTCTCGAAAGAATTTCAAGGTTATTGGACAAGGGCGGTGGTGGCTACATTTTGGGGCTCCATTCGAAAGAACTTGAGAAGAAGTACCCCACCACTCCACCACTCCACACAAGATAAACAAAACAAAATACCAAAATGTTGGCTATATACATTTCGCTACTTGGGGTTGGGGGGGGGGGGGGGGGGGTATTCACACAGAAATCCCATTTTAAATAATCGAGGGTGGATGTATCAAAACAAAAATGGTTTTAAAAAGTACTTCAAAGTTTGGAGGTGGAATAACACAACACGAATATTGCCAACATTGCATACGGCAAATCCAAGTTAAGTAACGAATTCCGCATATTAGTGGATCCAGAATGTATACGGTTCCATTTTTCATTGTTTTTCAAGTCAATTGATTCGACCTGGGAATTCAGTTCCACATGATTTGGAGCAATAAAACATAATGAGAAAAAAGAAATGCGTTGTAGAAGCTCAAAGAGGCTGAGACAAAACCGTAGTGAAATGCACTGTAAAAACCCACCTTGAAGAGGCTGAGAAAGGAAAAACAGTAGCGAGATGCACTACTGCCCCCAAAATAAATAAATAAATAAATAAATAAATAAATAAATAAATAAATAAATAAATAAATAAAACAGTAGCAAAATTCACTGTAGAAAAAAGTGACAGACGTTCCAAGTTCAATAATTGCCGGCGGACTACTATTCCTAGAAATGTTAGACCTAGGAATAATAGTCTAGAGGGACTAATTTTCTTACGAACTTCCATTCCTGTCACACCGGTCTCAAGCCCGGGTAAAGAAGGAGGGGAGTTGATAATTTAAAAAAGAATAAAAAAACAGGAGAGATATTCACTGTAGAAAAAAAAAACATTCAGAGAAGGGTTTCCGCTTAATCTTTGTCTTTATGCCTGGAAGAAATGAGACCGAAACTGTGATTTTCTATCAGACTTTAACCCTTTACCCAACGCAGACGATATCAAAATTTATTAATTTAAATACCATTTTTTTAAATTTGTCAAAAAATTCAACGAAACCATATCATGCGAAGCCTCGTTGAAAAGAGCTCGACGAGCTCGTTCCAACGAAGGGTTACATGATATGGTTTTGTTGAAATTTTTTGAAAAATAATATTTTTTCAACTGCTGAATTTGCGTATTACGCGGGTGGATGCGGGCGATTCGTTGGGTAAAGGGTTAAACCAAAACTAATAAGAGGTTAAAATCAAGATATTACCACCATATATTTGGTATATAGACAATATACATATAGTATTTTTTATATCTGGTTTATACAACGAGTTGAAATATAGTTAATATTTTCGAGGCTCTGCCGAGAAAATATTAACTATATTTCAACGAGTTGTATAAACCACATATAAAAAAAATACTATATGTATATTGTTTTTATCTGATAACAAACATCAGTTTCACAAGTTGAGGCTTATATTCACTTTTATGCTCATTCCCACGGGCCTCCGTAGAAAATGAGACAAAGCAAACGCGATCTTTTGGTTGTTGCTGTACAGTCATAGCCACTGGTTGCAGTTGATCTATTATTCATGTTTTTTTAGCTCTACCTGGCGACGATGATAATGTGTATTCAATCGAGAAGTTTCCAATTTCCATTAATTATGGTCCACTTTTGTTTTTGTTTACAATTCGTACGAAACGTTTTTTTCACGTGACAGACGAACGTGTAATTGGAGCAGTACTTTGATCGTGGACGTAGACGTAGCTATAAATAGCGCATTACACATTACTGACAGTCTAGTAAGGTTTTGAACGAAGTAGGTTGTAATTATTTCTTTATTACAGCAAACTAAACTGAAAATTTACACGTTTATACTTATAGAAAATATGTCATATATATTTCGATTAAATTTCACTTGCTCCTTCAACGTAGAATTCAAACTTGCATTACGAAGTTAATGAATGGATGAAAATGGAATCGAACGAGGTCAAAGGTCGTTCGCATAAATTATAATTATATACAACACCCGTTGTATATACTTCAAGTATATACAACGGGTGTTATACTCTATGGTTATCAGATAAAAATTGTATATATAATATAGCCTATATTTTCGCGTTTATTTAATATTTTCAAGACTAATAATTTACTTGTGGGTCTCATTATTCCTGCTGGCGAAAATTGAGACCGTAAATCGGAAGTCGCGCTATACATTAAAAGTGTAATTTAGGGGTTAAATTTAAATATCAATATTATAGTTCGAATATACATTGAATATACCCCAAGTCAACAGATAGTGTTCAGTTGGTGTTTTGGGGACTAGAAGTTTACTTGCGGTCTCTCTGTACTTCGTTGCGGAAAAGTGAGATCGCAAGTCGGATATCGCGCAAGAGATTAAAAGTACAATTTTTAGGGTTAAAATTAACGGCCATGGTATAAATCAAATATACCCAAAGTAGCTTGGTGTACAAAATGTTCAGCACTCGTGGTGAAGTGGTGTTAACCGCGCGCCAAAGGCTCGCGGTTAACACCACTTCACCACTCATGGTGAACATTTGGTACACCAAGCTACTATGGGTATATTCTATATATCCACCCCACAAACACGGGTTCCTAGAGCTTGGATGCCAGACGCTCAGAGAGAGAAGACATAAACAAAAATGTGTGCCTTCCATAAAATTATTAATTACCATTCACCAGAATTTCTAGCCGATATGCTGCCTTCCAGGTTCGAGAACATTTCTCATTATAATTTACGAAATTCTTCAGACTTTGTAATGTACAAGGAACGGACCGAGTTGTTCAAGTGTTCCTTTTACGCATCTTGTGTTGACCCGTGGAATAAGTTACCAGAAGCAATAAGAAAATTACCGCCAATCACCACTTTTAAAACAATGATATCTAATGGAGTTGCTAAACCACCATCATATTTTAGTAATGGCAAGAAAAATTAAAAAATAATTCATAGCAAAATTTGATGCGGCTGCAGTGACCTAAACAGTGATAAATTTCTACATCACATTGTCAATCCACCATTTTGTTAGTGTGGTGAGGATGCTAAAGACTCTGAATATTATCTTTCTCGAATGCCCTTAGACTTCAACTAATATCTGAGGTGGCGAATTTTAATATAAATTCAGTCGATATTCTCCTGTATGGTGACATGCAATTGCCAAATAATGCGACTGGACTTATATTTCAGAATATTCTAAAATACATTCACGCAACTCAGAGAAATGTTGCAGCTACAGGGTGGGCAACATGCTCGCTTGTCCATCACGGGTAGTATCGACTCGAAACATACTTTTCTGGGAGGCTGATATTGGTGTGGTCGGTGGGGTAAAGGATAGATTTTTAGTTTATCATACGACGAGTATCATCTGTAAACTGGTCGTCACAATTATTATTATTATTATTATTCAACAGAGTCTAAATTTGCGAACAATATAACTACTTCATGTCGATTTGACATAACAGACCCCCCCCCCCCCCCCCCCCACACACACACACTTTTTTTCCTTTTTTGGTAAAACAACTACTCAATCCTAGTTTTTCTGTATTATGTATCCTAAAACAACAGGATTGCTGTCGTGTGATATAAATGCGTGTTAACTAATATGTCGCAGGAGAGGAGAGTTATCTGAGTAGTAAGCACTTGTTCTCCAATAATCTTTGTACCTTTTTGGCACAAACGAAATATATTTAATCTAGAGAGAATCTCCTAATTTATTTTTCCGCGGCATCACGCAAGCATATTTCAAAAATACATCGTTACTCTCAATAGACGCTTTACTCCACCGTTGTATTGGCTAATATTACTAACGTCGTCCAGGCCTGCTTCGAACTGGGCGCCAAGACCACACACAATCACTTGACTCCTGATAAAATTTCGCTGGACTGGTTTACGCAGGGTACATGTGCCCTGGCTCCTCAATCATTTCGATAAATCCCGTGTTTTTTTTTTTGGAAGCCCTTTTCAGATCATCTATACCGCCAAAGCTCCCTGGTGCCATTGGTTTGTAGTATTGGGTTTCCAGGCCCATTGTGATAAGGAAACTACAGCGCGTTCTTTTTTAGAACGAATGCCTATTTCTCGATGACGCTCCTGCAGTCGGAGTAGAAGTCTGCTATTCCTTGTTTCAGATTAATTCGTGGGGGAAGTTCGTGTCTTTCAAGGCACGTGACAAAATGCCACAAAATCCCATGTGGGAGGGGCCCTCTTCCTCTGTCTCAGCAAATCATTGATACCGTCTCCTTTATTAGATCCGCGAACCGCAACTCTGTCATAACCATGTTGTCTCTATCGTCCCAAGACATGTTGTCTAGGGCATTAAACTGTTTTCTGTCCGCGCCTTGCCACGTATGAAGACGGGGACTGTGAATAAAATGCTCTCCCCCGTATCCTGGGTGGAAAGGAATTCTAATTTTACAGAACGGTTTCTGATAGATGTCAAATAACGTTGAAGCACCTGGTCTCATCGGGTCATTTTTCATTTGTCGATGAGCGATGAAGACTCGAGGATGTGTCCCATCGCGTTATTTAACCCTTTACCTAACATGAAAAGCAGACGACACTTGTAAATTGAAAAAAAATTATTGAATAACTATTTTTTTTTCATTTTTTGTCTCAAAAACATAGGTTATGACCCCTTTTTGGAACGAGCTCGACGAGCTCGTTCCAAAGAGGGGTCATAACTTATATTTTTGAGACAAAAAAATGAAGAAAATAATGAAAATTAATTGGCAATTTTTGTGAATAGCGCTGGCAGGTTTTTACGGTACGTTAGGTAAAGGGTTACAGCAGAAACAATGGCCACATTCGGACATTTAGGGACTTTAGGTTGTACGCATATTTCCAGTGAATTTTTCGATGCCCGTAATCCCTTTAACTCCTCCGGTCCAATAGAATCATTTTTGTACCTAATTCCCTTTATCCGAATAATCCTTTGGCTTATACCAATAAAACTAGTCCGAAAAATAAAATTAAAAAAGAAAATTAAAAGTCGTCTCTATTTTTTTCTCAGTTACATTTTAGCTGTCAGTAATCTTACTTGGCGTTTTTTTCTGTTTCACTTTATTCCGATAATTCTTTGACATCGATACCTTCCCTTTGATGTGTTCAGCGCACTCGCAAAAACAGATTATTAGGTCCTTATAAGCGTGTTTTAGAATATGCCCCAAGACAGAAGGTTTCGCTTTTTTCAAGCTCTTTCGGGTAAAGCGATCAGGCATAATTGTGAATGAATGTGCCTGCTCTTGGTATTTTATACCATGCTAGCGTGCTCCATATGGATATCGCCAGAGAATATTTTCGCCCGGAGCTTGAAATCTTCCGGTGTGACTTGTCCCAGGTCAATCATAGAGCTGTAGGTTTTTAAATTTCTTGTTCGGTTTCGGTTTTGGTTTTTCAGGTGGAGAAAAACCTCGGTTCGGTTTTCGGTTTGTTCATGAGGCCAAGTAAAATTCAATAAAACTCCTTCTTATGTCCGGAGTCATAACTGAATGGCAGTGAAATTCAGTGAAACTCAATGAATGCCCGATATAAGCTATAATACATGAAGAATCAGGAAGGCCAATATAATAATTACCTAAATATACAGAACTTTTATTGTGCTTGGCCATTTTTCGAGGTCTGACACCTACACACAACATGAGGAAAGCTGCAAACACAACTAAACTGAAATGTCGGAAATTCTCAGAATGTAGCCTTCCCAGAGTAGTGAGAGTACTCAGACACTGCCATTGGCAGTGTCTGGGTACTCTCACTACTCTGGGATGGCTACATTTTGTGAATTTCTGCAGCAAGAGAGTATTTAATAAAAATCGAAAAACCTTAGATTACGGGATGTCGACGGTTTCGGTTTCGGATTTTTTAAAAAAAACTAAAAACCTCGGTTTGGTTTCGGTTAACCTACAGCTCTAGTCAATTAATAAATAAGCATGAGCTGACTACGTCGCGTCTTCAAATACTATTCCCAGAAACCTCAGTAGCCTCGATTTCCCAATGCACCTACGGGCACTGAGGTGGCTTATCTGGGCCCGATCGTACGGGTTCTTAAAACGTATTAACTTGAAGCAATTAAACGCGACCGTATCGTTGTCGAAGAGGTTTGGAACGATATACACTGCGCTAATGTCCCGATGGTGCGATCTCTTGATAAATAATTTCGCGACCCGTTGGTTAAAATGATACTCGGTGTTAATAAAAATTCTTCCAACCATGCCGTTCTAGCTTTCCCTCGAATGCATCGTCAACAAGTTCAAACTGATGGTCAGGCTTCACTGTGCCACTCCAGGTACATTGCTCCGTGATTTACTGGAAGAGCATAAATTAACGACGGAATATAGCGGATTCCGTCAAATAATGAAAGGTTACAATATACCATCATCTGCAGTGCACGATAATAAATCCAGTAAATTACTTGAAAATTTAACAAACGATTACACACTCTATTTTAATGAATGCCTTAATAATGACAATAAAATGAACGGTTAAAATAAATTGCGTACTTATCGCGCCTTCAAAAATGACATTAAATTCGAGCCCTATTTAGCATACTCAAAAAAAAAAAAACAACAAGAGAAGCGCAAAGTATGTTTACGACATTACGGATTAGTAATCATAATTTGGCAATTGAAAATGGGAGACATGCACAGCCGCCAATACCTTTAGAAAATAGGATTTACAATGCTTCTGATGTTTGTAAGGACGCCGGCTATGTGGAATCCGAGATGCATTTTGTCATGGCTATCCGGCCTATACAAATATCAGGAGACAGTTATTTGCAATAATTATCAGGAACAACGCAGACCTCTCAAATACAAGCAAACAAGATCGGTTTGAATTTATTATGAAAAATAATACGCCCTCATTGTGTCACACCATCTGCAACAGAATTCTGTTGTTCTTCAGGAAAAGAGAAACATTAATTGCAAAATAGTAGGTCATTAAACTGACCTAGGGTTTTGACTTTATATACTTATATGTATGATACATTAGCCTTATTTACTATACAAAAATAGCTGTTTCGTTTATTATTTGTTTATTATAATCATATCATATCTCTGTTAATTCTTTATGCAATCTGCCTCTCTGCGGGTGTTATTTTGCTTGAATAAACTATTACTATTACTTCCATCATTGAGTCGTGACAGTTGGAATAACCTATCCACCTTTTTTGAAACGCATCATCAATCCCATAATACTTGTGTAACAGTCATAAATTAAGCGATTTTGTAAATTATTTATTCAATTTTAGGAATAAGACAATGTTTGTGAATGGCTAGGACGGGCGGATAGCTCAACATAATGAATTTGAGTGCTGGTTGTAATTACTGTATCACTTGAGTATATCTCTTAGTGCACAAATCTTTCTTACCGATGTTCAAATGAACATAATTATGTTGTTAATGTTGTTATACGTTTTGGGTCCAAATACTCAATTTCCATTGGTCAGTTGGATGAAAACGTCATGACCAAATGTAATTCATTTTCCAATGAATACATTTGGTCGAACTTTGACCCGCATTTACGGTAGAGCGCAGTTGACAGAATGTAATTCGGGCGGTGTTTGGGCGGGTTTTTAACTTTTAGCGCCTCTCGCAGTGATCAACTCCGCTGCTGTTTCTTTGGTGACATTTCCCAACTGTGGCATAAAGCCCGTTAAAATTGTTTTGAACATTCCAAGTTTCGTTGCGAAAGACGGCAATTTGACATATTTGGGTCAATGCCGAAAAACAGCGCTCAACTCAGAGTTGTGCGCTTTGTCTTTTGTGTGAGGGTGGTTTTTCGCCTCGTTCGCTCGAACATGTTTTATTTCGTCTTTCTGCTTTGTTGTTTGGTAAAAAGTAGTTTAAACAATTACGGAATGTAATTATAAGGATTGAATGCAATTTTTATAATCTTTATTGGAGTATGAACGTGTGGGAATGGGTACAAATTGTATGAATCGCCGAAGGGATTCATACATAATTTGTACCCATTCCCACACGTTCATACTCCAAAAAAGATTATAAAAATTGCTTTCAATTCATAAATAGAAATGATATGATATACTTTTTGCCATAATTCGTGTTACAAATTTCACGTAGCGCTGTACTGAATGTGACTAACTAATCAAGAGAAACACCCATGAAATGCAATACGCCTTGCTATACCCTTAGTTTGGCGAATGGGTAAGCTTGAAACTGCGTGAAAAATATTCATTTTAAATGTAGATATCATGATGCGAACAGAAGAAGTCATCGTGTAATCCATCAACGAGTACGACGATCACAAAAAATGGACAGAGAATTTCACCCAGATCGCGACTGAATGGCGATCCGGGAGAAGTTCTCTGTCCGCGTTTATCCCCACAACACTGTTAAATCTCCCTAATTGAGAAACGAAACGCGACAGCATGGAATCACAGATGTTTTGTTATTTCAGTTTTTCTTAATTGAGGCTAAATACACATTTTTTTATTTATGAATTCTGGACCTACATGTAATTTTGTAAATGTGTCGTGGCCGGATCGTGTTCTGGTCGGGAAAAAAACGCAAATTCGAAATTCGTGAGTTCACACAAGTTACTTTATCTAAGGTAAGTCAACAAACCAGTGTATTTGACAGGTATACCCCGCTTAGGGCAACCTTCTGTTGTGGGTGAATACGTTTCAACCAGCCTACTGTAGCGGTCGAGGTATAAAGGCCATTTACCAACAAGCCTGGTTGGTCCGAATCTCTTTGTCTCGTGGTAAATCGGTCTCTTTGTGTGCTAGAGGTCGACTGTCCGAGCCTCGACTCCCGCACGCCTCTGTCGATCTGTTACATTGGTGCCCTGACCAGCCCTCAGCAGTTGGTGGCATTGTGAACGCTGTGGTGAAACATGGTGGATGTTTCAATCGCTATGAGGTGGAAGCTGGGGTGAGATTCACCGTGGGTGAATCTTAAAGAACGCGAGAGTGGTGTACTGGTCGAGGTATAAGGGTCATTTACCAACAAGTCTGGTTGGTCCGGATTGCTTAGTCTCGTGGTAAATCGGTCACTTTGTGTGCTAGAGGTCGACGATTCGTTGATCGGGATCTCTTAGTCTCGTGGTAAATCGGTCTCTTTGTGTGCTGGAGGTCGACGGTTCGATCTGTTACACTAGTATCTCAACATTTTATCAACTGTAACCAAGTGTTTACAGGAAACCTGTGGCCAAGAGTTTTGTTGGGGAGCCGCGCTCAGTGGCGATCGACCATCGATAATATAAAAGTTTGAACAATGAGTATCAGATTAAACTATTGGCAGCATCTGTGGTAAAATATCCGAGATCTAGGATCTAATTATTAGGAGTTCTGCGCGGCTGTGAAAATTTACACATAAAGAGATCGATAAAGTTGATAAACAGATTTCAATTTTCAGATGTCCTGGATTGGGATCGGCTTATCGTATCCCCTACTAGGCGGATCCCCAGGTGGCGGATAGAGAGCGGACTGCTCAGTTGGGCTGGTTTGTTGACTTAAAAATAGCAGATTTGCTCAATTGCGCATGTTTGCGAAATATCCTAACATGCAGCCCGGACCTAAATGGTACTATCCTGCTGTACAACATCCTGCGGGCACCTTGTTCTCTCGTGAAATGTGTTCCGAAGGCCCCAGAGGAAGGAATCCTAATCATTGAGGACACAGTGACCCCGCTTAGGGCAATCTTCATTTGGGAGATACCTGTCAAATACACTGGTTTGTTGACTTAAAAATAGCAGATTTGCTCAATTGCGCATGTTTGCGAAATATCCTAATATGCAGCCCGGACCTAAATGGTACTATCCTGCTGTACAACATCCTGCAGGCACCTTATTCTCCCGTGAAATGTGTTCCGAAGGCCCAAGAGGAAGGAATCCTAATCGTTGAGGACACAGTGACCCCGCTTAGGGCAATCTTCATTTGGGAGATACCTGTCAAATACACTGCCTTGGTCCTAACTTCGGGAGTAGACGGACGGTCGGGCGACCATTCTGGCCAATCGGGAGCCTCCAGAAAGGGTGTCACGACAGGGGGCACTGGGTTGGCATTCATTCAATTATTTCTTTTAACTCAATTTTATCACTGTTCCGGAATACTGACTTTCAATAAATTCAACTCTGTGGGAGCATACTCTTCATGTACTCTCCCGGGTTTGTCACCACCTCATATC
This sequence comes from Pictodentalium vernedei, assembly GCA_031216915.1. Classification (NCBI taxonomy): domain Eukaryota; kingdom Metazoa; phylum Mollusca; class Scaphopoda; order Dentaliida; family Dentaliidae; genus Pictodentalium; species Pictodentalium vernedei. The sequence goes on along the minus strand of CM062291.1, from coordinate 440,724,198 downwards.
AGATTGGGACATACCCTCTAGTTTGGGCTCGAAATAAGGGCGATAGGCATGAATTGAAGAAACAATTTAATACTACTATGGATATTCCACAAAAGACGAGGCTGAAAATCTCAGACTCTGATTCTGATACAGGTAAGGTAAAATAACATAATAATAAAAAATGGCCTAATGTCCACATAATTTATGCAGTGAAGAAATGAAAGAAACCATCAAGTCATAACCCGTTTGCCGTCGAGAAAACAATAAAGGGAATAGCTGGGGCACAAAAAGATGCCAAAAAGTTAATTTCAGGGGCTTTATTGGTTGAATGTAGAACGAAATTCCAAGCTTTAAATTTAGTAAAAATCGAAAAAATATTGGATATTGAAGTTAATGCCCTTCCACATGAAACATTAAATAGAAATAAAGGAGTACGGAGAACTATCTGGTTTCGATGTTCTCGAAATACGAGAAGAACTCAAACCATAAGGTGTCAAAGATGTTAAGAGAATTGAAATCAAAAGAGATGGTGTCATCATAAAAACCAATACATGTATATGAACTTTTGAATCGTCACGACCACCGAAATCAATAAACGTTGGGTACATCCGATGCTTAAGATGTCAAAAATATAGGCACTGGCAGAGTAACTGTAGAGGTCAAGCAGTCTGTTGCAGGTGAGGAAAACAACATCAGGAGCCATGTATGTAAACTGTCAGAGTAATCACATGTCATCTTCGAAAGATTGCCCTATATGACAGAAAGAAAAAAACAATACAAAGAATAAAATGCGAAAGGGAAATAAGTTTTAAAGAGGTCAGAGAAATTGTATCTTCTATGCCTGGGATGCATACACCAACACCGTCATATGTTGCAGTAATGAAAGATAAAGTCCCAACAAAATCGGTTGGATATCAGGCTCCCTATACATGACTCAACAGTAGCAGCGCAATTCCGTCATCACTACAGACCTTTATCCAGGCCTGGCATTCTGAAAAATGCAGGAGGACAAAAAATCGCTCTCCTCAATCAGCTTAGGAGAGCAATTAGCTTTACACAGCTTTTTAAGTATCCAGTTCAACGAACTCATTGAAACTGAAACCAACAGACTACATCAGTGATTTTATTAACTTTACTAAGGTAAAGCGAAATCTCTTAGACATCTAGATGTCTCACTCAACAACCGAACACACACTTGACAAGACCTGTGTGTGTACCCAGACCTGTTGTCCAAGAAAGTCATACGCCTACCACTACCACCTTCAACCCCCCAAGGGGGGTTGAAGGTGGTAGTGGTAGGCGTATGACTTTCTTGGACAACAGGTCTGCTTGAATCTACAGTCACATCCTGGTGCAAGTGCTTCAAGTGACAGGATAGTAGCAATGGTAGTGTATTATAGTGTCAATATTCCTTGAATAATTACCCCTCAAACTGTGATGTCATTTGTTGAACTTGAAACTGACAGAATAAAAAATATTGCTGTGACCCATTTTCCTTCAAATGATTGCAACTGTGTTTGTGTATGGTTGCAGCCATTACCTTTTACCACTAAACCACTTTCAAAATGAAATTACGTGATGTTATGTGACTTCGAAGTTAAATCACATTTTTGCTTTACAACAAAAATTTAATGTGAGCATAATACATGTAATCTCAATCATCCCAGACCAAAATATTTAGGAGGGCAATTTTTCGCTCTCCTTAATTCTTTTAGGAGGGCAGTAAGGAGAGCTAAAAAATCGCTCTCCTGAAATTGCCAAGCCTGTTTATCATAGAAAAAACTAATTAAACAGAACCAACGTTAACCCAAACAAAGTCTTCTTCTTCAACCACCGAGAAGACAACAAACAAACAAACGCAAGAACAAACAAATAATCTGCCGAATCGGAACAAATTAATAAAAATCAAAATCCTAAACCAGAACAGAAAATTGAATCAAGCAAATTAAAACCAAACTAGTAACAGAGACCCCAGCAGGAAAATCTGAGTCAGCGTCTGAGGAGGAGACCAGAAAAAGACACGAAGAACAAGGAAAAGAGCAAGAGCAACAGAAACTAAATTCCGAAAGAGTGCCAAAGCCCTTTCAAAACATTGTTACGAGTAAAATGTTTGAAGGAATAGAGTCCATGTCTATGTAGTTCCTGGACCGACCCGCCAATCGCCATTCTCCAATTGCCGATTATCGTCATTTTAAAATGGCTGCGCTCATGTAGTAGAAAAGACGATTTTCGGTATGGAGTGGATTGTTTTTTGCAGCTGTGTGTTTAAAATGTTCAGATCTTTTCAGTGTCTGTCGAAATATCATTTAAAATGATTTTGTGATGTGTCTAAGCAAAAATGAGTTCTTGACATTGAAACCAACAGCAGTCGACGCATTTTAAATGTACGGGGACATGTCGATTTACCGTGAAATATCGCTCGACGCCAGTCATTCATTTTGACTCGAACCACACTGGTCATATTTTTCAAGTATGGTTCATTAGTTAATTACTAATAAGATATTTTGTCTGATTTCTTTTTCAGTTCCATCAATACATCTCTAATAGAGTTCATGTGGCAGTGGGTTTCTTTTTGTATGGTTGTAGTATCATGCCCTTGTAAATGCGTTTCATAATATGCATTCCTTTGGTATAGTACTATTGTCTACATTTGAGCAGCATAATGAAGATTGGACAAAGAAATCAGAGAAAAAGAAGTGTAACCTTGTATGAATAGAACTGAAAAAGAAATGAGAAAAATACCTCATTAGTAACTACTACCTAATGAACCATGACTAAAATAATATTACCATTGTTATTAATTAAACATATACTTTACTTTGATTTCACCACTTTCACATGTTTATGGATTGCTGTAACTTACCTTTATAGTGATGAAATTAAACATGCAAATGTAATTATGTCACAACAGAGCCCTGCCCCCCCCCTCCCCCACTGCTCACAAAAAAATACCTGACCCCTTGCCACCTCAGTAGGTGATACTGGCGGGGGCAAACGACATGAACACGTACATGTACGGTACATGTACGTGTACATGTACATTCGTGTACACCTCCATAGGATTTAGTGTTAAAATCGTGTACAGGTACACGATTTGTCGTGTACATGTATGGTACATGTACGTGTACCGTACATGTACATTCGAGTACATTTCCCCCATAGGGTTCAGTGTTAAATTGCGAGCAAAAAACGTTTTGTCGTTTTTTGATCATCGTCTTACCGATTTTAAATAATCTGCGTCCGTACACGATTTTAACACTGAAACCCTATGGAGGCGTACACGGAGATCCACTTGCGGATTTTAGGTCTGAAATCGACTCGTGTGAAGAGGTGATGTTCGAACTCTCAAACCCACTGTCGCGTTTCTCGAAGTGAGACTAGCGCACGTTATTGCGAGGTGATCTTGATGAGCACTTGATGGAAATGTTTTGAGCGAAGAGTGTTGTCGGTGTGTTAGAAATTCGCAAACCCGCTGTCACGTTTTTGATTGATATATATAGGGGAGAAAAAAATATAAATAAATAGTTATTTAAAAAAAATAAATATATCAAATGAAATAAATAATAAAAAAAATACGTAAATCATGAGCGATTCTCATTAGAGTGAGGTTTCATTTAAAAATGCTGATGAGAGCCTACGCATTCTGCGTGAATGAACAACTAGGTCGTCTATTGTTAGAACGATGCGTCGGATGTCGGGATCACCTAGACTTCGATCACGAGAATCATTCGTGTCTGTGGATGGAAAGGGAAGATATGGTCGTCAAGTATTTCGAACCGGCGTTCGAACGCGTTCAAATCAATGAAGTGATCGCGTTTTGGAAGAGATTACTCTACTGTAAGGATCAAAGCAAGCCCACAGTTTCGGAAGAACTGAAATTGGTGCGTAAAAGTCTGACTTTACGAGATAAGGGATGCATCATGAAATTATTGTTCAATGAAGCATACGTCTAAGTTTTCTCGTTGATATAAAATAAGGGAGAATAGAAAATAAAAATAAATACACACATAAAAATTTTTATCTAACATTGGAAAGAAAAAAATACAAAAATGAGAACCAGAAATAAATTGTATCCGACGTTAGTGGACGACGAGGATGAGAAGCCGATCGACGTTTTGCCGACTGCACCGTCGCTAGAAGAAAGAGAAAGAGGAGAGAGGTATCACATCGATCAAATCAGTAGAATCCAAGAGTATCTAACTCGAGAGAGAGATTCTCGTCGTTCTCTCAAGAAGAAGTATTCGCGTTTCGTGAAATTCGTCAACGCGATTGACACGACACTCATCACGATTTCCATGAGTTTACACGCGGCCGGCATCGGATTGTTGTCGACCGCGGTCGGCATTCCGATCGTGTTGACCGTAGAAGGAGTGGCTCTCGCCGCCGGATTGTTTAGCACGCTCGGAAACTTTTTGAGCAGGAAATTATATCTGAAGGCGAGGAAACACGACAAGATTCGCGTCTTGGCCGACTCCAAGATCGACACGATATCCAAAATGATCTCTATGGCGTTGAAAGACGGTAGGATATCGGACGGAGAATACTTAGCGATATTGAGCGAGAAAACGAAATACGATGCCATGAAAGAAGCCGTGAGAATCAAGACTCGTCAGATCATCAAGGAAGAGATGAAGGATTCTCTCGTGGAAAAGGGGAGGAAAGAGGCCAGGGAGGAATTCATTAAGATGATAGAACTCAAGAGCAGCGATTGAAAAAAAAATATATTTAATAAGAACAGAATTGATTCATTATTAAATTTATATATAAAATAAAAACGAAATTAATTTAAATAACTCTTAAAAATGTATTGCGTAAAGTGTAAGAGAGTTACCGAGACGAGTAATTCTAGAGAAGTGCGAACTAAAAATGACAGACAGATGCTTCGCGGAATTTGCGACGTGTGTGGTTCTGTCAAGACTAGATTCGTCAAAAAAAAAAGAACGCGAGCAAAGGTAAAGGCATCGTGAATAAAATGATCAATAATCTACCATTCGAAATGCATCTGCCCAGTCACAGTTTCACGGGACCCGGAACGAAATTGAACAAGAGACTCAACGCCGATCTGACACCCAAATCTTGGAGCAAACCTGTGAATAGGGTGGACGCGGCCGCGTATGATCATGATCTGTGCTACGCCGGACATCCCGACACCAAGACTCGCAACGACATCTGTGATAAAAACATGTTGGGGAAATTGAGAGGCATATCGAATCCAACCAGGAGAGAGAAGATGGAATGTTCGCTGGTCGGCAATCTGATCGGTGCGAAACGTCGATTCGGGTGGGGCGTTCAAAAAAAAGCGCATCTGAAAAGAAGAAGAAACGATTATTGACGAGTGAATTGGCCGAGGAGTTACACAAACCCATAGTGCGTAAATTTCGAAAGAGAAGGGTGTTCGTGAAGGGTCTGGATGATATTTGGTCTGCCGACTTGGTCGACATGAGATCGTTTTCGAGGTGGAACGAGGGCGTCAAATATCTATTGACGGTCATCGACGTGTTTTCCAAATACGGTTGGATCAGAGCTTTGAAGAATAAATCGGGACCTTGCGTCGCCGAGGCTCTGAAGAGCGTGTTCGACTCGTCTTCTCGAAAACCGAGTAAATTGTGGGTGGATAAGGGAAAGGAATTCTACAACAAGCACGTTCATCGATTGGTAGACCTCTACTCGATCGAAAACGAAGAGAAAGCCAGCGTGGTGGAACGTTGGAATCGAACGATGAAGGAAAAGATGCACAGATACTTCACGGCGAATTCAACCAAGAAATACATATACGCTCTAAACGGTCTGGTCAAAGATTACAACAACACGCGACACAGGTCGATCAAGATGACTCCCGCAGAAGCTAGCGATCCTAGAAACGAAAAACGGGTCTACGCAAATCTATATCCTGAGAGATCTAAGATCAGGAAGAAGTGTAGAACGCCGAAATTTGTGGTCGGTGATCGAGTGAGAATCTACGCTTATAAGAAGCACTTCGAAAAGGGTTATACTCCTCGTTGGACCTCGGAAATCAAAATATTTCACACCGATCCGGTGACTTACGAAATCGAAACTTTGGATGGAGAAGAGATCATCGGAAAGTTTTACGAACAACAATTACAGAAGACAAAGTTTTGATGAAGAAGACAAAATTTTTTTTATTTACTCTCTTTAACATTTTCTTGTTTACACACATATATATAAGAGAGAAAAAAATAATAAAAATAATTAAAAACTATTTTTAGATAAAGAAAGCAAGTTAATTAATAAACAAAAAACTAAAAATCCTTTAAAATGACAAATATACTAGATATAGCACAAAGCATAGTGAAAGATGAAAGTATTCAAGAATATGAGGTTCATGAATACGAACCGGTAACCGGAACGAGTTTGAACAATGCGGGAGAGATAAGAATCAACATCGAAACTCAAGATCTATTTGTACATCCTAGCGAGAGTTACATAGTGGTGCAGGGACGTCTCACCAAGGAAGATGGGAGCGACTACGCCGACGACGACACGGTTACTCTAGCCAATAATGGCATCATGCATCTATTCAGTAACATAAAATACATGCTATCTGGACAAGAGATAGAATCTGTTTTTCATCCCGGTCAGGCCACCACGATGTTTGGACTCTTGACGTATCCTGATGATTTTTCGAAATCCAGAGGACTTAATCAGTTGTGGGTGAAAGACACCGTAGGTCCTGCTAGTGCAGGCGCCGCCTTGATATTCGACTACGTCGTCAAGACGTCCATACCTAAAGGAACGTTTTCGTTCAGGATACCTTTGAAACACATCTTCGGATTTGCGGACAATTACAACAAGATCATGTACGGATTCAAACACAATCTGACGTTGATTCGAAAAGGAAACGATGACGCAATAGTGAGACTCACTGCGACCGATGCGGGTAAGATAACTCTACACAAGATATCGTGGTTCGTTCCGCACGTGGAGCCTTCGATCGTGGAGAAAGTGCGTCTCTACAAGATCATAGAATCCAAGAGTAAATTATCCGTGGGACTGAGAATGAGACAGTGTGACACGGCTAGCATTCCTCCCTCCACGAATCACTTCGACTGGAGATTGACGGTGAAATCCGCTTCCGAGAGACCGCATTTCATCGTGGTTGCATTTCAGACCGATAGGGACGGGTCTCAGGAAAAAAATGCGTCGCTGTTCGATCACTGCCATTTGAGAAACATGCAAGTGTTTCTGAACGCCACGAGATATCCAGCAATCGATTACAACGCGTCGTTTGACAAGAACGATTTCTGCAGATGTACGGCGACGCCGCTGATTTTAGAAAGAAGTATCAAGGTCTAGACGAATTGATGAGCAACCCTAACATGTCTCCCGGCGAATACAAGTCGATGTATCCCATGTTCGTATTCGACGTCAGTAAACAGAGTGAACGACTCAAGAGTAGCGTGTTAGACATTCAGATCAAGATGCAATTCGATAGGAATGTTCCGAGAAAAACCAAAGCCTTCGCCCTGGTCCTGTCGGACAGAGAATTACAATTCGAATCGGACGGAAATAAGATGTCGATCATTCGATGAGAGACAAGTGTGTGAAAAAAATAAAATAAAAAAGTAATGAGTAATTATTAAAAACAAAAAAAACAAAAAAATAAATAAATAAAGTAATGTGATCTAGAGAGATTGAACATCTTTCTAAATCTCATTACTTTTTTCTTTGTTTTTAATAATCACACATTATTTTTTTTTAATTCATTATTTTCCCCCGCGTTCACTGTTTGTTCAAAGGAACTAGTTCGATCAGTAGACTCACCACGGAAGTGGCGGCTTCGGGATTATTGGTTTTCGTAACAAAATTAATCCTGTCTCCGGCGTTCTCTTTGAGAGGCGTGCCGAACGTGCTAACATTCGCATGTTGATTCTCAGTCTTTTCAACGCTGTATCTCTTATCGCTCTCTACTCCATTCACCATGAGATTGACAACCACTCTGTTATTCAAATCCGAGGAAGCCAGACTCATTCGAAGGATTTCACCTCCCAGCAGCATGGGATATCCCACCTGACCATGTTTCGATCCGCCACCTCCATTTCCGAAAGACCACTCAGCTTTTCCTTCATCTAAGGTGCCGGCCTCTTCGGCCCACACAGTGATCAATTGTCTAGCATATTTGACTTTCTCCACTACTGAAATCAGGGTGCAGGCATCCGTCATGCTCACGGGATCCGGTAGATTCGTGAGCGCGTGTCCACCCATGTCTAGTTTACCTTCCATGATGTCACCCTTTCTCCAGACCGAGTTGTCGTCCACGTACTTTCTGCTGACCGCGCTGGAATCGAATTGGAATCGTGATCGAGACCGAATAAATTGTGACCGTTCATGTTGATACCACCCTCCATGGTTCCGCCAGATTGTTTGTTCATGTAGAGATTGTCCACTTGCGATTCTAGGTATTCTTGTGATTGTATCACGGCAGAATCTACATAGCCCTTGTTGACCACGGTTGAGTCTGCATCCATGTCGTTGATCTTTGACAGATTCAATATCTTGTTGAATCCCGCATTCAGATCCGATTTCATTTCTCGTCTGTCAGACTTTCTCTGTTCCAGATCTACGTAGTGTTTGGTCACCATGTCCTTGGGATTCGTGGGAGTGACCACGTTCGTTATCTTGTTAGAATTGGTGTTCAATTCCGAGTGCATCGTTTTCTGAACGTATCTATTTCTCAGGTGTTCGCTGAATCTCGCGTGAGAGTTGTCCGCGTATTTCTTGGTCACGGCATTGGTGGAATCTATGGGATTCGTGACGTTCACCAAACATTTGGATTTCAGATCGAGATCGTCGGTCATGGTTTTATCCACGTAATTATCTAGCAGGATTCATTCGAAATCGACGTTCCCCCTGTCGACGTATTTTTTAGTCGCAGCATCTGCGAGATCTATCAGCTCGGGAAGATTGTAGAGCTTCTTATCGTTCATGTTCAAAGGTTCTTCTCGAGGTTCGTATCTCCAAACGTAACGTTCGTCCAAGTTGGCAACGTCGTAACCATCGTCGACTTCGAACGTCTTCCTCTTCTTTCTCAGGTTGACTTTTTCGTCGTCACTTCTACCAAATTTATTGACTGGCATGTTGTTGTGGGATTTTTTTGTTTTTAGGAAAATATATTCAAAACGCAGTTTATTAAAAATGAACTATGTTATTTTATTTTTCGTTTTTATTCGATTAAAATTTTTTTAAAATAATTTTTTATCTTTATATATACTATAAAAAAAAAAATCTTTCTCTAATGTAAATCATTGAGAATGTCTTGAAATCGATCACCTTCAGACCATCTCTTGAGAACATAGAGACACAGGTGACCGCAAAACACTTGATGTGGTGATTGCACTTGTTCCGTGTTGTAACGAACCATCGATTTGTTGAAATAGTTTTTTATTTCTTTTGGCGGCGAGATTCCGTAGCAGTCGAAATAATAATTTTTCTTCTTCCCGTTCTTGATCCACGCCACCCAGTGAGTGCCTTCACCCAATGAATCGTCTAGATTTAAAATTCCACATTCCGATTGTCGAGGTCTTCTCTTCGGCAAGGCATCTCTGGAAAACACTCCTAGAAAATCTTTGATTTTTAAATCTTTTGCCGCATTCAACAGATCGATGTTGGATAGGGGTTCGTTAGGTAAGACAACACCTTCTACGGATATCTTTATTTTCTTATTCATAAATGCATATATATATTTTTTTATTTATTTTATTATAATTTTCTAAAAATGACATTATTTTTTTTCTATTTTTTTCTTTTTCTTTTTAAACTAACACTCTCGATGTCTCTATCGATTTCTATAATTTTGAATTCATCTAATTCCTCTTGATTTTCTGGAATCCTATCATCAACAATCGTATCTGGAATCCAATCATCCACATTCATATCGTCTATAATTAGATCTAAAGTCCAATGTCCGAGTGCCAAAGTGCTTATTTTATCGTCTAACACGAATCTCTTATCGTCGTTGGCTGTCAGCAAAATCTTGTTGACTATTTCGGTATACAAGTCGTGATTTTCGCTTCGAATCGATTTCATAGTCTTATACACCGGACCACTTCCTAACAGACAATCTTTATACTCTTGGAAAGAGATGTTTTTCTTCACCACGCATGCTTTAACTCCTTTGCACTTCTTGATCTCTTCATCATCTTCTAGACGATAAGCATACAGTTTGGGTCTCAAGCCCACGAATTCGACGATCTGTTTACCACTGCTCTCGTCCTTAAATTTACCCAACACCTTGTTGTCATTCGATTGAATATTGGACGGGTGATCGACGGGATAATTGCTCGTGTCGAACCACTCGGCCACATCCTGAAATATATCTCGGTAGACATCTTTCGTCTCTATCTCGTAAACTAAACTGTCCATGTCGGTGAACAGTAGTTTGGCTTTATCACCAAATTTTCGATTGACGTAATCGTAGTGAAACTGCTACATCAATCGCTTGCTGATATCTAAGATGATCGGCTCAAGATAATACGGTTTGTCGAACTTGAGGTGCGTCTTTTGCATGTGAACGGCTACTAGATTTTCGTCGAATATGGTTCGGTGTTTGTAATTGGGTTTCGCCACTAATTTTTTAGCACTTTTCTCAGATGTGACGAGTCGAACGTCGGTTCTCTTCCTGATGTTTTCCATCGATTTACCATACACGCAGTTGTTCATGAGTTTGAAGAAATCTTTTTCGAAATCGTTCTCGGCTCGAATTCTGAGATCCGTGTTGAGATCGATGTATTTTTTCATCCAAGGCTCTTCGTCGAATCGAATGATGCGACGTATGTAGACTAAATTCATCCCGTAATCGACGTACTGTTTCAAATTCTCGCTGTAGACGACATAGTTACATTTGTTAAATAAATTGGGAATGAGTTTTCCTCGTCTCCTTCGTTCGGTTCCTTTCGTTCGGGAGCCAGCGGATAATCGTTGTGTGGATCGTGTAATTCTTCCGGATAGTTCAAATCGACTTCTAAAATGCAAGGATAGTCTCTCCATTTTTGCATCTCTTCCGGTTCCTTCACCCATTCGAAATTTCCAATTGGTAAAGGATGGCTCATAGCCCAACCGTACAGATTATTAGCGTCCCAATACTGTATGTATTTAGTCAATCATTTCAAATCGAAACCTTCTTTCATGTAGGAATTGTTAGCTTCAGAATGTCCGTGGGAGATCATCGAAATGCCACCTCTCGCAGCCCTTTCGAACATGAGCAACATGTCCACGTCAGATAATAATTCCAATTGAACTTCAGGGGTCTTCAACAGAGTGTCCCACGCTAGACCGGGTGCGGTGAAATACCAAACGGGATCCAGATCGTAATTTCGACAACAGACATCTCGAAAATTTTCGAACACGTCTGCCAAGGGTAGAACGTCGGTCTTCAGATAGAGATCGTGATAATCTCTCATGGTTTTCATATCGAATGATTTCCACACGTTTTTAGCGTGTTCGTAATTCTCATCGGAAATGCCAGATTCGTATAATTTCGAATAAAAATCTTCTTTCGAAGGTAGTGCGGTGTCTTTGAATCTCTTTAGATCGTTCATGTAATCATAAGGATAGACTCCTTTCCTCAACATGATGTCTACTCGTTCTTCGAAATGTTCGCTCGTGATTTTAAATTTATCCTTGCTCATGTTATCGACTAATTTTTCCAGAGCGGTCGACATGAATTTAAAACTGTCGATGAAACATATGGCTCTATGAATGAATTTCGTTTTTTCTTCCAACGTCTCTCCGTCGATTACTCTTTTCTCCTCCATGACCTTCCATTTTGTGAAGGAAATGTATCTTTCTTCGCTGTTCGTGACGCAATTTAATTCTCCATGTGAGGTGCCAAGATTTTTCATGAACAGATGACTGTTGTAACCCGAGAGGTTGTGAAACATCACCGGATAGAAAACGGCGTCTCGATATTTTAAATTACACTTGCTGTGAGCCAGACTGCGATACAGACCCGTGTAATGATCATGGTCTCTAACCTTCCTATTTTCCTTCGAATTCTCGACGAACGATTGTTTGCATATGTGACATTCGGTGGCTCTGTTATTTTTATCCTGCTGCTCTCGCGTGATGATCATTTTTGCCAGAGTTTTGAATTTGTCGTATAACATTTGAAGTTTCCATTCTAACTCTTCCACGAACCTTTGAGCCACATCGTCGTCTTCATACTGTTTCGTGTAGGTGAAGGGACCCATGTCGTGTTGCGAGTCGGAAAGCGCATTTCACATAAATGCAATAGCCTGAAGGCATGTGTTTTTGATATCTTTCGACGTAACTTTGAAGAGCGTTGGGTTGACAGGAACTCATTTTCGTGGTGAAACATTCGAAATCGGCGTACACGACGAATGGTACTTTTAACCTTCTATTGTGATTTTCAAACTTCACGATGGTGTTGGGTTTGGGCATTTCGAAGGGCGACACCTTGATTTTCGTTGCAATATTCCTGATGTTTCACTAACGATTTTTCGCTGCGAAACGCGTTCATGCAATTGAAACATAAAGATATCTTTCCTTTATGTTTATTAATTTGTTTCGACAGTAAATCCGCTCGGATTTTGAACCCAACAATAATGATGATTGTCACCATTTGAAATCAATAATAAAATAATCGTCTTTTCTCTTCCGAGATATGAAGTCAGTCTGAGAGGATAGATCTTTCATTTTTCGTCGTCGTATCCCAAGACGTTCACCGCTACGGTGGGATTTTGAACCTCGAAATGTTCGATGTGTTTTAACTGCGTTGGAAAAGTCACTCCAGTCCAATCGAGATTTTAGAAGTCTCCTCGTAACAAGAAACTCTATCGGAATTCATTTTGACAGGGTATAAAGCGGAGGTGACTGCCCATTTAAATCACTGATCATCTTTATTTCTCACATTGACCACGGATTGTTTTTTAGCTAAGAAATACGGTAATTTCACGAAGGAAGACCCTTTCAACAAATCGTTTTCAGTTATGTGAATTTCGAGTTTCAACATCTCATCGAACGTCCAATTACTACCTTCATGTTGATAATTCGCGAGAGATGTCAACATCTTGTCTTTCATCTTTTCAAAAATGTCCGATAAATCTGACCTTGAAATACGGGTTCGACGTTAGATCTGAAATATGCATTTTTCATGATGCTCTCGCCGGACTTCACGTCGGTTTTATTCATCACGCAATGGAGTATCATCTTAATTTTTAGTCCCACATTCATGTATTTGCGAAACAAATCCAATACTTTTTTCTTCACCTGTTCCATGAACAATTTCGGATCGATTTTCTTCAACGAGGGAACCACGTCGAAAGTTTTAAAAATGCCTTTGATCGCACTCTCTCGTTCCACGGACTTTGATTGAAATAGTTCCTTCGTCTATTGCTCGTCGAAGTTCGCTCGATATATCTCGTTTGTCTAGAATCTGATGTGCATCACTCGTTTTCGTTTTTCTTTTCTTTTCTTTGGAAACTTGAAGTTCTTCTTCAACGGCTTTTCGTTTAGTCGTCTTCTTATTTTTCACAATCGAAACATTTTCGTTTTTTTTCGATGTCGGCATTTCGATTCCTTTTACTATCTCTTTTTTCTTCTTCCCATTTTTCACAACCGATGCATTTTTTGACGTCATTGCTATCAACATTTCATTTGCCTTTCCATCATTTCGCAAATATTTCTGTATGACTTCAATCATTTTTGATTTAGTTCTATGATTTCTGAAATGTGAAATTTTTTATAGTTTACAAATCTCGTTTAACTGAGGTACGGTTTTCTCATTTAAATTTTCCAATTTTTTTTATCTGTTTGTTTCATTTTGTAAGAATATATTTTTTTCCGAATTTTGTATTTAAATAATTTGTTTAAAAAGTTTTGTTTTTTTTTAATGTGAAAAAAAAAAATTTTTTTTGATGAAATTAATCAATTTTTTTATGTTCCTTAATGTCAAAAAAAAATTGAATTAATACGAGAAAAAAGGATGTTAAAATTTAACTTATATATATAAAGAGAAAAAAAACAAAACTTTTTAAACAAATTATTTAAAATACAAAAATTTAAAATATACATTATTTGCAAGAATTCGTAAAACAAAAAAAACAAATAATCGATCATGACGACAACATCCACAACGGAATCTCGACATAAACGTCGATGTTGTTTAATAAATCATTATTCTCCAAAAAAACAAGAAGAAAAAAATCATAATTTATATTTACGTGTTTCGAAAGAAAACGATACGATTTGCGATAGAAAATCGAATAGTAATACTATTAGCAAACAAAAATTAATCGACAATGTCGTTCGAACTATTAAAAAAGAAGGTTCAAGACAAATAGAACTCTTACGACTTTTACGCAAAGTCTCGCACGAGGTTCAAAACAAATTTCCATGAAGCAGACACGTGTTCATGTCACCCGATTCCTTCTCAATAGATGATGATAACTGCAAGATGCAAAGGCCAATTTTTAAATGTTCGAAGTCTTGCACGTTCTAAAAACTCGTGAAAAAAAAAAATTGAATTAATACAAAAAAAGGATGTTAAAATTTAACTTTATTTATAAATAAAGAGAAACTTTTTTAACAAATTATTATTTAAAAAACAAAATTTAAAATATATATTATTTGCAAGAATTCATAAAAACCAAATAATCGATCATGACAGCAACACCTAAAAGATGCGAATTGAAATTGAAACGAGTCGAAGCGTGTACGAAATTAGGTTTTAAAATCCATACATTACAACAACACGATCCCATCGAATTGAACGGGGTCGAGACGATGGGCTTAGAGCGCTACTACAACAAATATCATATGTGTTTGAAATTGGATGAAGCCATGCTCGATTTGTTTTGCGAGTACCAAAGCGATCTGGTGAATAATATCATCGTCGCCGAAGACAGAAAATTCGACAAGGACGATTTGTTGTTGTTCTTTAGAAATTACATATATCCAATAATCTCACTCAAACTCTTGGACAAATCGGGTGGTGAGAGCGCATTCACCGATGTAAAAAAACTTAAAAGAGGAAAGATAAACATACAAGACATTTTCGTAAGTGAAAAAATAACGCATGTCAACATGCTAATAATGGACTTGGTAATATAAACAATAGAGAGATTGATTTTAGCAAAGAAGAAGGAAAAAAAGTAATGAGATCTAAAAGTGATCTCATTACTTTTTACAAAAAAATTTTTCACATTAAAGAAATTAAAATAAAAAACAACTTTTTTTTTTATATATAAGGAGCAAAAAAAAACAAAACTTTTTTTAAACAAATTATTAAAATACAAAATTTAAAATATACATTATTTGCAAGAATTCGTAAAAACAAAAAACTAAATAATCGATCATGAGGACAACAACACCTAAAAGATGCGAATTGAAATTAAAACGAGTCGAAACGTATAAGAAATTCGGTCATAAAATCTATAGATTACAATGACACGATCCCATCGAATTGAACGAGGTCGAGACGAAGGGCTTAGAGCACAAATATGACAGATATAAGATGCCTCTGAAATTGGATGAAGCCACGCTCGATTTGATTTACGAGTACCAAAGCGATCTGCAGAACATCGTCATCGCCGAAGATAGAGAATTCAAAAAGGACGATTTGTCGTTGCCCTATGGAAATTACATATTTCCAAACATCTCATTCGAACTCGTGGAGAAATTTGGTGGTGAGAGCGAGTTGACCGATGTAAAAAAACTCAAAAGAGTAAAGATAAACATTCAACACGTTTTCGAAAAAGGAGAAGACACGAGTGTCAACATGCTAATAACGGACTTGGAAATATAAACAATAGAGAGATTATCTTTTTTTTTTGCGAAGAAGAAAGAAAAAAGCGTGATGAGATCATCTTGAAAACATGAGTGTCAACATGCTAATAACGAGATTGGAAATATAAACAATAGAGAGATTGATTTTTAGCCAAAAAAAAAAAAAAAAAAGTAATGAGATCATCTTTAGATCTCATTTTTTTTTGTTTTCCTTCTTCTTCACTATTACCATATATTATAATAACGTTTCCTTTTCTCTCAATTTTCAGCGTCGATTCTTCTTTTTCTTTTTTTCTTTTTTTTGTGATATGATACGTTTATAACAACATTTTTGTTTATCCAAATCATAATTATGAACGAATGTTGTGCATCTCTTGGTAACACTCACATCATTACAATTCTCTTCAGAAGGTAGTGGTGACGGTGGAAAGCGTCTCATTCTCAACCGTCCATCCCGTGCTTTATCTATCTCTTTCCTTAGATATCCATCATTAGAGTCTAACCATTTTTTTATTTCTTCGCTCTCTGTCTTGCGATATTTGTCATTATCGTCAAATTCATCCAGGTGATAAATTCTCCACCTTGTCATCCTGATGATAAAATTATTTCTCCACCTTTTTACTAATTTTAAATATATTATTTTATACTTTCTATGATTTATATTTTATACAATTTTATATTATAATAACATATTCAAAATCGGTATATTCTTAAACAGCGAATTCTCACCGAGCAACAAACCCTTGCCGAGTCTCTCAACGTTCTGTCCACTCTTCAGATAGAGACCGTTTCCTCTCAGAGAGTTGCCACCTCTAACGGGTTCTAGATACAATCCTTTACCGCTGTCGTCTACGTGGACGCGACACACGACTCCTCCCTTTTTCAAAAACAGTCCGCTGCCACCCATTAATTTCTCAACTGCCGAACTAGCGAGTCCCGTGAGAGCTCCCACGCCGAGAGTCTTTCCGAGAAAGGGTAGTGCCTTTGTGGCGAAGGGTAATGCTTTTGCGGCTATTCCTGCCAATAGCGGTAGGAAACCACCTTTCATTCTCAAATTGTATCTCAATTGAGCGGGACTCAATCTCACCGCCAACCCTCTTCCATCGCGAATTGCTTTCTCCATCCTTTTGATTTGACTTCTGGTCCAGGCGATCGAATCCTGACAGCCTCTCGTCAGATCTTCGTGAGTGAATTTGAATCTCACCGCCTCGCCTCGAGTTGTCAACGCTCTCTTAAGTTTCTTCCTCTGCCCTGCGGATATGTTCACGTTTTTAACCACGTATTGTGTCATAATTCAGTTTTTTAAAATATATTTACTTCAATTGTTTCTTGTTTAATAATTATATTAAAATAATTTTGTAAAATTAATATTGCGTTTATTTTATTTTTGTTATCTATATATATACACAATTTTTTTTTTGCTTTCATATTTCTCTTATGTGAAATCGTATCGTCACTCTCTCTCTGCGAAGATCTAATAGTTCACCAGTTTGATCCGTCAACGTGGTTTTGAGACTATACAACGTGTCTAAAATCACTGGTAGATAAACTAAATTTCGAGGTCGCTCCACGATCTTATAACCCGGCGACACGTTTGGAAAGAAGGAATAGATCGTCGGTTGAGCGCTACCATTCACGTAGCTTCCAGCAATCACGTCCACGTTCACCAGAATGCTATTGACTGCGAGAATGTCGACTGTATTTTCAGATGCCGCGTGGCCTCGATACATCTTTCGATCGAATCCCAACATCTTGCCTATAGAATCGTCCGTGTTGAAATCCACTCGAAAATTATCTTCCAAATCCAACATCGTCTGTAAGGTATTAGGATTGGGAGCGAGTCTGATCTTGTTGCTTCCCTTTCCATCCATCTTCATTCGCGTCTGAATGTAATCGTTCAAATCGTCTATGTCGTAACTCCCTTTGGGAATTCGAATCTCCAACCAATCCACTCCGTCGGAATACTTGAATGAGTTATTCTTTTCGGTGACGTTGGGAAAGGAATAATAAGTCTCCAGATTCACCAACGCCATCTCGTATCTTTTCTCTCTATTCAATTCGATGGAAGGTTCAAATTTCGTAGCGAATCGAGTCGAATCGCCACTCACCACGATTTGAATGGATTGTTTTGCAGCCGTATTCTCGGCTATTCGTTCTAACAATTCTCCATGTTCGAACATTATATTTAATTTTATTTTTTTTTATTCAAAACTAATTATTTGAAGATTTATTATTTTCTAAATTTTATTTTCACGCTCTATCTTATTATCATCAGAAACATAAAACTTGTCGAATCCGCACCGATATTTTCCGCGATTAAATTCGCTTGTCAAATCGATCATGACGAAATTGTAAAGTCCACCATCCCAAACCCTCTTGCAGAATCTCCTGAATTCCGCCGCGCTCATGTCGTTTGCGACGTGATCGCCGTAGATGTGATTGAGATTCTTGAGATCTTGGCGAAAGAGACATAGAAAATTAGCGTTCTCCCTTATCGTCTGTCTGGGCAATCGAAAATAATTCTGCGACAGGTAGAAACAGTCCACGTTGCTGTGTCGACCCCTAACGTAATACGATTCGCATCGGTTCTGTCTCTCCAAAAGCAGATCGTCGAAAATCATGAGATTCTTATCTTCCGATTTCAGTTCTCTAGGATCCGGAACGTCGCTAGCGTTCTCATAAAATCGACACTCGACGTTCGAAGATGCATTTCTCTTCATCAGCTCCATCGCCGCACCGTCCAAAATGGTCGAAAGTGGAGCTCTTGTTGAATTCCTCCCTATTGTCAAAGATTCTGGCTATGACGTCCTTGGGCAATCTACGATCCATACACTCTCGAAGCAATATGTATTCGGGCTGAAACAAGCTCTTGCCAAACACGAACAATCTGTCGTAATCCAACCAGTCGGGTCGGGACAACAGATTCATCAACAGATTGGTCTTTCCACAATTCGATTTTCCCACTATCAAACCTCCTATGCTTTTGGGAAAGAACTCGTTATTCGACCTCTTGGTCGCGGCGTCGTTCCAAGACATATCTTTAATGTTCATCTTTGTTTTATTTTTTTTTTGTTTGTTATTTTAGATTCTTTTCAAATGCAAATTTTTTATGTTTTTCAAACTCTGTTTTTAATGTTATTATTTATTTATATCACACCGTCGCGAGTTCTCTTCAATCCGGATCCACTCGTCATTTTGGCTAAATCTTGTATGGGCACCACAGCATCCTTAAAATCTTTCTAACTTTTCGGCGTCCGCTCTAACGCAGCTCGCTTCGCCGGCGGACTGATCAACTTGTCGATCAACGCGTCGGCTGCCCTCTTGCCAGCCACAAAAGCTATCCTACCACTGGCTTCGGAAGCGACTTTCTTACCAGCATCCAAAGCCGTCTTCTTACCGACCTCAAACGCGGTCGATGCGAGTTTTCTACCCGCATCGCTCGTGAACGCTCGCATTATAGAATCGACGATGCCAGAACCGCCTTGAACGTAAGTTCTGACGTATCCCCTGTTCTTTATCACCAACATATTTTATTTTTATGATATATTTTTGTTTTTTTCACTGGTAAATCGTTTTGTTGTTTTTAAATACTTTTATTATTCTAGTGTAAAAATTTACTGTTTTATTTTTGTTTGTTTGTTTCTCTCTACTTATTATATACACATCAATCCTTCAATTCGTTCATCAGCCTTTTATAGTGGTTTTTATTCAAAACCTTCTGTCTTAACAATTCGTCAGATATAGTAACTATCTGATTATCTAATCCTGTGTTACCAGCCCGTCTGCTCGCCATCAACAAACTCAATCTCTGAGACAGAGCGTCAGAATCGCTCGGAAAAAAAGTGGTTTTCACCCCTTTGCCAGTCACCGATTCGATGAACTTCTTGTTCATATCCCATATGGGTTTCACCACTTTCGTCCACTTGTAACCTCTGTTGGCTTTGGGTCTCGTCTCTCTGGCATCGTTATTTCTTTTCATGGCGTGGGTCTGAACCAGAATGTCGCCGTAATTGTCGAAATCCCGATCCGTGTAATCGCCAGGCTTGTCGTAAAGGAGCAATCTGCGCAGTCCATCAGTCAATTCGTATCTGTTCGAACCCACGATCAATTCATCATCGCCAATATCTACTTCTGTGTCTCCTACAAAAATCCTTCCCTCCGAATCCTTATAAAATCCATACAACTGATCTCTCTTACTGCCATCATTATCAGACGATGCGACGCTACTAGTGGTGATAGTCGAAACTGTATCGTCGCTCTCGCTCAAATCTGTTTGAATTCCCGTGGGAACGTAATCCGGTGTAGATTGAACGGAATACCGATTTCCAAAACTACCGGGCAACGAACCCATTCTCAAAGAACTCTCTTTTATGGGTCTCAATTCTTCGACTATCTCCTTCCTGCTTCGCTCTTGACCCTCCGTCACGGGTTTAAATATTTTTGTGGCTTCGCGTTTGAGTTCCATCTCACCAAGACGTCTGCTTCTATCAGCCGACTGAATGCCCTTCTTAGCACGTTCATACTCGCCTAAAATTCGATCTCGACGCCTAGAATCCATCTGTAAAAACATCTTTCGTTTTTAATTGTTTTATTATTTTCAAAATTAAATGTTTAATTATATTTTTATGTTTTTAAGTAATAAAAATCTTTCCGTCTTTAATATAATAATCTGAAAATATTCACATCTCAACTGACTGTTAATTGAATTGGAGAAGTTTAAGAAAAAATACGTTTAAACAGTACATGACAAACCGGTTTCTGATTTAACGCATTTTGACAGTAGTTTTTACATTTTGTCAAAAGATTTCCATTCACACATCAAACAACCATTCACTCATGTCGAATTAAGAGAGAATCCCTTTGATGACTGTTAAAACAGTTTCAACACACAAAAGAAAACTAATTTTAACGCTGAGAATTTATTCATCCCTCTGATTGCTATCTTGAATATATTAAAAATTTTACCACTCAAAACCTAATTGAGCGGAAAATGCGTTTTAAACATTCCGCTAAGTGTTTGACTCTTTTGAACGAACGCTTAAAAGTCAATCTCTCTTCTTTTACATCAAGACAAAACACGAATATCTATTACAGATCATATTTTTATCGACTCTTTCGAACAATATCTCCCAAACTCAATTTCTATTCGTCACATCAAGACAAAACACGAATGTCTATAATACAGACCATATTCATAATCGACTCTTTTTGAACAAAAACCTCATTCAGTCATAACGATAACATGTGTTAGTTTTTACTCCAGGAAGACGTGACAGTGGGTTTGCGAATTTCTAACACACCGACAACACTCTTCGCTCAAAACATTTCCATCAAGTGCTCATCAAGATCACCTCGCAATAACGTGCGCTAGTCTCACTTCGAGAAACGCGACAGTGGGTTTGAGAGTTCGAACATCGCCTCTTCACACGAGTCGATTTCAGACCTAAAATCCGCAAGAGGATCTCCGTGTACGCCTCCATAGGGTTCCAGTGTTAAAATCGTGTACGGACGCGGATTATTTAAAATCGGTAAGACGATGATCAATAAACGACAAAACGTTTTTTGCTCGCAATTTAACACTGAACCCTAGGG
Source organism: Pictodentalium vernedei (assembly GCA_031216915.1). Taxonomy (NCBI): domain Eukaryota; kingdom Metazoa; phylum Mollusca; class Scaphopoda; order Dentaliida; family Dentaliidae; genus Pictodentalium; species Pictodentalium vernedei. The sequence continues at coordinate 440,702,865 of CM062291.1, read as the reverse complement.
GGAAATGTACACGATTGTACATGTACGGTACACGTACATGTACCGTACATGTACACGACAAATCGTGTACCTGTACACGATTTTAACACTAAATCCTATGGAGGTGTACACGAATGTACATGTACACGTACATGTACCGTACATGTACGTGTACATGTCGTTTGCCCCCGCCAGTATCACCTACTCACCTCCTACCAAAACCACAGACAGGTACATAAGGATGGCACTTGTTAGTAATGGTACAATTATTTGAGAATAAAATATTAATTGATAAGCACGACTGAATACACCCCCACCTACTTACCCACCCACCCACTCCCTCAATAATTACAATATTGATGGGGGTATCCACTTTTGCTAATCAAAATTTATTTAATAATATTTTATTAATTGAAACGCATCGAATGCTGTTGTTTCCCATGTCATAAACTCATTTTTGTTTAGACCAATCATAACATCCTTTTAAATGATAGTTTGACAGACACTGAAAAGATTTGAGCATTTTTATGCACACAACATTAAAAAATCGAATTCGTTCTGAATTAGAATTTGTGTGCAAAATGGAGGGTTTTTTGGTCATTTACCGATATTTTCAACAATTTTGTCCTGGAGTTTTTCAAAACTCCCCTCCTCCAGCCCCACCTCTTTTCCCATGAAAACAGTCTGGCTTCGGACCTGATTGAAAATCGTCTTTCTAATTTATAGAAGGGCGCAGCACATTTTAAAATGATAATAATTGGCGACAGCGATTGGCGAATCGTGATCGGCGAATAGCGATTGCCTTGAAACATTAAATTATAAAAATCCATTGTCATGTCACGGCAGTTCAAACATTAAATTATAAAAATCCATTGTCATGTCACGGGCGGTTCAAACATTAAATTATAAAAATCCATTGTCATGTCACGGGCGGTTCAAACATGAAATTATGAAAATCCATTGTCATGTCACGGGCGGTTCAAACATTAAATTATAAAAATCCATTGTCATGTCACGGGCGGTTCAAACATTAAATTATAAAAATCCATTGTCATGTCACGTGCGGTTCAAACATTAAATTATAAAAATCCATTGTCATGTCACGGGCGGTTCAAACATTAAATTATAAAAATCCATTGTCATGTCACGTGCGGTTCAAACATTAAATTATAAAAATCCATTGTCATGTCACGGGCGGTTCAAACATTAAATTATAAAAATCCATTGTCATGTCACGGGCGGTTCAAACATTAAATTATAAAAATCCATTGTCATGTCACGGGCGGTTCAAACATTAAATTATAAAAATCCATTGTCATGTCACAGGCGGTTCAAACATTAAATTATAAAAATCCATTGTCATGTCACAGGCGGTTCAAACATTAAATTATAAAAATCCATTGTCATGTCACGGGCGGTTCAATCATTTCAGTTTTTAACTGATATGGATTTTTTATAATCACTCGGGATTTTTTTATCTTTCCTTTCAGACCAAGGTTTGCCTTCAATGGCGTAGGAATCGGTGTGTGTGTGTGTGTGTGGGTTTGTGTGTGTGTGTGTTTGTGTGTGTGTGTGTGTGTGTGTGTGTGTGTGTGCGTGCGTGTGTGTGTGGGTTTGTCTTACCAACTTGACGAGGTAACTAGACAAAAGAGTTTGCGTGTTTCGCCTTACCGAGGTACAAAAGACAAAAGAAACCCTTTACCTCGGTTGTTTTCCCAGAACTGTACCGGCAAAGAGTGTGTGTGTGTGTGTGTGTGTGTGTGTGTGTGTGTGTGGGGGGGGGGGTGATGAAGGGCGTTGTCCCGCCTAAAAAAACATTAACAAATTATTAACCCATGCATAGTCCCAATTAACCGATTAAACTCGTGGCGATGTTTGAAATCAGTCCAAAACAAAACACAAACGAAAAGGTTGACCAAACGGATAAATTTGGAAGCAAGCCTGAGAACGAAAGGAGCGCAGAGATTCGAATTTGCAGTGTCCAGCATCTCTGGAGCTCACCTGGGGAGTCGGTCACAACACTGTGATAACAGCCTCAGAATCTCTGATAACAGGGCCCTAATTTTTGTCCAAATTTTCCCCGGGGAGGCTCCAAACTTCTATCAAATGGCAGCAGTCTTCGTTGAAAACACAGAACCGGGACGTGGCCTCTTCCGCTACCACCCCCATGAGACTGACACAGCATGCCGAAGTTTGCATGGTGAGAGTAAAGTAGGCTATGTGTTCAGTGTCAGTGGTCATATTCTTCATGGTTTATTACTGTTATTAAAAGAAATATTTTGTCTGATTTCTTTTTCAGTTTCATTATAATACAGCTCTAATTTCCATCTAGACCATGTTGACAGTGGCTTTCTGTGTGTATGGTCGTAGTGTCATGCCTTTGTATATGCGTTCAATAATAATATGCATTTCTTTGGTATGGCACTATTGTCTGCAATTGAGCAGCACAATGAAGAGTGTGGGGGGGGGGGGGGGGCGCGGTTGCTCAGTTGGTAGAGGTGCAGGCTGCAAGCCGAGAGGTCCTCGGTTCGAATCCCACCTGCGGCAACCGCGTTGTGTCCTTGGGCAAGACACTTCACCCCGATTGCCTACATGGGGGCACGATGACGCTGTGTACTGAGGCGTACTGCACGTCGATGGTGCGCATGTCTTCAACCAATCTAACCCTGCCTGTGCTGCGGTGCAGAGTTAAGAGTTACGATGTTGGAGAGCTGACAGCTGCTCGTCGTTGCTCGGTGGTTCTCTCCGGGTACTCCGGCTTCCTCCACCCGTAAAACTGTCACGGTCACGATTAGCCATTGTGCATAAGTATGTGACCTTAAACACCAATAAATAAATAAATAGATAAATGAAGAGTGGACGAACAAATCAGAAACACACAGTGTAGCACTGTGTTAAAAATCATTATTAGTGACTATCTCACTAGTAACAAAATATTACCACTGCTATTAATTAAACATGCACATGCCCAGGGACCGACCTGGGCATGCGCCAGTGCGTATTTGGTTCTGAAACATCAGGACCTGGCTCTTAAATCTCAGAAATAGGCTTCTCAGTTGGCGCGTAACTTCTCAGATCATATTTTGATATTCTTTCGATGGATAATCGAGAGAGACACTCTTACAAGTATTATATATATGATTATCATTTATCATTGTTGTAGAGCGCTTAAGTTAATACTTCAAGTCTTAATTACCAAGCATTAATCTTCACTGTGGTTTCTGATCAAGTCTTGGCTGCCTAAATAGGCAGCCAAGACTTGATCAGAAACCACAGTGAAGATTAATGTTTGCTATAGTGTACTAAATGAAAATGATGAGAGCTATTACATACTTGCAGTGTGTGTTACGAACAGCAGTGTGACTCCGTAAATTGAAATCTGGCGCATGAATTGAAAAAATAGGCTCCGAGGCTAGAGCGTATTTTAAATAGTCCTGATCGGTCCCTGCATGCCAATCACTGTAATTATGACACATCAGAGCCCTGCCTCCCCTTTTCGCCACATATACCGCTTAGAAAAACTAACCGACCCCTCGCCGCCCATATCAAAACAGGTACTTAGAGGGTGGCCCTTGTTAGAAATGTTACAGTTATTTGAGAATGAAATGTTGATTGAGAATTCTAGTACGACACCCTCTCCAGCCCCATCCAAATAATTATAATATTGATAGAGATATGCACTTTTGCAAATCAAATGTTATTCAATAATATTTCAATAAAATTTAAACGCGTCGAGTGCTGTTGTTTCGCGTGTCATATAATCATTTTTGTTCAGACTAATAAATTCCATTTAAAAGATACTTTTACATGAGTAAGTGTAAAAGGATCATTGTGGGGTGGAGGCATATAAGAAAAGTCAACATTTAAAAGTACCTAAATGCCTGTTCAAACTAAGATCAAGGTCACTGGAGCTCAGGATGGGGGAATGGGGTGCAGTTTTGAAGTGGTGGAGACCTTGGAAAACTCTCTCTTGGAATGCCAACGATATATGCCTCGGTGGATAAAAAATTACCTGGAAATATAATAGCATAGATGTAGAAACGAGGGATATCACCGCGAAAACCCCGGGAAGTTACTGAAGTAAGCAAGTTCTGCATCACTGGTAAAATAAGATCCAGTCACCAATACTTTGGGTGGAAGTCCTCTAAAATGGGCAACATTGGGGTATAAAAGACTGATTAAACTAGACTTGATCTCTGTGTGTCACGTGCAACCATTGTGCATAAATATGTGGCGCTAAACACCAATAAATAAATAACGAGGGATAGGTTTTTAGGTGGCTGAAGGGGATATGAGGGAGAGGGTAGCAATGCTAATAGAGGAACTGAAAAAGATGAAGTGGGTGACATCATAGAAACAGTTTATAATGTTGGGGGGGGGGGCGGGGTCAAGAAGAATGATGGCTTCTCTCACGACAAATCAGCGGACATTTGCCCCCCTCCCTCCCCCAACACACATACACACCTTTTTCGTGACAACATTCCGTCTTTGAGCTTGACTGAAAATCTTTTTCTTCTTGCTGGGGCTTGGGCATTTGGGAGATTAGGATTGGTGAAATTATATGGCGATCGGCGAATAGCGATTACATGGAAACATTGTTATAAACGTTCCTTCTCACGAGCAGCATCTTTTCTTTTTTTAACAGATATGGATGTTGATGGTTTTTTATGGGGTGGGGGGGGGGGGGTATTTTTAGCCGCTGGGATTTTTTTCTGTCTTCGTTTCAGTGCAAGGGTGGTGTTCAATGATTTTGGGATCGTGAGGAGGGGGATAAGCATTTTTAAAAATACAAAAACTTTTAACCCATGCGTGCATAATGACCATTGAACCGGTTAAACTCGTCGCCATGTTTAAGGTCGTTCCAACATAAAACACAAACGAAAAGTTTGGCCAAACGGATATATTTGAAAGTAAGCTTGAGAACGAATGGGGCAATGAACAACAGTGCTCACATGGGCAGTCGGTCACCACACTGTCACAACGGCCTCAGAATCGCAGATAGCAGGCGTTTTGGCCCTCATTTTCTTTTTCAAATTTCTCCCGGGCAGGTTCCAAGCTTCCATCGAATGGCAGGATTCTTCGTTTGTTTGAAAACACAGAAGTGTGTGTGTGTGTGTGTGTTTGAGGTTAAAACATCGCACTGGCACAGACGTTTCCTACTGAAACGTTTTTTTCTTTTAATATGCCGCCGAAAAATTGTTTTCATTTACTGAACCCTGATGGGTTTCAAACATGACAAAAAATCGGGAGCGTTCGAACAGGACTATTCTGTTCAAAAATAAAATATGTTATATACTGGCGGAAAGTTTAAATGGGAACATCACGGTGGGTCATTAAAGATTCCCACACGCCTCTTGGGGTTTTTCCACTCCAATGGCAGCAACCATGTACCCATGTAGAATGTACCCATGTTTTTAGTGTCTCTGTACGTGGGAAGGCGGGAGGGACGACCCAACACTGAATTATTTTGCCTCAAAAATGATTGCGCGGGTATCATCGAGGCGCGCGACATAGATAAAGGTGTGAGAGAATGTATTGGTCCTCCTCCCGACAGGACGCTTCAAAAAACATTCTATGATCTTAAAAAAAGTTTTTGAACCACACGCGTCAGCTGTCTTTTTCTTGCCTTGTGTTTGAAAAAAAAACATCTGTCACTTTTTTTCTTTCAAAAGTTCAACTTTCGGTAAAGATCAGAAGTTGCATTGAGAAAACAAATTTGTCAGGCAGTGTTCATAATTTGTTCAACTCCAACTTGTCCGAAAAATAAGAAACTGCCATATTTTTTTCGAGAGGGAGGGGGGGGGGGGCATACATTCGTTCCATTGTGTACACCTGTACATAAAAAGTGATACCCAACAGCGTCACAATCCATTTATTACCATTAAAGACTAATCCTAACCAGGAAATACGTTCAGCCCCAGGCTTCTCGACTCCATTTCAAAAACTACTTCGCTTCAATGAGAGAGTGAAACTGGAGGAATCAGCCTACCAGCCCCCCTCCCCCCGTCTCTCCCTTCCTGCAATGGTTTACTTTAACCCTGAGGACCACCAGATCCCTTTGGCTTTGTAGGCCTACAAGCATGCCCACAGTGTATGCCTATTGTGGACCTATATTTATCACCAATCCATATTTGCCAAATGCCATTCGCCAATTGCTTATCGCCATTCGCCAACTGCTTATCGCCATTCGTCAAATGCCAATCGCTATTCGCCAATTGCTTATCGCCATTCGCCAATTGCTATTCGCCATTCGTCAAATGCCAATCGCTATTCGCCAATTGCTTATCGCCATTCGCCATTCGTCAAATGCGGGGATTGGCGAATGGCAATTGGCGATTGACGAATGGCAATTGGCGATTAGCGAATGGCAATTGACAATTGGTGAATGGCAATTGGCATGTCGGTCCAGGAACTCCATACCATGTCAGTCGATGAGTGCATCGATGACACGTTCTCGACACACCAATACTCAAATACATCTTAGAGTATGGTTCGATGTAAGAACTCACCGAAGAAAAATATGAGAGCGATTTCTCCCATATGACGACTACCAAAATCACCACCCAAACAATGGGTAATGCAATCAAACACAATATTGTACAATGGAACTGTCGAGGTTTTAAAGCGAATTTTAATGAACTGGGCCTTTTAAGCCAAAAATATAAACCAGTTGCTTTTTCCTTGCAAAAAACACTCTTAAAGAAACCTGACACTCTTGATCATTCTGGTTTCAAGTTTTATACGAAGTAATTATATATTATATATTTTCATTTTCGCTAATTATATTATTTCTTATTTAGTTAATATTCTGTACTCTGATGTCAAAATGGAAAAGTTTTCAGCAGCAAATATTTTCTATAAAACAGTCTGATATTTAACCAAATATACCTTGTTTGGCAGCAGAGCTCATTGAGATCTATCAAACAACATACAATTGGTTAAATTAATAGTTAGACAAGAGAAAAACAGATAGATTGGAGAAAATTCTGCTGTACAACCAGAGTGCTAGGGTGATTTATATATATGAAGTATAACGCTTGGGCAGGTGATAATGATCTTCATGTCCGTGGAACGTCTGTCTTGGTTAGAAACGACATCATCCACAAATTTACAGGCTCTAGCGGTACGCCCAACTTTAGACAAGACAGTTACATCATGTTCTATTTACGTTTCACTAAGTAAATCCCTACAGCTGAATGATCTTGAGCAACTGATTCACCAGTTCCCAACTCCATACATTTTTGGGGGTGATTTTAACCCTTTACCCAACGCAGACGATATCAAAATTTATTATTTTAAATATCATTTTTTTTAAATTTTTCCAAAAATTTCAACAAAATCATATCATGTGACCCCTCATTGGAACGAGCTCAATGAGCTCGTTCCAATGAATGGTCACGTGATATGGTATTGGGCGATTCATTAGGTAAAGGGTTAATGCTCATAGCCCTCTTTGGGTGATTCCTGCAACAAAAAAGATCCAAAAGGCAAAACAATAGAAAAACGCATTACAAAATATGACTTGTGTTCTTTCAGTGATAGGTCAGATACCCACCTGCACCCTGCGTTTGGTTCATACTTCTCTACTGATCTTGCTATTGCCTGTCCTTATCTCTTCCTTGAATTTTCCCGAAAGGCTGAAGATGATTTTTGCGGGAGTGACCACTTTCCAGTTGTGCTGGAGAGTGTAGATCCGGCGGACAATGAGAGGGTGGCCTAGTGGAACTTTAAGGCTGACTGGGACACTTTTTCATCGCTTTGTTCTGAATGACACAAATTGGGGAAATTTGAGGAAAGTGTTGACCAAATAGAGCTTTTCACCAAAGAATTGCTTAACATTGCAAACACAGTCATTCCGACAACCTCGGCAAATCCATAACGATTGCAAACGGGATATAAAAGATCGCAAGAAAACTGAAAGAAAACTTAATAAGTCACCAATGACACATAATTTGGACAAACTATGTATAAATCGGACTAAAACAAGACGACAGATGGAACAAAAAAAGAAAAGTTCTTGGGAAATTTATGTCCCTAAGCTTAATCAGAACATACCCATTAACAAAATTTGGAAAACGAGTAAAAAAGTAATGGAAAAGAAACAAACTCAACTGTACAACACCTGGAAGATAACAAACAAATTACATCGAAAAAAGAAATATCAAACACATTGGCCTCAGCATTTTCAAAGCATTCGTCGTCTGATAAATGTAATCCAGAATTCGCTAAATTTAAAACTCATCAGGACAAACGGAAGAACAAATTTTCCTCCAACACTCTAGAGGATTACAATGAACCTTTCTCTATGGAAGAGTTGAATAACTCTTAGCATAGAGCAAAAGATACTGCCACTGGGCCCGATGAAATGCATTACAAAATGTTAAAGCATCTGACACAATCATCCCTCGAACCGTTATTATAAATTTGCAATGAAATATGGTTGACTGGCCAGTTTCCACCTTCCTGGCGTAACGCAACAATAATTCCCATACCAACGGCTGATGAAGATCACAGCAACCCAAGTAATTACAGGCCTATTGCCTTAACAAGTTGTCAATGCAAAATCATGGAAGGGATGATCAATGATCGACCTGCCTTGTTACTGGAATTGAACAATCTACTTGCGAATCTTCGGTGTGGTTTCAGAAGCCAGAGACGTACTGTGGATCATTTGGTTAGACTTGAAACTTTTATAAGAAATGCCTTCACCAGAAAGGAACACGTGGTCGCAATCTTCTTTGATCTGGAGAAAGCGTACGTTACAAGAATTACATGGCAAATAAATCACCAATTCAGCTATATAAACTGGACTAGATCAATTTCTGCCATTATGATATTTGCATAGGCCTACCATGCATAAAAGCTGAAACACTACTATAAACTTCGATGGTTATTGTGTACAAGTGAAACAATGAATGGAGCGTACGTCATGCGCAGCTCAAGAACTTAATACCATGACGTCATAATCATCTGCATTATAAACAAGTCAATTCAAAGACGTCGAATGGTTGCGTTATTACCACCAAGTGGGTTTCCGAGATGGTAAGATAAGTTTATCATCGCCACCATTTGTCGATCTAGAAACCTGTCTTACGACTCGATGGTGTCCCTGTTACGTGCCGCGACTCACCCTACAGTAAAATAAAGTATAAATGGCTTAGTAAACACTAACGACCGGGCACACATTCAAGTAAAATTGTGAACCTTCGAATTGGGCTCGTCTTGCCACGGGCCCCGATCGCATGGGGGGGGGGGGGGGCTCTACATGGCGCCCACACGGTCAAAAAGGATCCACAAGCTCACAATAGAGAGAGAGAGACAGAAAGAGACAGAGAGACTGAGACAGAGGCAGAGAAAGAGAGAGAGAGAGAGAGAGAGAGAGAGAGAGAGAGAGAGAGAGGGAGGGGGAGACAGACAGACAGACAGACAGACAGACAGAGAAGTATGTAAGAGTGTACAGAAATACTGGATCCGTGTATCGTAACCCGCCAAGTGGGTTCTTCTCATGTACACCTTGCATATGGGCCCCCGTCGAGGTCCACAGACAAATTTGAGTTCTCACAACGGTCGAGCAGACTAGAAAATTGTTGTCGTTCAATTTATACAGCTACATTGGTAATTTATTTGTCATGCAATTCCAGTTATCAAAACTATGACCTGGACATGTGTGATCAGTTTTCAATGAGTGCAGGTAACAACGCGCGCGCGAAGGCTCCCTGGACAAGACAGACCACATACTATTCTCAAAAATCGCCATTTAAATTTTCATTATTGTTTCACTTTTTATCTCTGATAAGGGGTCATAATCTATGTTTTTGAGACAAAAAATGAAAATAATAGTTATTCAAGAATTTTCTTTTGCAAGTGTCGTCTGCTTTTCATGTTAGTTAAAGGGTTAAAAAAACCAAAAAAAAAACCCCAATGAAGTCCCCATTACACCCACGACAAAGCGAATTCGTTTGCGCGCATGGATACATGACCCAATTGTTGAAGTTATCGTTTATAATCAAACCCTAAAATCCCAGTAAATCACACTTTGGAAAGTAATAAATGTAGATTTCATATTCGTCACTGTCTACATGTTGTATGGACTTAGTAAGAGTCGAGTATTTTGCATCTTTACATATTCAAATGCAAATTTCAATATTTTCATCCGACGGGCCGAAACTTGGTGGATCAAATGCGTATTGGGACCCGTAATGTGCTACGATCACACGTTTCCACCAAAATCCAGCCACCACCATTTCTTCAAGGTGGGAGCTTGGTGCCTAGATGGCTAGAGTATTGTCCTTCAACCCGAAAGGCCCACTGTTCGACCCTAACCATCGGTAAATGTGTTGTGTCGTTGGGAATGACACCCAATCCCGCTTGCGCACATAGGGGCACAGAAACGTTGTGCACTAAGAAGTACTTCCCATCAATGATGCACTTGTATTCAACCACTGCTAACTCAGTTGTTAGTTCGTTGGGGAGTCTGACAGTTTCTTGCCGCTACTCTATGGTTCTTTCGGATTCCTCCACCCGTGACACTGCTAACTCAGTTGTTAGTTCGTTGGGGAGTCTGAGAGTTTCTTGCCGCTACTCTATGGTTCTTTCGGATTCCTCCGCCCGTGACACTGCTAACTCAGTTGTTAGTTCGTTGGGGAGTCTGAGAGTTTCTTGCCGCTACTCTATGGTTCTTTCGGACGCCTCCACTCGTGAAACTGCCAACTCAGTTGTGAGTTCGTTGGGGAGTCTGTGTTTCTTGCCGCCACTCTATGGTTCTTTCGGACCCCCCCTCCCACCCGTGAAACTGCCAACTCAGTTGTGAGTTCGTTGGGGAGTCTGAGTTTCTTGCCGCTACTCTATGGTTCTTTCGGACCCCTCCACCCGTGAAACTGCCAACTCAGTTGTGAGTTCGTTGGGGAGCCTGACAGTTTCTTGCCGCTACTCTATGGTTCTTTCGGATTCCTCCACCCGTGACACTGCTAACTCAGTTGTTAGTTCGTTGGGGAGTCTGAGAGTTTCTTGCCGCTACTCTATGGTTCTTTCGGACCCCCCACCCGTGAAACTCAGTTGTTAGTTCGTTGGGGAGTCTGAGTTTCTTGCCGCTACTCTATGGTTCTTTCGGACCCCTCCACCCGTGAAACTGCCAACTCAGTTGTGAGTTCGTTGGGGAGTCTGAGTTTCTTGCCGCTACTCTATGGTTCTTTCGGACCCCTCCACCCGTGAAACTGCCAACTCAGTTGTGAGTTCGTTGGGGAGTCTGACAGTTTCTTGCCGCTACTCTATGGTTCTTTCGGATTCCTCCACCCGTGACACTTCATTCCCAATGCTTCATTCTAGGAATATATCATTCTGAACTGATTTGGGACACAAACGTAGTGATAAATGTGAATGAGGATACATACTTTCATGAAAGTATGTAAAACATTAAAGTATCTTGACGCTGTTCTGTAATTTCAAAATTCTAGTTCCTTTTAATTTTTGAAGGGTATTTTGACATCAGATATTACTGGGAGTTAGGGGTTACTAGAATATTTTTCAAGGTTTGTCTAACAGTATTTTTTACCATCGCTTTCTCCTTTTACAGTGGTGTTTTTCATTCCGGGTTGTATCACACATCCGTTTGGTGAGAACTTGTCTATTCGAGACCTTTTATCGCCACATTTCTTTTTTTATCGTCGTCTGTGTTTACTTTTTCTTGTTGTGGTCTGTACCCTGAAGAAGGTCTTCGTCAGACCGAAAGTTAGGGGAAAATTGTTTTTTTTCCTGTGCAGTCTGAGCTTAATTTAGACGAACCTCTTTCGCTTTAGGCTCTTGCATCTTTATATATACATATATGGAATTCCACCAAGCATAGTACTGCACCGTGCCACTGGATTGAAAACTTAAAGTTTTTCGGAAGGTAGCCGTGATGGGAGTCGATCCAGGGTCTTCGGCACCCAATCTCCTATCCATAAATGCTCTGCCACCATACCAACTGAGCCAACGGCAACACCCCACCCCCCACCGTAAAAAGAAAAAAAAAGAAAGGGTTATAATTAACTCAGCCAGTATGTTAGTTCACATTTACAACTCGCCCCGAGACCGATATTCTAGAATTGAAAATTACCGAATTGTTGGAATTGTTTTTGCTGTGTTGATTCGTAATTGTCTACAAGTAGACCGTAACCGTATTTTATTGTGAGATTTACCCGTGACTCGTATGCCTTGGCATCCAATGCAACTGGAACAGATAACTGTTATAATGGTCTACAGTACCAGGTTTAAAACACAGGAATCTCAATTAAGGGAGATCAATGAAGATAACTGCCTGAATTTAATTTTATATCGCAGGAATTCCACCAGACATAGTACCGGCACCGCGTCAATGAATTGAAAACTGTCAAGTTTTCGGAAGGTAGACCTGACGTGAGTCGATCCCGAGTCTACGGCACCCAATCTCCTAGCCATAAATGCCCTGCCATCACACGAATATTCGATTTTCGAGAATTGACAATTATTGAATTGTTGGAATTATTTTTCTGTGTTGATTTGTAATTGTCTACAAGTAGCCTGTATTTTATTGTGAGATTTACCCGTGGATCGTAGGCCTCAGCATCTAATACAGCTAGAACAGATTACAGTTATAATGGTCTATGGTTCCAGCTTTTAAACACATGAAACTCAATTATTACTTTCCAAAGTGTGATTTACTGGCATTTCCGGGTTTGATTATAAACGATAACTTCACAAGTGAATTATGCAATCAACAATTGTGTCATGTATCCGTGCGCGCAAACGAAAACGCTTTGCCGAGGGTGTAATGGGGACTTCATTGTTTTTTTAACCGTTAACCTAACATGAAAAGCAGACGACACTTGCCAAAAAAATTATTGAATAACTATTATTTTAATTTTTTGGCTCAAAAACATAGGTTATGACCCCTCATTGGAACGAGCTCGTTCCAATGAGGGGTCATAACCTATGTTTTAGAGACAAAAATGAAAAAATAATGAGAATTAATTGGCGAGTTTTGAGAATAACGCGGGCCGTTTTTTGCCGTTACGTTAGGTAAAGGGTTAAATAATATAACTATCGTTAATAATGAAAAGTAATAAACAGAGCAATCGTTTGATTGGACTGGTTGCGTGAAATAATTCATTCGAGGCGAGGGACTATATTGTAAAACACTCGTGCGCATTCGCTCACTCGTGTTTGTACAACGTCCCTCACCTCTCATGAATTATTTCACGTGACCAGTCCAGTCAAGCGATTACTCTCTATTTAACTGACGACCTGTGTAGATGCAACTGCTTGAATTTAATTTTATATCGCCTATGTCAAGAAGGAATTCCACCATGCATAGTACTGGCATCGGACCACTGGACTGAAAACTGTAAAGTTTTTTGGAAGCGAGTCCTGACGGGAGTCGATTCCGGGACTATGGCACCCAGTTGCCAAGCCATATATGCTCTGCCACCTCACCAACTAAGCCGACCCCCCCCCCCCCCCCCCAAATAAAAATGTTGTAATTAACTCAGCCTGTATGTAAGTTCACATTTACAACGCCCCGAGATCGATATTCGAGAAATGACAATTACTGAATTGTTGGTATTGTCTGAGAAAAATGAAGACAGAAAAGAGCAGAATTTACTGAAAAATTATTTTTTTCTGACCGAACTAATTTTCATGCAGCCAAAACGGGTACTGGGTAGAGGGTGAAACCCTACTCTTCTTTAGGTAGCCTAAACACATATCGGGTTCAGCCCATTACCAAAACTCAAAATCTGAAAAAGGAGAAACATTAATAATTAAATACCACCTGTTGGGGGAACCTAAAAGCAATTTGTAAAGTTTATTTGCATAACAACCAGGGAGTCGCGTATCGACAAATCATTTCAATACATACGCTTTTGTTCTGCTCCACCTGTCGCCATAGATAGAGCTATATATTGGAATTGGTGTTTGGAAAGACACGACGCTACACAGAGGTTATACAGAAAGCTTTACCAAGGTGAGTCTCAAAACATCATTTCATTTGATCATGCAGTCGTCATTTGTCCTGGAGCTCGGTATTAGTGAATAGTACACTCTAAACTTAGTCGGGTTAAACATCATTTCAGATTAACTGGGTTGAGTGAATATGGACCCCTTGGGGTTCATATTCCTTCAACCCAGTTGATTTGGTTTTATTTTTAACCTACCCGACTTTAGAATGTATTACTTGTTGTCGTTTCTTAGAGGTGTGTGGATCCCATGTTTTGATACATTTTCCGACAAAGTTTTGGTTTGGAACATGCATTTGATGGTTAACCCTCTGCATCCTGATGTCAAAATGGCAAAATTTTCAGCAGCAAATTTTTCCCATAATGCAGTTTGATATTCAACCAAATATACCTTGTTTGACAGAGCTCAATGAGCTCTGTCAAACAAGATATAATTGGTTAAATTCATAGTTATGCAAAGCTCGTTCCAATGAGGGGTCATAACCTATGTTTTAGAGACAAAAATGAAAAAATAATGAGAATTAATTGGCGAGTTTTGAGAATAACGCGGGCCGTTTTTTGCCGTTACGTTAGGTAAAGGGTTAAATAATATAACTATCGTTAATAATGAAAAGTAATAAACAGAGCAATCGTTTGATTGGACTGGTTGCGTGAAATAATTCATTCGAGGCGAGGGACTATATTGTAAAACACTCGTGCGCATTCGCTCACTCGTGTTTGTACAACGTCCCTCACCTCTCATGAATTATTTCACGTGACCAGTCCAGTCAAGCGATTACTCTCTATTTAACTGACGACCTGTGTAGATGCAACTGCTTGAATTTAATTTTATATCGCCTATGTCAAGAAGGAATTCCACCATGCATAGTACTGGCATCGGACCACTGGACTGAAAACTGTAAAGTTTTTTGGAAGCGAGTCCTGACGGGAGTCGATTCCGGGACTATGGCACCCAGTTGCCAAGCCATATATGCTCTGCCACCTCACCAACTAAGCCGACCCCCCCCCCCCCCCAAATAAAAATGTTGTAATTAACTCAGCCTGTATGTAAGTTCACATTTACAACGCCCCGAGATCGATATTCGAGAAATGACAATTACTGAATTGTTGGTATTGTCTGAGAAAAATGAAGACAGAAAAGAGCAGAATTTACTGAAAAATTATTTTTTTCTGACCGAACTAATTTTCATGCAGCCAAAACTGGTACTGGGTAGAGGGTGAAACCCTACTCTTCTTTAGGTAGCCTAAACACATATCGGGTTCAGCCCATTACCAAAACTCAAAATCTGAAAAAGGAGAAACATTAATAATTAAATACCACCTGTTGGGGGAACCTAAAAGCAATTTGTAAAGTTTATTTGCATAACAACCAGGGAGTCGCGTATCGACAAATCATTTCAATACATACGCTTTTGTTCTGCTCCACCTGTCGCCATAGATAGAGCTATATATTGGAATTGGTGTTTGGAAAGACACGACGCTACACAGAGGTTATACAGAAAGCTTTACCAAGGTGAGTCTCAAAACATCATTTCATTTGATCATGCAGTCGTCATTTGTCCTGGAGCTCGGTATTAGTGAATAGTACACTCTAAACTTAGTCGGGTTAAACATCATTTCAGATTAACTGGGTTGAGTGAATATGGACCCCTTGGGGTTCATATTCCTTCAACCCAGTTGATTTGGTTTTATTTTTAACCTACCCGACTTTAGAATGTATTACTTGTTGTCGTTTCTTAGAGGTGTGTGGATCCCATGTTTTGATACATTTTCCGACAAAGTTTTGGTTTGGAACATGCATTTGATGGTTAACCCTCTGCATCCTGATGTCAAAATGGCAAAATTTTCAGCAGCAAATTTTTCCCATAATGCAGTTTGATATTCAACCAAATATACCTTGTTTGACAGAGCTCAATGAGCTCTGTCAAACAAGATATAATTGGTTAAATTCATAGTTAAACAAAAGAAAAACAGAGTGATTGGAGACAATTGTTTTGCACTACCAGAGTGCTAGAGGTTAATGTTGTTGCTAGTTACGACACAGGAACAGAATATTTTAGATGATTACAAATATCTTTCGATATCAGTGAAATATATGACTACAATCCCAAGAAATATTTGTTCAACTCCAGCCTCAATCTCTAAGCCCACGTGCCTAATTTTGAAAGGAATACGATGCATTTATGGTTTGTTTGTTAACCCACTTTTCGTAGTAGAGTTTTCGCACAGGCTAACGTTGATATAATGTGATGTCCCTTTACTTACAAACAATACCAATATTCTTTCGTGCTCCAGTTATAGATATTCGAATCAACAAGTATTTAATTCGCCTTTAAACCATCAAAATGTTACCACAATTGTTGGAAGTCGTCGACGTTATCATTAAACTATGGATGTTTGAGTCTTCATTTCTAATCGTAATGTCATCAAAAAGTCGGTCAGATGTAGTCTCGATTGAGAAACATTTCTTGAGTTGATTCACAGAAAATGAATGTTTACGGTATTGTTTTAGATTTAATCGTCTTAAATATATGGTAGATTCGCTTTTCCTACCAACTGAAATATCCCAGACGAGTGAATCTAAACATATGTGATGTACTATTTAATGGATAGACTTGTATCAGGGCACAACAGCGTCCAATTCCTTACATAATTAGATTGGTGGCTTGAGAGGTTGCTCCAGCCTTACAAGTGCAAGCTCAAGGCATTGATATCGGAAAAGCTCGTATTCGAAAAATCAACGTGACGCACTGGGGCTATTGAGGATTGAGGAATGAAAAAGAGCTACCCGTTCAATTAACCTACACCTGATTTACACTTAGACTATTCTAACATTCTGTTTGAATAATTTTTGTTGTTGAATAAAGAATTTGTTTTGCGCGAGGGTTTCCTTATTCAAGATATACCGCTTCCTTTACTTAATCCAACAAACAAAACCAGACAGCGCGATTGACGAAAATCGTCATTCAAATGTTATTATTTTTTCTTCCTCGCTCTTGGCAAAAAAAGAAGCTTATTGCGCATCTCTGGAATGGGTATTGTGGAGCTCGTTCCAAGGATAGGTATTGAGTATCCACGCAGGACCTAAAAATCGGAATTGGACTTGAAATCGATTCTCGAATTTCTCTTTTTCGAATCGTACCGTCTGAATAATGTTTGTGACTTAACATTTTCACCACGTTATGTAGTGATTGGGATGGCACACTCAATGATCAGAAGTGGACGATCGCAGCTTTTTCTCCAAAGAATAATTCTCCCTCACTCTCTCCCCTCTCTCTCTCTCTGCCTTCGGGCATTGTCAGGAATATTGCATCTCACCCTATAAGTACGAGAAGCCTTAGGCTTAGCGATGCATTCCACTGGAAGTGTCGCGTAAAAACTAGAAATGCATAGCCTCTTTCGCAAACAAGCAAGCGTGCACCATGTACGCGAAAACGTCAGGGACATGATTAACCCTTTACCCAACGAATCGCCCGCAACCGCCCGCAACCACCCGCAACCGCCCGCTTAATAATCAAATTCAGCAGCTGATAAAATATTACTTTTCGAAAAATTTCAACAAAACCATATCATGTGACGCCTCTTTGGAACGAGCTCGTCGAGCTCGTTCCAAAGAGGGGTCACGTGATATGGTTTTGTTGAAATGTTTTGAAAAAATTTAAAAAATAATATTTAAAATAAAAAAAAATGAAATCGTCTGCGTTGGGTAAAGGGTTAACAAACAGGTTATAACTTTCTTTGATTTTATATCAACCTTGATATCAATCCTTGGAAAATTTATCAGCCTTCGACCTTCGATCTCAGCCTGTTAACATGTTAGTTCGGGATAATATCAAGGCCGGAATAAACTCAGCCAATTAGTAACCTCTCTTAACCTCCCCCAGCTTTCATGCGGACGTGACAACCGTTTACTTACTCGTATTTCCTTGTGTTCTTGGGTTTTTGAAAGAACTTTTCCAGTTTGTCTGGTTTCCATGTCAGATGGATTTGTGCAGATTTGGTATACGTTAACTAAAGCTTGCGGGTAATTTGTTGTGAAACCGATCATGCATGAACAAAAGGACATAAAGTTTGTACAGGTCTTCGAATGTTAGAATACTTAGACAGCTAAATAGGGGATCTGCGTATGCATTGATTCTTTTTATTTGCTATAACTCTATAATGCAAATAGCCTTTTTGTAGCTTGGTTATCATGCCCGCAGATGGAGCATGACCCCAAGCAAGCATCCCAAATGAGAGGTGACTATGCACCAAAGAACAATATAAAGTTTTCAGTGCTTCCCGGGAGTATCCTTTTGGCTCTATTGATAGCATAAATGGTCCTTGACATTGTTAGCATACCCTAGAAATGTGGTGCTTGTAATTCATATTCTCATCCAAATGTATCCCCAAGAACTTTACCCATTTATCGGTCTGGTTACTACCAACCAGACAGATGTCAGCGTTATCCAGTGTGATGTTTCTTTGTCCCATATTGTTGGAGTCATTAAGGGGGTGTAATAAAATACACTTTGTTTTGCTAGCATTCAGCACTAACTTGTTAGCAGAACACCACCGGTTTATGCTATTCGGTTCGGTGTTCACATCTTCAGTTAGTGTATAAAAATTATTATGAGAGGCGTAGGCTGTGGTATCATCGGAAAAAGGTAGAATATTTAGTAATGTGGATTCGTTTATATCGCTAATATATAAGAAAAGCATAGGGCCGAGGATATACCCTTGAAGTACACCAGTTGTAATTACTTGGGAAGTGGATGACGCGTTGACAAGATGCAATATTGGATATATGGTTGAATGAGCTTTTCGAAAACCAAATTGGTACTGATAAAGGATATTCTGTTCGTCCATGTGCTGGCAAAAACCATTGGCTTTTTGTCTGTTTGTATTCCTCAACCAAAACGCGGCTGGATGCGAACTATCTCATAGAGGACTGCAGGTGATTATTCCTCCATCTCACTATCTCATCATTTGTCTGATATCTCTCGGCCATTCTTTTTAAGCGCACTATCAATTTCTAGATAAATGCAATATGCATGGAGCAGTACGTAACTATTAGTCTTTTTTTATTGTTAAATGGGACAAGAACCAATATAACATAATATAAGAACCACTTCAACAAGGTCAGCATCTTAAGATATACACATACCTCTGATGATGTCACAAACATTAGTATTTTGACGTCCAGTTGTTTTTAAATTTGGGCATATTTTGCATTCCATTTCTCACCACATTACCATTTTATTACACATCCATTAAACTTAAAACCCCAGTATTTAACGGAATCGCCGCTATGATGAGTTTTTAAACACCCAGCCGCAGGCTATTAGATCTCCCTATACCATACATGATGGCGGAGATAACGTTTTTATCCCGTTTGAAACACAATAGAAACATAGTGGAAACAAATTTGTGGACGCCTTTCCCACGCTCCGCTATCTGTTGGACCAAACGCGTGAATAATTGTTTTGTTTTTTACGAACACAAAAGACAACAGATAGAGTTACATACCCTTCCCTTGGAACTGCGTAAACATATCGGCTATTTTGTTATTAGATTTGCTCTCATTACATTTTTCTCTAGTTGTTTGATTTCATTATTCGATTATTTAATTTATAACAGCAAAATATGATCGAATTGTCAGAAATCTGATGATATTTGTGACTATTTTCAGGTTTTCTTTGGTTCGAATTTTATATCGAGGTGAGCAAATGCAAAAGGCTTTCATGTAAACCATATACCCCCGATGTTTCGCGTGCGCGTACATCCTGGGTGTTGCACGCTCTCATATACCTTGGGTGCACCCTTTGCCATGGCTATTTGTTCAAGGCATTCTGACCAATCAAAAGACAGAATTTGTCGGGATATAGGGACAACAATGTTTCTGTATTCAAACGGTGATATAAAGCCGGAACTTTTTTCCAAGCACCGTTTATACTAGTTCCTTTCTCGTTCTCGTAGAGTCATTAGGTAAGCTTCTAAACGTTTCATAATTTCGTTATACAATTATCCATCGTTTGTCGCGTAGAGTGAAAATGAAAACGTCCAAAGCAAAATGAGGTCAATTCACAAAAAATTAGTTAGCCAAAAATGAGATAATACTTTATAAAAAACTCAATCATTTCCAACCACAACATTAACCCAGTCCCGTGGCCGTCTCGCCTGTGGATCCCATAATATCAAAATTGGTCACCTTTATTTCGGTAAATCGTCGGACATCTTGACATGTTTCTAACTTCTTTTGAAAATGTTTCTCACAGCTGTTTTGCAAATCTGCCCAAATTTGTACTTATATTTTTACCAACAGTAATAGCCACCAAATGGTTAGGCGTGAATGGACACCAGCCGAAGAGAAACAGCGACATAAATTTCAACAAAAACCCCCAATAGAAAAGAAAACGATTGTAATTTAAACGGATTTCCAAAAGGTTGTTTTGATTTTTTACCGATCCATTTGATCGTACAGCATCAAACAAAACAAAACAAAACAAGCGGACTATTCATCTTTGGGTTTAAACATCGGAATTAAAATTTGTTTATTTAAATGAATTTTAATACAAGGGATGTGCAATAAACACAGAACGCGATATGTATTTCTCGTTGGAATGGCCTACGGCTCTCGCGAAATATGATTACGCCATTCCAACTCGTTATGTAAAACACCCACCGATTCAAACACACATCGCGTTCTGTCTATATACCTTTAATTAAGGTTTTCTCCAAATTTAATTTTTCCTTTTTGTGACCAAAATTATAAACTTTTGTTATGATGGTCAACATTCGCGGTCATGTAACTCTATTCATGACTAGCATGTTGTGTGCATTTGGTGTAATTCACATATTTGTCCAACTTAGAATGGGGAGGAGGTATGCTCTGAACTGTTAGCAGACTTTCCTGGACCCTCGTCCAAAAAATCCTGTAAAAATTTGTGATCTTAAATGTGATTTTGGCGCATCTAGGGTTGAATCGGTTAATCTATCACAAATGATTTCCATAACCGGTTAACCATCACCACATATAACATTTACCAACTCAAGTGGAGTTAAAATCGATTTGAAGAAGTAAGCGAAAATCATCAACGCGCTATTACAGAATACTCTATTTGAACTAATGCATGCATTTTATTTCTTGAAAATGATGTTACCCACTTTAAGCTCCGGTGACGTTTCGATTCGTTTCTGTTTGCGAATCGATCGATTCATTTCGAGTCGAATTGCAAATTCGGCTATTTTCGAATCACCGAGCATTTCGCGTGCTACCTTGCAGGAAGCGCGAAAGCCAAATTAAAGTGGGGCTAGGCGGGGGGGGGGGGGGGGGGGGGGGGGGGGGTTATACTATCCAAGGATTCTGCGGCGAAGGATTCATGCCCCCAAATTTCGTGTTGGCCATTTCTAGGGGGGTTTGGTGGCATGCCCACCCCCCTCCAGGAAAATTTTGAAAAAGAAGGCTCTTAGAACGTATTTCCAGCGTTCTGGCATACAAAAGCGCATTTAAAATTGTTTGCTGCTTTTGTAAAAATAATGTCAAGGTAATACATGTCTTCCATCGATTATCTGACAGGCCTACTCCCTGAGGCAATTTTTAAAAAGCTAGTCTGCTGTATTAGAGGCGTATATAAATGGGAATATTGGGGCACATTTCAAGCATTAACTAACACGGGTTTAACAAATCTCACATTTGTTCAATTAAACCATACAAATATGGATATCATTAAAACCAGCTGAACGAGTCGGTTCTAATGATATCCATATTTTTATGGTTTCATTGAGAAATGTCAGAGATATTTGTGGCTGTGGTGGGCTTATTTTGGTTAATTTTCTGGCCGCTTAATTGCCGTTCTGTTAAGTAAAGAGTTAACCCTTTACGTAACACGACTTTTTAAAAAATAAATTTAATATTACAATTTAATAAAAAATTCACACCTATAAATATGGATATCGACATCATCAGATCTGTCTCATCGAGACGATTCTAATGATATCCATATTTGAATGGTTTTGATGAGAAGTTTGTAAGATATTTTTTATTGTGATAGACATGTTTTGGTTATTTATCCTATAAATGACCGTTTATTTGAACAATAAAGGCCTTGGATAAAGTTTTGCTTTATTCACCTAGTGGGGTGATAAATTTTCCCCATTGGTTTAACACTGAAAGAATTTATTCCCCTATTAGCGACGGACTTGTTGACCTCTGGCCTCTACGACAATTGTCTAGCATAATTAATAGTTCGCTTGTTGATTTCTTTAAATCGTTTAGAAACTATTACACAATGTCAGTAGAAAACACCACCCACTGCTCATATAATAAAGTATTTTTGCGAGTTTAGCTCAAGTTTGTAGGGGAATTATTTTTAGACAGAAATGTATTACTGCGCCTTGTTTATTTTTGCCAATGTTGCTGGTCGATCGAATTGGACCAATGTGCTCCTCACTTCTCGCTGTGTTTTGTTGCGAATTATAGCACGATATTGCCGCGACTGCCCTGTAGAAGATTTATGGGATAAACAAAATAAACGTATAGTGTTTTCAAGTAAAAAATTTATTCTACTCGTAGAATTAAGAATGAAACCGACTCGCCAGAGGCTCGTCGGTTTCATTCTTAATCCTACGAGTAGAATATTTTTTTTACTTGTAAACACTATACGTTTATTCTATATTTTTCTCTTTATTGTGGTCACTACGTTAGGTAAAGGGTTAAGATAGGAGCAGTTCGCTACAGCAGTTCCGACATCTATTTGAGCCAGATGTGGGAACAGCTGAGGCGGGTGCCCTGGCCCCATTGAGTGTATATTTTTCGCTGAATGTGAACGACACATAAATGATGAAGCCCCAATTTATGTTTCTGTCTTTTAATCCTCTGCACTCTGATGACAAAATGGCAAACTTTTCAGCAACAAATATTTCCCATAATGCAATATGATATTTAACCAAATATACCTTGTTTGACAGAGCTCCGTGAGCTCTGTCAAACAAGATATAATTGGTTAAATTCACGGTTAAACAAGAGGAAAAAGGAGTGATTGGAAAAATTCTGTTGCACTTCCAGAGTTCTAGGGGTTAACCTAATCTGGTTAAGGATTCAATATATTCCCAAACTACCAGGCATATTGATATATGGCCTCCCATGCGATGATGGGACCATTCATTAGAGAAAATCTATAAACACCTTATAGTAACCCGTTACAAACTGAATAATAAAACTTCTGAACTTTCTTTCTCATAGAAAAAATGGGCTAAAATGCCAAACATGGATATACTGTGTGAGCTCATGCAATTCACATTGTATACTTACACTTCATACAAAATTTTCATGGCCACAAATTGGAGGGGGAGGGAGGGGGGGCACCAGCCCCTCCAGCCAACCCCGGTTCCGCGGCCCCTGCCTTGATTGATATTTATATATATTCCCACAGTGTGCGTTCTCTGGGTGGCCTGCGACATGCAGGTTACTCGGATAGCATACACCGTGACAGATGCACATGTCGGAGAATTGTCGAGAATTTGGACTTTCTGTTATATATTTGAAATTTATGATCATTCTCTTGTTTGATGTATCTCTTATGACCGATATAGCAAGAGGAAAGTGAATATACGCGTGTTTATAGGAAGGTACGATTATTGCGTGTAAATATGGACACTCGGTTAAGAACAATCAGGCAATAGACCCATCAATTTGAGAATAGATTTGATTCGATTTGTGAATCTCTTTCCAAGTCCAACTCGAGATCGGTTTCTGCTGAAATCACCCCGTTCTAAAGGCCTTAATCAAACTGTATGGTCATATTATGACTAAAACACAGCTTTCAAGAATATTATACACTTCTATAAGGAAATGGTCGGAAGACAGCCACTGTCTAATGGGTATACAGTGGAGCCCACTTAACTGGACATCTCTTAATTGTGTATCCCTGTTAATTGAATATAATTTCCCAACACAAAACCATTTACCATACCTCCAGTACAAATTAGACCTGTTAATTGAATATAGGTTATAGAGTAAACACCTGTTCATTGAATAAAAAATCTTGTAACCTGTCGAGAAATTACCATGACTCTCCTCAGTTTTCCTTTGTTTATAGACCTATTTGGCCTCAGTACATCCAATACTGACATTTAATCTACTATATCTTGTTTGACAGAGCTCATGCAGCTCTGTCAAACAAGATATAATAGAATAAATGCTAACTTTATCTCTAGAATACAGGAAAGTGACACAGTCCCTGTTAATTGAATACTCCTGTTAATTGAATAATTTTCATTGGCAATGTGGCTATTCAATTAACGGGGTTCTACTGTACCTTTTCCTTGCAGCATACATGTCACAATGTGTGTATTTTCGTTTCGCCATGTATTTCTGTTCTGCAAAATAAAGATATTCAATTCAGTTCAGTCGGTTGATAACGAAAGTCGAATTAGGAACTGGGAATAGGTAACGATTTTCACGTCCATAGCTTTCATGTTTGTGTTAGTCATTGAAGAGGGGCTGCCTTATTTTTCCCCGGTACATCCTTAAAATCCTTGAATGTCTCTTCTCTATCTCGCTCTTGAAAATGCCTTTAAACTATACCGTCAAAGTACTGAGAACACTTTGAATTGACAGTCCATTCAATTGTCGGAATCCTGCATTACGGTGTGGGCGGATTCTGAGAGTATTTTATCGCGAACATTTGACGAAAGCAGCGCAATATCGGAAGCACTAACATGATACCACTAAATCATCTGCCACCAGCTCAAACATTTTATTTTTAGTGTTTTCCATAAAACTTCAGTTGCGGTTGAAACTGTACTCATGGACAGTTACAGTTGAAACTGTACTCGTGAGGTGGCCGCGGTATCCCAAGATGCATATATGCTTAGTAATATCGTATATAATACGCCGCAGTGATGAACATTATTTCAAATCGACCAACACTTAATTTTTCATTCATAACTTTTCAATATCAAACTTTCAGTTCCGAATAGGTACACAGAGGCCGAGCTGTTATAACATTTATTAAATGTGTTCTCGCCTTGGTAGACTCTCTCACCATCTTTGCACACCAATCCCTTTCTCTTCTCTGGATTGGTAAGAGACGTGAAATACCCGATAGAACAATAGACTAGGTGTTCAAGTGACGTCACGTCACTTAAACACCTGTACTCGCTTACAATACCTGGGTCCGTGCGTTCTGTGAATTGGCGTGTAAGTTAGTTTCTGACTTCGCTGTCGGTATTCATGAATTTGAACAACCTGCCAACGTGCTGTAACACCTCGCCGCTTCGCGGATCGGCGTCACATGCGCAACCGAAAGCAACTATTGCCACCTATTTAGGCTTTTCCCTCTGGAAAAGACTATTGTTTTTCTACGGATTATTATTAGTATTATTATTTTTTTTTTTAGGCTTTTCCCTCTGGAAAAGACTATTGTTTTTCTACGGATTATTATTTTTTTGGGTTTTTTTTTTTTTTTTTTTTTTTTTTTTTTCCACACATTTTTGTCCGTACGATTCAGAAGCCATTTTCGAACCGATTTTCACACAATTTGGCACACGCATAGAGGGGCAAAAAATCTAAAAATGCACCGAAGCGGAATTTTCGATTTAACCCTTATTTCGCCAGAATTGGCAAAAAACTGCAAAAATTGGGGTTTATCGGCACTTTCTCGAAACACGTCTTGTAGATTTTTTTTAAACATTCATCATTGCTAGGCCTGCCCATGACACGACCTTTGATACACACGACATATTAGGCGATGCATATGGTAACCCTCCACAGGCTGCCAAACATCGAAATTTTGATGAAATGGGCCGGTTTCAGACCCCTACAGCACCCACACGATATCCGAGAGGTAAACATAACTTCCTTTATTGGAAGTAGAATTCACCGAGGATCATTTTTGTAAGTAATAAGGGTGTTCAAAAAACCAAGCGTTAACCCGTTTTGGGCTGGTTAAACAGCAATACCCCCATAAAGCTAAAAAAATCATGTTTTTCGTGGATTTCTCTAAACGAGTCTTGTAGATTTTCTAGAAAAATTTGTCACTCCCAGGCCTTGGGGTGACAATAGAAGTTGCATGGACAAAATACTGCGGTGAGCATTTGCTAACCCCGCACGTGCTGCTAAAAGTCAAAATTGCGATAAAAAGGGCTGTTTTTGGACGCCAACAGCACCCAATGGGTACGCCACGAAGATAAGTGCCTTCCTTTATCGAGCGCACAATCTATACGCAAACATTTTTGTAAGTAGTAAGGGTATTCAAAAGTCGAAGTCTTAACCCCTTTTGGACAGGCTAAAGAGAGAGACCCCTTAAAATCTTAAAATTCCCATTTTCTGTGGATTTCTCTAAAAACATCCTTAGGTTTTCAAGAAAAATTTACTCCTCTCAGGTCTTTGTGTGATATTACAAGTTGCATGGACAAAATATTCCAGGGAGCATTTATTAACCCTCTAGAGGCTGCCAAGCATCGTAATTTTGTTGAAATGGGCTGTTTTCGGACATGCACAGCACCCAATGTGTACCTGAGAAATAAACATAATCTCCTTTGTTGGAAGTGGAATTCATCAAGGGCCATTTTTGTAAGTAATAAGAGTATTAAAAAAATCAAGCTTTAACCCCTTTTGTGGTTGTCAATAGTGATACCCATCAAAGCTTAAAAATTTATGTTTTCCCTGGATTTCTTTACAAACATCTGGTAGAGTTTTCAAGAGAAAATGGCCACTGATAGGTCTTGGTGTCACATTACCTGTTGATAGGATAAATTATTCCGGGAAGCATTTATTAACCCTCCATGGGCTGCTAAATGTGAAAAGTTTGAAACATAGTCTGTTTTTGGACAACAACAACATCAAATGGGAATGCAACAGAGATGCATAACTTCTTTTACCGGACGCAAAACTGACAGGGAAACATTTTTGTAAGTAGTAAGTGTAATCAAAAATCGAGGTCTTAACCCATTTTTGACTAGTTAAAGAGATATACCCCTTAAAAGCTTAACATTCCAGTTTTCTGTGGATTTCTCAAAACAAAATTTCAAGAAAAATTGACCTTTCGCAGGTCTTGGAGTGACAGTTCAAGCTGCATGGACAAAATATTTCGGTAAGCATTTGTTAACCCTCCAGACGCTGCCAAGCATAGACATTTGGAGAAAGTGGGCTGTTCATGGGCAACCATAACACCAAATGTGTACCTCCGAGATAAACATAACCCCCTTCATTGGAAGTGGAATTCACCAATGATCATTTTTGTATGTAATGAAGGTATTCACAAAACCAAGCATTAACCCGTTTAGGGCCGATTACAGAAAGATACCCCTCAAAAGGTTAAAAATTCATGTTATCCGAGGATTTCTCTAAAAACGTCTCGTAGATTTTCAAGAAAAAATGGTCATTCTCAGATCTTAGTGTGACATTACAGATTGCATGTACAAAATATTCCTGGAAGCATTTGTTAACCCTGTGCAGGTTCTCAAACATCAAAATGTTGATAAAATGGGGTGTGTTTGCATACCCACAGCACCCGAATTTGAGACAAGAGATCAAAATAAGTGGAAGCAGAATTCATTGAGAATTATTTTTGGAAGTAATAAGAGTATTCAAAAAACAACACTTAACCCGTTTTGGGCTGGATAAACAATGATACCCATCAAAAGCTTAAAATTCATGTTCTCCCTGGATTTCTCTGAAAACATCTTGTAGATTTTAAAAAAGAAATGGCCATTCACAGTTCTTGGTGTGACATTACAAGTTGCATGAATGAATATTCCTGTTAGCACTTGTTAACCCTCTACAAGCTGCCAGACATCAATAGTTTGGATGCATTTGGGAAAAAATAGACCATTTTCAAATAGCCACAGCTCTACGTGGGTATGTGTCAAACAAATATAACCCCTTTTGTCGGTCATTAACTTGTTGGACGACGATATTGACATTAACCCACTCCACCGTTAATGATGGTTCTTACCTAAACAATTTTTTTATCATTTAAGACTACTATACTCACCTTTCTCATAACATCAATGAAGGAACTTCAGTGAGACAGTTAAAAACAATTCATCTGACACTGTGGGGTCATGAAAAATCATGGAATCTCATCGGGAAAAGCCACGATTCTCCAGAATCATAAAGTCTATTTTTTTTCTCTCCACACATTTTGTCCGTACGATTCAGAAGCCATTTTCGAACCGATTTTCACAAAATTTTGCACACGCATAGAGGGGTACAAAATCTAAAAATGTACCGAAGCGGAATTTTCGATTTAGCCCTTATTTCATCAGAATTGGCAAAAAACTGCCAAAATTGGGGGTTATTGGCAGTTTCTCCAAACACATCTTGTAGATTTTTTTTATACATTCGTCATTGCTAGACCTGTCTGTGACACACCCTTTGATATACACGACATATCAGGCGATGCATATGGTAACCCTCTACAGGCTGCCAAACATCAAACTTTTGATGAAATAGGCCGGTTTCAGGCCCCCACTGCACCCAAACAATACACGAGAGATGAACATAACTTCCTTTAATGGGAGTGGAATTCACCGAGGATCATTTTTGTCAGGAATAAGGGTGTTCAGAAAACCAAGCGTTAACCCATTTTGAGCTGGTTAAACAGCAATGCCCCCTTAAAGCTAAAAAATTCGTGTTTTCCGTGGATTTCTCTAAACGAGTCTTGTAGATTTTCAAGAAAAAATTGTCACTCCCAGGCCTTGGTGTGACAATAGAAGTTTCGTGGACAAAATACTGCGGTGAGCATTTGTTAACCCTCCACGGGCTGCTAAAAGTAAAAATTGTGATAAAATGGGCTGTTTTTGGACGCCAACAGCACCCAATGAGTATGCCACAAAGAAAAGTGCCTTCTTTTATCGAGCGCACAATCTACATGGAAACATTTTTGTGAGTAGTAAGGTATTCAGAAGTCGAAGTCTTAACCCATTTTGGGTCGGCAAAAGAGAGAGACCCCTTAAAATCTTAAAATTCCTTTTTTCTGTGGATTTCTCTAAATACATCCTGTAGGTTCTCAAGAAAAATTGACTACTCGCAGGTCTTTGTGCGACATTATAAGTTGCATGGACAAAATATGCCGGTGAGAGTTTATTAACCCTCTACAGACTGCCAAGCATCGTAATTTTGTTGAAATGGGCTGTTTTCAGACAAGCACAGCACCCAACGTGTACCTGAGAAATACACATAATCTCCTTTGTTGGAAGTGGAATTCACCGGGGACCATTTTTGTAAGTAATAAGGGTATTCAAAAAACCAAGCGTTAACCCCTTTTGTGGTTGTTAATAGTGATACCCATCAAAGGCTTAAAAATTTATGTTTTCCCTGGATTTCTTTACAAACATCTTCAAGAGAAAATGGCCATTGATAGGTCATGGTGTCACATTACCAGTTGATTGGATAAATTAGTCCGGTAAGCATTTGTTAACCCTCCATGGGCTGCTAAATGTCAAAATTTTGGAAAAAATAGTCTGTTTTTGAACAACAACAACATCAAAAGGGAATGCAACAGAGAAACGTAACTTCTTTTACCGGACGCAAAACTGACAGGGAAACATTTTTGTAAGTAGTAAATGGATTCAAAAATGGAGGTCTTAACCCATTTTGATAGGTTAAGGAGATATACCCCTTAAAAGCTTAAAATTCCAGTTTTCTGTGGATTTCTCAAAAACAAATTTCAAGAACAATTGACCATTCGCAGGTCTTCGAGTGACATTACAAGCATGAACAAAATGTTTTGGTAAACATTTGTTAACCCTCCAGAGGCTGCCAAACATAGACATTTGGAGAAAATGGGCTGTTCTTGGGCAACCATAACACCAAATGTGTACCTACGAGATAAACATAACCTCCTTCATTGGAAGTGGAATTCACCGTCGATCATTTTTGTAAGTAATGAAGGTATTCACAAAACCAAGCATTAACCCTTTAGAGGTGGTTACAGAGAGATACCCTTCAAAAGGTTAAAAATATGTGTTATCTGAGGATTTCTTTAAAAACATCCAGTAGATTTTCAAGAAAAAATGGCCATTCTCAGATCTTAGTGTGACATTACAAGTTGCATGTACAAAATATTCCTGTAAGCATTTGTTAACCCTATGCAGGTTCTCAAACATCACAATGTTGATAAATTGGGCAGTGTTTGCGTACCCACAGCACCCAAAGTTGGGAGGAGAGATCAAAATAAGTGGAAGTAGAATTCACTTATTTTTGGAAGTAATACGAGTATTCAACAAACAACACTTAACCCGTTTTGGGCTAGATAAACAATGATACCCATCAAAAGCTTAAAATTCATGTTCTCCCTGGATTTCAATGAAAACATCTTGTAGATTTTAAAGAAAAAAATGGCCATTCACAGTTCTTGGTGTGACATTACAAGTTGCATGAATAAATATTCCTGTTAGCACTTGTTAACCCTCTACAAGCTGCCAGACATCAATATTTTGGATACATTTGAGATAAAATGGACCATTTTCAAACAGCCACAGCACTTAGTGGGTATGTGTCAAACAAACATAACTCATTTTGTCATTCATTAATTTGTCTGACGACGATATTAACATTAAACCACTCCACCGTTAATGATGGTTTTCACCTAAACAATTTTTTATCAAACTCTGTCATTTGAGATTACCATCTTCACCTTTCTCATAACATCAATGAAGGGACTTCAGTGAGACAGTTAAAAACAATTCATCAGACACTGTAGGGTCATGAAAAATCATGGAATCTCATCGGGAAAAGCCATGATTCTCCAGAATCATAAAGTCTAGTTTTTTTTTTTTTTTTTTTTTTGGGGGGGGGGGGGGGGGGGGGGGGGGGGGGGGTTCCACACATTTTTGTCCGTACGATTCAGAAGCCATTTTCGAACCGATTTTCACACAATTTGGCACACGCATAGAGGGGCAAAAAATCTAAAAATGTACCGAAGCGGAATTTTCGATTTAACCCTTATTTCGCCAGAATTGCCAAAAAACTGCAAAAAATGGGGATTATCGGCACTTTCTCGAAACACGTCTTATAGATTTTTTTTAAACATTCTTCATTATTAGACCTGTCTGTGACACGACCTTTGATACACACGACATATCAGGCGATGCATATGGTAACCCTCCACAGGCTGCCAAACATAGAAATTGTGACGAAATGGACCAGTTTCAGGCACCCACAGCACCCAAACGAAACACGAGAGATAAACATAACTTCCTTTCTTGGAAGTGGAATTCACCGAGAATCATTTTTGTAGGTAATAAGGGTGTTCAAAAAACCAAGCGTGAACCCGTTTTGGGCTGGTTAAACAGCAATACCCCCAAAAAGCTCAAAAATTCATGTTTTCAGTGGTTTCTGTAAGCGAGTCTTGTAGATTTTCAAGAAAAAATTGTCACTCCTAGGACTTTGTGTGACAATAGAAGTTGCATGGACAAAAGACTGCGGTGAGTATTTGTTAACCCTTCACAGGCTATTAAAAGTCAAAATTGTGAAAAATGGGCTATTTTTGGATGCCAACAGCACCCAATGGGTACACCACAAAGAAAAGTGTCTTCTTTTATCGAGCGCACAATCTATACGGCAACATTTTTATGAGTAGTAAGGGTATTCAAAAGTCGAAGTTTTAACCCATTTTGGACTAGCTAAAGAGAGAGACCCCTTAAAATCTTAAAATTCCCATTTTCTGTGGATTTCTATAAAAACATTCCGTAGGTTTTCAAGAAAAACTGACTACTCGCATGTCTTTGTGTGACATTACAAGATGCATGGACAAAATATTCCGGTGAGCGTTTATTAACCCTCTACAGGCTGCCAAGCATCGTAATTTTGTTGAAATGGGCTGTTTTCAGACACGCACAGCACCCAACGTGTACCTGAGAAATACACATAATCTCATTTGTTGGAAGTGGAATTCACCGAGGGCCATTTTTGTAAGTAATAAGGGTATTCAAAAACCCAAGCGTTAACCCCTTTTGTGGTTGTTAATAGTGATACCCATCAAAAGCTTAAAAAATTATGTTTTCCCTGGATTTCTTTACAAACATCTGGTAGGATTTTCAAGAGAAAATGGCCATTGATAGGTCTTGGTGTCACATTACCAGTTGATTGGATAAATTATTCCGGTAAGCATTTGTTAACCCTCCATGGGCTGCAAAATGTCAAAATTTTGAAAAAATAGTCTGTTTTTGGACACCAACAACATCAAATGGGAATGCAACAGAGAAACATAACTTCTTTTACCGGACGCAACACTGACAGGAAAACGTTTTTGTAAGTAGTAAGTGTATTCAAAATCGAGGTCTTAACCCATTTTTGACTAGTTAAGAAGATATACCCCTTAAAAGCTTAAAATTTCAGTTTTCTGTGGATTTTTAAAAAAAAAATTTCAAGAGCAATTGACCATTCGCAGGTCTTCAGAGTGACATTACAAGTTGCATTAACAAAATATTTCGGTAAGCATTTGTTAACCCTCCAGAGGCTGCCAAGCAAAGACATTTGGAGAAAATGGTCTGTTCTTAGGCAACCATAACACCAAATGTGTACCTGCGAGATAAACATAACCTCCTTCATTGGAAGTGGAATTCACCGACGATCATTTTTGTAAGTAATGAAAGTATTCACAAAACCAAGCATTAACCCGTTTAGGGCTGGATACAGAGCGATACCCCTCAAAAGGTTAAAAATTTGTGTTATCTGAGGATTTCTCTAAAAACATCCCGTAGATTTTCAAGACAAAATGGTCATTCTCAGATGTTAGTGTGACATTACAAGTTGCATGTACAAAATATTCCTGTAAGCATTTGTTAACCCTATGCAGGTTTTCAAACATCAAAATGTTGATAAAATGGGCCGTGTTTGCGTACCCACAGCACCCGAAGTTGGGAGGAGAGATCAAAATAAGTGGAAGTAGAATTCACTGAGAATTATTTTTGGAAGTAATAAGAGTATTCAAATAATAACACTTAACCCGTTTTGGGCTGGATAAACAATGATACCCATCAAAAGCTTAAAATCCATGTTCTCCCTGGATTTCTCTGAAAACATCTTGTAGATTTTAAAGAAAAAATGGCCATTCACAGTTCTTGGTGTGACATTACAAGTTGCATGAATGAATATTCCTGTTAGCACTTGTTAACCTTCTACAAGCTGCCAGACATCAATATTTTGGATATATTTGAGATAAAATGGACCATTTTTAAATTGACACAGCACTCAGTGTGTATGTGTCAAACAAACATAACTCCTTTTGTCGGTCATTGACTTGTTGGACGGCGATATTGACATTAACCCACTCCACCATTAATGATGGTTTTTACCTCAACAATTTTTTTATCAAACTGTGTCATTTGGGACTACTCATAACATGAATGAAGGAACTTCACTGAGACAGTTAAAAACAATTCATCAGACACTGTGGGGTCATGAAGAATCATGGAATCTCATCGGGAAAAGTCTAGTTTATGATTATTATTTTTACGTTCTGGTATACGCTGATCAAAACTACCATCTGATTTATATAGAATAAACGTATAGAGTTTTCAAGTAAAAAATTTATTCTACGAGTAGGATTAAGAATGAAACCGACGAGCCTCTGGCGAGTCGGTTTCATTCTTAATTCTACGAGTAGAATAAATTTTTTACTTGAAAACACTATACGTTTATTTTGTTTATCCCATAAATCTTCTACAAGGCATTCGCGGCAAAATCGCGCTATAATTCGCTACAAAACACAGCGAGAAGTGAGGAGCACATTGGTCCAATTCGATCGATCATCAAAATTGGCAACAATAAACAAGGGGCAGTAATACATTTCTGTCTAAAAATAATTCCCCTACAAACTTGAGCTAAGCTTGCAAAAATACTTTATTATATGAGCAGTGGGTGGTGTTTTCTACTGGCATTGTGTAATACTTTCAAAAAGATTTAAAGAAATCAACAATCAAACTATTAATTATGTTAGACA
This sequence comes from Pictodentalium vernedei, assembly GCA_031216915.1. Taxonomy (NCBI): domain Eukaryota; kingdom Metazoa; phylum Mollusca; class Scaphopoda; order Dentaliida; family Dentaliidae; genus Pictodentalium; species Pictodentalium vernedei. Next base: position 440,668,982 of record CM062291.1, on the reverse strand, counting down.
AATGTGGTAGAGGCCAGAGGTCAACAAGTCCGTCGCTACTAGGGGAATAAATTCTTTCAGTGTTAAAGCTATGGGGAGAATTTATCACCCTATTAGGTGAATAAAGCAAAAATTTATCCAAGGCCTTTATTGTTCAAATAAACGTCCATTTATGGGATAAAATGTTGGAAAGGGCACAGAGAGTTCCCAGTATATCATACATTTTATTTAATTTCCTCGCAAACAGGCGTAAATAAAGGTCCTCCCCATATGGACAAAATGGGCGTGGCAGTAAAAGGATTAAATATATTCGACTAAGCTTCTATATATATACTTCATGAATTAATTCATGCTTAATTTCGCATTTAACCGGAAATTACGCCCACTTATTTTCGCCGTGGGCGGCTTTCAGGATTTAATGCATGTACTTGGCGCACCTTAACCACAAAACCCAGGACAGTTTTCTTATTGTCCATTAAAGCAATATGGGGATAGCAATTGTAAAAACAGACAAAAAAGAGAGGGCCCAACAAAGAGATAAGAATAACATCTCAGAGAACTCACGCGTTTTCAAAATAGGACACAGCAACATTCGTGGTCTCCGCAGAAATGTAAGCAAAATTACAACATTGACGGAGGATGAGTATCTTGATTTAATAGGCCTTAGTGAGGCATAGATTAGGTGGGATGGGGAGTTGTCGGTTAAATAACTACAACAACGACAATAATAATAATAATAATAATAATAATAATAATAATAATAATAATAATAATAATAATAATAATAATAATAATAATAATATAACATTCAGGCCTGGCATTCTTTAGGAGTGCAGGAGTGCTGCACGCCTATTGCACGCCTAGAAAAAATTGAGGAAGGCAATTTTTTTGCACCCCTTGATTTTCTGGAATACTAGACCTTTTGTGGGTTGCTTTTTAAATTTATTATCATTTCATCCCCCGAGTTGCAATGTGTTCTCCGTGCCTACTGGCACAGAGAACACATTGGAACTCAGGGGACGATTTGTCAATATTGCATTGATTTGAAATAATTCATGACCCATTCTGTGACGCATTTCGATAGATTTTGAGCGTAGAAGACAGTCACATAAGAACTGAATGCAACATTTTGAATAATGAGAAGATGAGTGTGCCAATTTTTCCACTGTGTAGCTGAATGTAGTACAATTTTTCAGTCACAATATTAATACCTTGAAGTGAATATAACCAAAATAGCATACAAGTTCTTGCATTGAAAATTTCAGGTGCAATTGCACTCCCAAGCAATCTGAGGAGGGCAACTGTTTTGCACTCCTTGATTTTCTTGATTGAAAAGCCTGAACATTAATAATAATCATAATAACTTATAAGCCTAAAATCCACAAATGTGTTCTTTGATTTTACATCAAAATCGAAACCGTAATCAAAAGCAACTTTATAGAGCTGGGTTTTCAAGTATAATAGTCTGTTTTTCCATCAAGTAATGGGGGTTATGAGTTCCAGTGTCCGCGAGGGCACAGGTCCTATCACCGGCTGTATTTAACAAGGACTTGGGTTAAACATAATATACAAAAACTGTTAACCATAGTTGAAAAGTACAAGGATGGAATGCGACTTGAACTTTACGAAAACAAAAGTAAGGTAATGCCCGTGAGCTGTAGGGTATATGAGTTGCGATGATGGGGTGCTGGTATATTATCTATTGATGAAGAGGAAAGCAGAGATAAAACAGTGGGAGAAACGGGCGAATATGAATAATTGGGAGTGAATTTATGTGCTACAGGTAGAGCCATATATAGAAACCACACAAATAAACTCAAGACAAGGGAAAAGAATACTCAATCAGTTATATTTATATAAGGGAGTTTAACGACACTTTCGACTGCCAGTGTAACCTCGTGTCGGGCAATTTTACGGGTGAAGGAAGCCGGTGTACTTGGAGAGAACCACCTAGCAACTGTCAGACTCCCCAACGTACTAACTCAACACAAGCAAAGTTAACGTTGGTTAACGACAGGTGCTTCACCGACGGGCAGTACGCATTAGAACACAACGCCACCGTGCCCCCACGTGGTCAATCGGGATTAAGTGCCTTGCCCAAGGGCACAACGCAGTTACTCAATCAGTTAAAACTTATTGAAAGAAATACCTTTAGCAGGGTGTTCGTTGAAAAAACTACTTTGGAGAGGGTAGGATAACCAAGTATTATTATCCATGGAACGGATGTGATCCCTCTGAACCAAAGAGTGGTGAGGAACTTGGAGATTCTCTCTTGTTCAGTGTATTATGTATTATTGAAACAGTGAGTACATTCCTTTAACTCTTTTGGCGCGACAGGCGTTTAAAGTCGACAGACGGCAGACCGCGGAAAGGTACTGCAGTAGTCATTTTAGCCACCTGTGTGTGTCCATTTCCAAGTGCTTTTAACCCTTTACCCAACGCAGACGATATCAAAATTTATTATTTTAAATATCATTTTCTTCAAATTTTTCCAAAAAATTCAGCAAAACCATATCATGGGCCCCCACGTTGGAACGAGCTCGACGAGCTCGTTCCAACGAGGGGTCACATGATATGGTTCTGTTGAATGTTTTTTGAAAAATAATATTTTTTTCAACTGCTGAAGTTGCATATTACGCGGGGGGGGGGGGGATGCGGCCGATTCGTTGGGTAAAGGGTTGAACAAAGATACGTATTCCTATGTTTCATGCACCATTTATGACCTATCTATAAACAATGATATCGTCCCTTGAAAGTATAAAGGTGTCATTTAATTATATACAGGAAATCATTTGAAAAACTGTCAATGAGCCCATTAGAACATCTTTTAAAATAATAACGCTTTCGTCTAACAACCTATTCTTTTTGTAAAATTCCTGGAGAATATTAGGCGCTAAGAATTCTGTTTCTCAGATTATTCCGCGCCAAAAGAGTTAAAGGTGGCATTGTCGTAGAGGAACTGGAAATTCATAGCCTGTTTGGCAGCCAAGCTTCGATCACATTCTTGAAAACTTCAGAAACGTTTCGTAGAAACAACATTGCGTTTTGACTGCAATGTGGAATTCTGAGAACTGGACACAATTGAGATGAGAGAATGGACTATTGTGTGATTATCGTGTTGTGTCACAGGAGGATGATGTGTCGTTCACCCCAGACCCGGAGTGGGTTGGCTTCGGCGACTGTTATTGCCCAATTAGTTGTAAAAAATGTGAGTTAGCTTAGATGGTATATTAAATGTCTCCGCTCGTTTCCCAGACTTTCCCAATCTGTCAAATAGATAGAGACTTGATACCAGATAGGACTACGACAAACTAAACACGCCCGTTGTTCACCGCCGCTGATTCGGTTCAATCCCATATCCACGATTCCGTAAGAAATCTGACGATACTTACGGTTCAGGTTTCAAATTCATGTACACTGTGAATATAACCAATATATTTTAACCTTCACCTAAAACGAGGATTTCTTTAAAGAGTATACATTTTCATGTTTTTTTCTGTTTCAAAACATAACGCATGATTGCTCATTGGAGTGAATAAATTTGAAAAATTCCCCAAAAAGTCACCCTATTTTTCTATTGGATTTAACTCTTTCAACCGTTTCGGCATCTTCCATGTCAGTTTAATGACAGCAATTGGAAGAGTTCATATTCGTTATTTTGGGGTAGACAAATTAATACTTTCAACCTGCGGCCTTTGGGCTGCACGTTGAAATTATTAATGGAATTATGGCGTATCATGTTCCTGGTCCGAAAAGCGGCATCTCGGGTTCAAAGATTTAACATGAAGCGAACCCATTTTCTTTTTTCGCCTTATACGCGATTTGCTCTGATACAGACGGCCAGGATACATTGAACAAAGAGGGTGTTGCAATCTGAGTAGTTGTTTCTAGCGACGTATCGTATGCCCGAAGAGAAACACCTGCACAGCTATTAGTTTTGTGCAGATTGCGATGTTCACGAAATCTACGCTTATGTCCAAGGCATTTAGTAATTAATGTCATATACGTTTAAAATATAAAATCAACGTGTCGGTGGTTTCTTTTCCAGATGGGGAAACTTACATGTATTATTGTGTGTGTGATGTTGTTTATCAGCGCAAGCCTTGCAGCAAGTAGTAAGTATCCTGTAATAAGTATTAGATAAAGATGGGGCATACACATTGTTCGCTAAAAGTCTGGGTATTCAGCTATGGTAACTTTAACCTACTATTATTCAGCTGATTAGTGTTTTGATAACATTTTACTCTTTAACCCTTTTCCTAACATGAAAAGCAAACGACACTTGCAATTATTTATTTATTTTATTTTATTGGTGTTTAAGGTCACATACTTATGCACAATGGCTAATCGTGACCGTGACAGTTTTACGGGTGGAGGAAGCCGGAGTACCCGGAGAGAACCACCGAGCAACGACGAGCATCTGTCAGCTCTCCAACATCGTAACTCTGAACTCTGCACCGCAGCACAGGCAGTGTTAGATTGTTTGAAGACATGCGCACCATCGACGTGCAGTACGCCTCATGTAGGCAATCGGGGTGAAGTGTCTTGCCCAAGGACACAACGCGGTTGCCGCAGGTGGGATTCGAACCGAGGACCTCTCGGCTTGCAGCCTGCACCTCTACCAACTGAGCCACCGCGCCCCCGACACTTGCAAACAAAAATATTGAATAACTAATTTTTTTCATTTTTTGTTTCAAAAACATAGGTTATGACCCCTCTTTGGAACGAGCTCGTTCCAAAGAGGGGTCATAACCTATGTTTTTGAGACAAATAATGAAAAATTTAATTAAATTAATTGGCCATTTTTGTGAATAGCGCTGGCCGGTTTTGGCCGTTACGTTGGGTCAGCTGCAGGGACTATTTTGTTATCCATTTCACGGATATGTAACAATCAACAACATCCAAAGTATTATTAAGTGTAATTCAAGTTGGATACAGGGCCATGACTAGAGGATCTTGGTTCCGGGGGTATACACACTTTGAATTTCAAACTGTACCCCCATTTGCCTCCGAACATCCAACTTTTGATAAAACCATTTACACCCCTTAGAGTGAAAATTTTCCAACTGCTACCTGCGAATTTCTTGCTGCTGAAGACATTCGAATGCACCTACCCCCTTGTGTTCGAAATATATTAACTTTTGGTTCCAGAGTTAGAACTCGTCTTTTGAGTGCAATAAGACTCCATCTACAATGCTTTATCTTTATCATGACAGATGGCGCCTTGTTGCACTCACTGAGCGAAATATTGACTCCAGTTATAATTACTGTTAGAATGTAGTTCAAAAATCACTTAATCTTACATGGAGAGTAATCGCTTGACTGGACGGGTTACGTGAAATATTTCATGAGAGGTGAGGGACGTTGTACAAACACGAGTGTGCGAATGCGCAAGAGTGTTTTACAATATAGTCCCTCGCCTCGAATGAATTATTTCACGTAAACAGTCCAGTCAAGCGATTACTCTGTTTCTTACTTTTCATTATTAACGATAATTATATTATTTAACCCTTTTTACCTAACGTAACGGACAAAACCGACCAGCGCTATTCTCAAAAATCGCCAATTAATTTTCATTATTTTTTCATTTTTGTCTCTAAAACATAGATTATGACCTCTCGTTGGAACAAGCTTGCCGAGCTGGTTCCAATGAGGTGTCATAACCCATGTTTTTGAGACAAAAAAATGAAAATAATAGTTATTCAAGATTTTTTTTGCAAGTGTCGTCTGCTTTTCATGTTAGGTAAAGGGTAAAAAAACAACCAAAAACAACGAAGTCCCCATTACACCCACGGCAAAACGTCTTCGTTTGCGCGCATGGATACATGACCCAATTGTTGATTGCATAATTCACTTGTGAAGTTATCGTTTATAATCAAACCCGGAAGTCCCAGTAAATCACACTTTGGAAAGTAATAAAACGGTTACAGTTATGGATAAAATGCCACGACATATACTACTATAGGGAATGAAATTTCCAACCATCGGTGGTTTAAAGCATATACTTTCTAACTATTGTAATTTTTCAGGAACTGAGGAGGGGAATAATCCCTTGTCGCTACTTCCCTGGTTGGACAAAGCAAATTAAATATTATCGAATGTAGTAATAGTTTGTTTAATCTTATTTAATTAACAGGGATTGGCGAACAAGTTATTCAACTTATATTAGCGCCTCTCTTTGGCCCAATGGCGCAGGTGTGTGGGATGACTTTCGTAGCGGCAACTTCGTGGCCTCCTCTTCTCGATTACTACGAAGGGGTCTTTAGCCTGCACGGAGTGTGTCTCTCTCAGCACAGAGGACAGCCATTTACGTTCCCATCCGACAAGACGCTACGCTGGGACAGCATCAACCCCACAATTGACGCTGACAGAGAGTGTTCGGACACCTCAAGAACTTTCCCCGACCGTGGGATCGATCCCGGGACCTCTGGCATGAGAGACCAGCGCACTTATCCACACGAACACCAGTAATAGTTCGGTGACCAATCGGATCCCAATTGTGGGGGAAGGAAAGAGAAAGGAGTTCTCATTTTGCTTTTCCTCCTTTGGTGTTAATTCAATTTTTACTGATTTGAACGAAGATGACATTAGAAGTGTACCTATTCAACCGTACCCCAAACATTTTACAACTACCAAACATAACTACAGTTAAAACTAGAAGTCCTGTCATGAATTGTGTGCTTATCTGGGCTTAATTGTACGTAGGAATTGCGCGCAATTGCCATATCGTTTGACATCCAAAGCACGGCAGGTTCTCCAGGTTACTCATAGCAAACACAGGCAGTGTTTCTGCCAGTGGTCCTCCGTTTTACCTGGAGGTCCATTCGCTGAAACACTGCTAGTGCACAGACAATATGTACATAATTTGATAGCCTTACTATGGTCATAACGCGTAGATTAACACGCAGATCGACGTGCTATTTGTGTGCATTTCATGACAGGACTTCTTGTTTTAACTGTACAAATATAGCTGTGATGTAGTCCTTCCTTACTCTTCTGGTACGTTGTCTTACACAAGTCCATTGTTGCTAGCTATGATGTAGTCCTTTCTTCCTCTTCTGGTACACGAGTCCTTTATTGCGAAACTATGTTCATTATTGTATCTGTAAACGCTCAATGGGTTGAACAACTATCCATTATTTCAAGAATAAATAGTTTTCGCAGCTTGTTGGACCGTTATATTAAAAGTTAAAACGGTAATAAGGGGCAGAAAAGTGAGATGATCTGTATACAGGAGGGGTAGAAAACTCGAGTTCTGTTTCATTATTGCTAAAAATGCTAGTCTTTGGCAAGGTTCTTGGCAAAAGGCAATGTATGTACTTAGAACTGGAAACCTGAAGAGCAGCAAAATATTCTTCCTCGGTTTATTCGATATAATATAATTTATACCATGATTACCTATTCTACTATATATGAAAAGCCTATGACATAAATTTTAGCTTTACACATCAGCCGTGGTGAACACGCCAGCAATGGGATTTCAGTGGTAAAATTTACACCTACAGTAGAACTACATCCAAGTTGACCTTTGGTTACATCGACCTGAATGCAAACCTGTCTAAATTTATCGCACGTCGCCTCGCGAAGAGTGAAATGGAAGTGGCAATTATTTATTACGTTTTTAAATGGGTTTACCGCATAAGATGCCAAAAATTAACATGCATTGTCTCATGTTAATAAAGCATGCATAACTCGAAATAGTATGTTATTTAAGAAATAACTGTTGTTTTCATTCGGTTTATGCGATATAAACCGAAAATTTTCCGCACAAGCTTCATAACTCGCGTAGCGAGTTATGATTTAGCTTATGCTGAAAATTTTCGGTTTATATCGCATAAACCGAAAGAAAACAACAATTATTTCTTACAATTTAATCTGGCGTTAACAGAAAAACATAACGATGTGTGTTAGAACGAAAAACATGTAATTTCTGCAAAAATACAACAGGTAAACACGGTAAAGTGTGTCACAAAAGGTCACGTCAATCATATATCAATTCGACGTTTCATTGGCCCGTTTCAATCAGTGCTTAGCACAACGTCATCAAGTTATTTTTTGTTGATTTGGTTTGTCGGCATTCATCATTGGCATTCAACTGTTCAGAAGAAATACGCAAAAATATTTGGTTTTGCTTGTTAAACAAAGATTGAAAGTTATCATTTGTCACCCCTCTTAAATTGATAAACTCTGCAGGATCACCGATATTGAAATTCCCATAACATTCCACAGCCATGATGAATTTAGATATTGAATCTGTGAAACTAATAGTATTGTTTGTTTACGTTTTGATTTTCGATCGCAGACGATGGTCACGCAACAATATCATTAAAAACAATTTTTTTAGTTTCCCTCAAAATTATGTTAGAATATAAGACCCTTTATTTATCTCCCTCTTCGGTGTTTCTATTAAATTATTTGTTCCCAAGAAATTATTATTTTCTCGCTCACTGAAGGCGATAGGAATATCGATCGATCAGTCGGCTGACATGTTGACAATAAGGTTTTAGCGGGCGGGGCTTACCGGTCACCGGGTTTTCAAAATTTGACCAGGCACTCGACCATGTCGACATTCTAAATCGTGACGTGATTTGGTTTACACGATTTTGACGAATGTCACGCGGTATGCTTTTAACCAATGACACGCGGAAACGGGGCAAAAAATTAAATTGTTATGTTATTAAAACGAAAAAGGCTCAGTTCCTTTTTTCATTTCGTTTCGGCGATAAAAATGACAGCGGAAGTACCGCCCACCGATGCTCGTGTAAACAAAAACAGATTCGCTCGTATGTACGCCTGGTGCTCAGTAAAATCGAGAAAAAATAATACCGACTCTTAATAATCTGACGATCATGGTATAAATAAAATATACCCAAAGTAGCTTGGTGTGCCAAATGTTCTCCACTCGTGGTGAAGTGGTGTTAACCGCGCGCCGAAAGCTCGCGTTAACACCACTTCACCACTCGTGGTGAACATTTGGTACACCAAGCTACTATGGGTATATTCTATATAATTATTATAGTGGGCCTGGAGAACAAATAGTCCAAGCTGCGTGTGCGTGGAATGAATGAATGGATAACTTTATTTGCAAAAAACATTATAGTACAGGTATATGGTCATATAATTGTAAAGCATAAAATATATTTTACATTTTATACTGCAGGTTTGAATAATGATGTCATACTAAAAACTTGTTTTCTACAGGGGGATGACTTAGCCAACTGGCTGTATTATTGTTACCCACCTTAATAAGGAAAAACACGTGTGAGAGAGGAAAGTAGCAAGAAGTAAGAAGTGAGAAACAAAGTGATTATTCATCCTTAAAATTGTGGCGTGGTCAATCCAAGACAGAGCAATATTAATAATGTATTAGCGGGTAGTACATGCACGGGAGAAGATGGTTATATCAATATACCCTCAGATATGATCGGCTCAGCCGTTTTCGAAATAGAAGGTCAAGGTCACCAATTACAAGGTCAAGGTCACCCCGCACGAGTACCCTCGATAAAGTCAAAATGATCGATGGGTCAATATACCCGCACATATGAACTTTTAGCCCGATCGGCCCAGCCGTTTTCGAAATTAAAGGTCAAGGTCATCAATTTCAAGGTCAAGGTCACCCCGCATGGGCACGGCACCCATCCCATGTTACTCGCAGGGACGAATTACCCCGGTGTAGAAAATTTGAGATCAATTGGTCGAGAAACGGAGGAGTTCACCCGGAACAAAGATAGGGAGAGAAATATTGACATTCGCATTTATATATTAGAAAATTGTTCTGTTAAAAAGAACGCACTAGCCGGATAATGAAATATAGATATTCCACTCGTATACAACCGTGCTAAAGTTTACATTTGATTGACACCTGTAAGTGGTTACTGTCTCCTCGCGAATCCATCTAAAAATAAGACGAAACTGTAAAATTCGCATCGTTCGTTGAGAATGGATTCACTGTCAAAGCACGATTTGGTGAATATGGTCCTCAACCATTTGGCTGATGATCAAAAAATCGAGGAAGTCTCATCGCAAGAGTCTGAGCCCCCGTCTCGATTTGTAATGATTTCTCAAACCGATGTTGAAACCTATGGCATGCAACAAATAGGAGAAAGTGAAATAACGCCCTTGAACCCAATTTCTTCTCAAAGTATACAACAAAAATACATAAACAGTTAGCTGCATTTTTTTAGCCCAGAAAATTCTCAGATCATCTCCTTTTTTCTTGTGTAAAAAACAAATAAAATGATTCAACAGCTTTCTCGAAGAAAATGTTCTTTCTGGTAATTTTTCTTTCCGAGTGCAACATTTCGAGGTAGATAACTCTCAAACATATATTTAATACAGTGATACCACTGGCCTCGCGGCATGTGTCCTGCTGTTGCAGGATTCAGACTTTGTATCCGGTTTCCCGCTACCCGATGTGTTCAGGTAATTACGGACTCAAAAAGTACTTATTGTAAGGCAAACAAGTATCGGTATCCACTAATGTAGTGTAGAAATAAGTTAAAGAGAATGAAAGCATATTCCGAGAATACATGCATTCTTTAAAATGGGACTGTTTTATTCATATCTGTGTCTAAGACTTATCCATGTCATATTTATTTATTTATTGGGGTTTAACGACACTTTCGACAGTCCGATTAACCTCTTGTCGGAAAGTTGTACGGGTGGAAGAAGCCTGAGTACCCGGAGAGAACCACAGAACAACTGCCAAACTCCCAATCGTACTAGCGCCGCACAAGCAGGATTTGGATTGGTTGAAAACAAGGGCGTCATCGACGTGCAGTACGCCTTAGTACACGACGGCTCCAAGCCCCACGTAGGCAATCAGGATCAAGTGCCTTGCTCAAGGACACAACCCAGTTACCCTTGCCGGCATCAAGCCGTGGACCTTTCGATTTGAAGTCCAATGCCGTAACCACTGACCCACCATGCTTCTGGCACAATAAAAATAACTTATTTTGACATCGCAAGTTTGGCTATACAGTTAAAACTAGAAGTCCTGTCACGAATAGTGCGCTTATCTAGGCTTAATTGCGTGTTGGAATTGCGCGCAATTGCCATATCGAATGGCATCCAAAGCACGGCAGGCTCTCTTGGTTACTCATAGCAAACACATGCAATGTTTCTGCCAATGGACCTCCGGGTTACCCGGAGGTCCATTGGCTGAAACATTGCTTGTGCACAGGCCATATGTACAGAATTTGATGGCTTTACTTGGGCCATAGCGCGTACATTAACGCGCATATCAACGTGCTATTTGTGCGCATTTCACCACCGTGCTACAACCCATATCAGATATGCCAAGCATCTGATGCAAGATCTGTATGAAACAAAAAGTCTGCTGACAAAATCCTAGAAACGAGTATATAGAGATTATTACCATTATGTGGATGCACAAAATATGTATCCGAGTCGAGCTCCGGGTTCTAAGGGCAGATCACAACCCTTAGAACCCGGAGCGAGACTCTGATACATATTTTATACATCCACATAATGGTAATAATCATTTTATCTTACAATACACTGGGGATAAGTCAAGAATGTAGACGAATATATAACGAACTATTTATTCGTACGGATGAACAAAAAGAAAAAAATGGAACTCACGCGAAAGGAACGTACTTGTATCCGACCCCCTGATACAAACATCTGTATCAGGGGGTCTGATACACGACAGTTGTGGAGTTAATACAGACAAAATACATGTTGATTCTAAGATAAAAGAAGGGAACAACTCTTGGTGATATTCATTTCCGATACACTGTGACAACAAGGTTTCTATCATATTTCTGCCCCAGTACGTTTCAGTCCCAATCGACCCAAAATTCCGAAATGCCTCAAGGTTGAAACGTTCAGGACTCTATATAAGCGAATATATGAACTAGTGTCTTTACAGAATGTGGAGTTTTTTGTAAAAAAAATCCGTCTGTCGAAAGCAAATGTGGATTATCTGCAGTTAAAAACGGAGAAAGTAGAAAACTGAAAGGTAGTGGCCCAAGGAGCATTTTGTTTTTTCTGTATGAATGCGGTTTCTATTTTTGTCGATCTTGTTCTAGTAATGTGTCCCATGATACCGTTTTTGCTGAAATCTTTTGAAAAATAATATTTTTTTAACTCCTCTATTTATAAATTATGTGGCCTGTTCGTTAGATAAAGTATTCATGAATTTCCACCCCACACCCCTGTTCTTTGTTCTGAATTATGATAACCTAAGATTTCCAGGCCCCCGGAAAATAATGTAGTGCTGGTCTACTATGGTGGACAGTGCCGCATCATTGGAAAAATTGCTCTGGTAGCCATTGAGTGGTGTGCAAGTCGTTTATAGTGACTGGCCTGATTAACCCTTTGCCGGAAGTAGTGGTCTAAATCTGCCAGCGCTATTCACAAAATTAATAATTTCTTCTCTTTTTTAACCTCAAAATATAGCTTGCGTCTCCTAATTGGAGCGAGCTCGTTCAGCTCGTTCCAATGAGGAATCATGAGCTGTGTGTTTGGTACAGAGGATGGAAAAGGGATAGTTATTCGAGAGGTTTAGTTGCAAATTCCCTCTGCCTTTCTTGATGGGTAAGGTGTTAACTACGATTGGAGGATCTTGACTTACCCGTACCGTGTTTATGAAATAGCTACACACGTTGGAACTGATCATATATATTAGTGTCACGTATATACTATTGTCACGTGTGAACCATGGGGTTTTGTCTTCCGGTGGAAGAGAGAGCATTGTGGTTGTCAGATGACGATATAGCGTTAGACGTTGCTTACCTACTTTATATGTGATGACAAAACACTGCATGCACCTTGCAGTGATGGGGCTCTTCTGGAGCGCTGCGGCCTGGTGAGTTGGCTGGAGACAGTTTGATATTTGTTTGATGAGTACAAGGTATCAGTCCCCCATTTTCTTCCTTCTCTTTTCCTTCGCTGAATATCTACCATATTAACACCATTGCAATCTTGAATAGCGTATTGCTTATTATGATGTGTATATATTGAAAAAATGCTGCATTTACTTGTTAATCGTATACAAAGGAGAGGACGTGTTTTAAGTGTTGCGCACTTGTTGTCCAATCCTTTTTGTTTATTTCGACAAATAAAATGTGTTTAAACTAACCTAAGATTGAAAAGAGGAGATCTTTTTTTCCGTCTTTTAAATGTTTATTGCAGGAAGATGCTAACATGTCAAGAACTTTATTTTCAGGATACAAACCAAAATACCAGGGTTGTTACAGGGATAGAAGAGTTCGTGCAATGCGAGGCTACAGTCAGTTTGGCATAATGAATTTAACCAATAAAATGTGTATTGCGATCTGCTACGAAAAGAGATACCAGTACGCTGCTACAGAGGTTAGTTCAGATCAGAGAAAATCGTAATTCTGGGACATGACTTTTGTTTCGATTGAATAGGTCCGCGAAGCCATTTGAGTCTGGAAGCCGAAGTAAAAAAAAACAAACGCCAGCTAACGGAGTCTAAGAACCCGACTACATCCACAAAACGCCAGTTAAATGTGTTCGGAAGCTGACTACGTCCAGAAAAAACGCGAGGTGATTGTGTCTGCTAGGCGACTACGCCCACATAATGTGAGCCGATTGTGTCTGCTTGCCGACTACATCCACAAACCGAGAACCGATTGTGTCTGAATGACGACTACGTCCACAAAACGCGAGTCGATTGACTCTGTAATCAACTACGTGCACAAAACGCCAGTCAATTGTGTCCGGAAGCCGACTACGTGAACAAAACGCGAGTCAATTGTGTCCGCAAGCCCACTACGTCAATAAGATGCGAGTTGATTGTGTCTGCTGCTAGCCGACTACGTCCACAAAATGTGAGCCGAGTGTGTATGCTAGCCAACTACATCCACAAACCGCGAACAGATTGTGACTGCATGTCGACGACGTCCACAAAACGCGATTTGATTGACTCTGTAAGCAACTACGTCCACAAAACGCCAGTCAATTGTGTAAGTAAGCCGACTACGTGAACAAAACGCGAGTACCTTGTGTCCGCAAGCCGACTATGTCCTTAAAACGCGAGTCGATTGTGTCTGCTAGCCGACTACGTCCACAAAATATGAGCCGATTGTGTCTGCTAGCCGAATACTTCCACAAAACGCGAGCCGATTGTGTCTGCTCGTCGGCTACATCCACAAAACGCAAGTCATTTGTGTTCGCAAGCCGACTACGTCAACAAAACGCGAGTCGATTGTGTCCGCAAGCCAACTACGTCCACAAAACGCGAGCCGATTGTGTTTGCTAGCCGATTCCGTCCACAAAACGCGAGCCGATTGTGTCTGTTAGCCGACTACGTCCACAAAACACGAGTCAGTTGTGTCCGCAAGCCAACTACGTCCACAGAACGCGAGTCGTGTTTGTCCGCAAGCCGAGTACATCAACAAAACGCGAGCCGATTATGTCCGCGGGACGACTACGTCAACAAAACGAGAGTCTATTGTCTCCGCGGCAGACTACGTCAACTAAACGCGAGTCAATTGTGCCCGCAAGCCGACTGCAACAACAAAACGCGAGTCGATTTTGTCCACAAGCCGACTACGTCCACCAAACACGAGTCAATTGTGTCTGCAAGCCGACTATGTCCACAAAACGCGAGCCGATTGTGTCTGTAATGTGACTGCGTCCACAACATAGCAGTGTCTTGTACACAAAACGTAAGTTGATTGTCCTTGCAAGCCGACAACGTCCACAAAACGCGAGTCGATTGACTCTGTAAGCCAACTACGTTCACAAACGCCAGTCAATTGTGTCTGCAAGCCGACTATGTCCACAAAACGCGAGCCGATTGTGTCTGTAAGCTGACTGCGTCCACAACATAGCAGTCAGTTGCCTCTGCAAGCTGACTACATCCACAAACCGCCGCGAACCGATTGTGTCTGCATGCCGACTACGTCCCTAAGACGCGAGTCGATTGACTCTGTAAGCCAACTACATCCACAAACGCCAGTCAATTGAGTCCGCAAGCCGACTACGTGAACAGAACGCGAGTCGATTGGGTCCGCAAGCCGACTAAGTCCACAAAACGTGAGTCGGTTGTATCTGCTAGCCGACTACGTCCACAAAACTTGAGCCGATTGTGTCAGCTAGCCGACGACGTCCACAAAACGCGAGTCGATTGTGTCTGCTAGCCAACTACGTCCACAAAACGTAAGCCGATTGTGTCTGCTCGCCGACTACGTCCATAAAACGCGAGTCGATTGTGTCCGCAAGCCGACTACGTCGTCAAAACTCGAGCCGATTGTGTCTGCTAGCCGATTACGTTCACGAAAACGCGAGCCGATTGTGTCTGCTAGACAACTACGTCAACAAAACGCGAGTCATATGTGTCCGCAAGCCCAGTACATCAACAAAACACGAGCCGATTATATCTGCTAGACGACTACATCCACAAAACGCATATCGATTGTGTTTGCAAGTCGATTACGTCCACAAAACGCGAGTCGATTGGCTCTGCAAGCCTACTACGTCTACAAAACGCGAGTCGATTGACTCTGCAAGGCTACTACTTCAACGAAGAGCAAATCAATTGTGTCTGCGAGCCGACTACGTCAACAAAACGGGAGCCGACTACGTCCACTACGTCCACAAAACGTGAGTCAAATGTGTTCTGAAGCCGTCTAGTCCACAAAACGTAAGATGATTGTCCTTGCAAGCTGACAACGTCCAGCATGAAACATGCTTTAGTAAAACCTTTTCTCAAAAAGCTAACACTTGACCCAGAGGTTCTGAAAAACTACCGACCGCTCTCTAATCTTCCATTCCTATCAAAGATTATTGAGCGTGCGGTGGCTTCTTATTTGGCAGCCCACGGACTAGCCGAAGTTAACCAATCTGCATACAGATCTAAATGCAGTACAGAAACAGGGTCCAAAATGATATCCTCCTATCCACGGACAGGTACAACCTAACATGTCTTGTTTTGTTGGATTTAGGCGGCGCTTTTGACACCATAGACCATAGCATACTTATTGAAACACTGGCGGTGAGAATAGACCTTACTGACCGAGCACTTAATTGGTTTCCATCGTACCTTAATGGTCGCACACTGAGTGTCCTTATTAGCAGTGAGTCGTCAGACAAGGTCACACTACGTTTCGGCGTTCCTCAAGGATCGATGTTGGTCCCCTACTGTACACTGCCTGTCTTACCTCTCGGTGACATTATCCGAAGCCATGGCCTTGACTTTCATTTTTACGCAGATGACACGCAGCTGTATAGTAGTTTTACTCACGCCTCTGAGCCTGAAGCATGCAGTAAGATTGAACTTTGTATTTCAGACATCAAGGCATGGATGACTAAAAACTTTCTTAAATTGAACGATGACAAGACAGAAGTAATATATATAGGTCTACCTCATCAACTTTCAAAAATATCCAAACTGTCCCTCAATATTGGAGGTTCTGCGATAAAACCCAGTAGCTGTGTTCGAAAATTAGGTTATTTCATAGATGAAAATTTGGCCGCTGATGAATATATCAAACATGTCTCTCGCAGTGCATTTTTTCATCTTAGAAATATTAGCAAAATCCGATCCGTCATTGATACACCGACGTCACAGCTTGTCCACGCCTTTGTTACCAGTCGCCTCGACTACTACAACTCTCTTCTGATTGGCTCTAAAACATCTATTCTTTAAAAGCTACAACACATCCAAAATTGTGCTGCACGAGTCATAACCAGAACTCAAAAGTACTGCCATATAACACCAGTACTCTCTGAGTTACACTGGCTACCCGTTAAGCAACGAATTCAATTTAAAATTGTCGTTTTGGTGTTTAAGTGTATCTCGGGATCTGCACCATCCTACCTGTCCGATCTGCTTACCATCCACAAACCACCGAGGTCTCTTAGGTCATCAGGTCAACTCAATCTGGTTCAGCCCGTATCTAAATTTACTAGTGCTGGTGATAGGGCCTTTGCTTTTGCTGGCTCAAGGCTTTGGGATTCTCTTCCAATCGATATAAAAAATAGTAAATCACTTGAATCATTCAAGTCTGGTATTAAAACCTATCTTGTTCGAAAGGCATTTCCTTCAGTTGTCTTTTAATTTTGGTCATAAACTGACATTACCAGATGCGTGGGTGTGACTGAGTCAGCGAGGATTGCCTCGTTACTCGTCAAGTTACACTCTCATACTTGTTTTAGTAAAGTTGTAGTTTGTTTTGTTTTTTGTTTTTTTATTTTGTTTTAATTCAATACCCTTTTTCTTTTAGGTTCTGTCGCTTATCGCCACAATATAGCCTCGGTTGCTGATGTGGCATTGGGCACGAATAAATGATAATAGTGATCCATGTATCAATGTATCTGTGTTAGAATGTATGTGTATGTGTGTATATGTATGTATACAATTATTGTACAGCCACTGAGCACCGTGTGTGGATTCTAGGCTTTAAAATTATTATTATTATTATTATTGTTATAAATGCGAGTCGATTGTTTCTGCAAGCCAACTATGTCCACAAAACGCGAGTAGATTGTATCCACAAGCCGCCCACATCCACAAAACTCGAGTCGATTGTGTCCACAAGACGTCTTTGTACACAAAACGCGAGTCGATTGTGTCCGCGAGATGACTACGTCCACAAAACGTAAATTGATTGTCCCTACTAGCCGCCTATGTCCCCAAAACGCTAGTCCATTGTGTCTGCAAACCGAATACGTCCGCAGAATACGAGTCGTTTGTCTCTGCAAGTCGACTACGTCCGCAGAACGTGAGACGATTGTGTCCTGAGGTAAACCTTTGAAGAAACATCACTACGAACGGAGAGAGAAATTTGGCCATTTTCTAGTTTTGTAACATACAACAGATCCAGGACGATTTCCGTGTGTTTTGTGTGGCAAATTTGCCGACACTTGAATTTTCTTGCCCATTTTCTTTTGCACTTCATTACAAAATCGGATATTTTTCGAAGAGCGTGATTATTTTCACGTGAAAACCCGATTTTTAATCGAACAATCTGGGAACATAGAAAAGATGGAAACTGATAGTTCGCAGTGATGTCTCTCGTTTTGGGTGGCACCGAAAAAATTAGGTCGACCAAAAAAAAATGATTACATTGGATAGAAATGGGTACGTTTTAATATTCCAACATAACAAAATAAAACTGAAAACAAAACAAAAAAGGTAAATTAATTAAATAAGATTTTAACTGAGTATTAAATAAACTGTAATTCCGAAAATCAAAGATCCCAATAAGAGAAAAACGATTCTTTAATATATACGGCGATGCATACGAATGCCATAAAAAGAATAACGACTCTGAAGAGAACAGACAGAAAGTGGGTAAAAGTAACAAATAGAAACGAGTGGTGAGACCAATATGGGACGAATATAAAGCATTCGTCATAATTCCTTGCGATCCTAATGGACTAGTAGAGAGATTAGAGCTCTTGATGGCTAGTAGAGAAACCAGTAATACGGGAGTGAGAAACAAGTGGTGAGACCTATATGGGACGAATATAAAGCATTCATCAAATCGATCCACGGAAAGAGAATAGCTTCCCATGGTGGTAGTAATACCACCATAATTCCTTGCGATCATAATGGACTAGTAGAGAGATCAGAGTTCTTGATGGCTAGTAGAGAAACCGGTAATTCGATGTAAGAAACAAGTGGTGAGACCCATATGGGACGAATATAAAGCATTCGTCAGTTCAATCCACAGAAAGAGAATGGCTTCCCATGGTGCTAGTAATACCACCACAATTCCGTGCGATTCTAATGGAGTAGTAGAGAGATTATTAGAGCTCTTGATGGCTATTAGTGAAACCAGTAATACGGGAGTGAGAAACAAGTGGTGAGACCCATATGGGACGAATATAAAGCATTCGTCAAAACTTTCCACGGAAAGGGAATTGTTTCCCATGGTGTTAGTAATACCACCACAATTCCTTGCGATCCTAATGGACTAGTAGAGAGATTAGAGCTATTGATGGCTATTAGTGAAACCAGTAATACGGGAGTGAGAAACAAGTGGTGAGACCCATATGGGACGAATATAAAGCATTCGTCAAATCGATCCACGGAAAGAGAATGGCTTTCCATGGTGGTAGTAATACCACCATAATTCCTTGCGATCATAATGGACTAGTAGAAACATTACAGCTCATGATGGCTATTAGTGAAACCAGTAATACGGGAGTGAGAAACAAATGGTGAGACCCATATGGGACGAATATAAAGCATTCGTCAAATCGATCCACGGAAAGAGAATGGCTTTCCATGGTGGTAGTAATACCACCATAATTCTTTGCCATCATAATGGACTAGTAGAGACATTACAGCTCGTGGTGGCTAGTGGTGAAACCAGTAATACGGGAGTGAGAAACAAGTGGTGAGACCCATATGGGACGAATATAAAACATTCGTTAAATCGATCCACAGAAAAGGAATAGCTTCCCATGGTGGTAGTAATACCACCATAATTCCTTGCGATCATAATGGACTAGTAGGGAGATTACAGCTTAAAACAGTTATACGAGAGTGAGAAACAAGTGGTGAGATCCATATGGGACGAATATAAAGCATTCGTCAAAACTGTCCACTGTCAACTGTCAAATACCGCCATAATTCCTTACGATCCTAATGGACTAGTGAAGTAGTAGAGAGATTAGAGCTATTGATGGCTAGTAGAGAAACCAGTAATACGGGAGTGAAAAACAAGTGGTGAGACCATATGGGATGAATGTAAAGCATTCGACAAATCGATCCACGGAAAGAGAATAGCTTCCCATGGTGGTAGTAATACCACCATAATTCCTTGCGATTCTAATGGACTAGTAGTGAGATTAGAGCCCTTGATGGCCAGTGGAAAAAACAGTTATACGGGAGTGAGAAACGAGATAGTGAGTATATGTGACAAATTATTAAAGCAAAAGATTATAAATAAAGATTGGAATAAATCTTTGAATGTGTTAACCCTTTACCCAATGTAACGGCCAAAACCGCCAGCGCTATTCTCAAAAATCGCCAATTAATTTTCACTATTTTTTTCATTTTTTGTCTCAAAAACATAGTTTTGTCTCAAAAACATAGGTTATGACCCCTCGTTGGAACGAGCTCGTCGAGCTCGTTCCAACGAGGGGTCATAACCTATGTTTTTGAGACAAAAAATGAAAAAAAATAGTTATTCAAGAATTTTTTTTGCAAGTGTCGTCTGCTTTTCACGTTAGGTAAAGGGTTAATAAAAGCAAAATGGTAATAAAAACAAAAACTTAATTAGAAATTAAATTTAAAAAAATAAAGAACAAAGGATTTAACAGATCTTACCGTTAAAACTAGAAGTCCTGTCACGAATAGTGCGCTTTTCTAGGCTTAATTGCGCGTTAGAATTGCGCGCAATTGCCATATCGAATGGCATCCACAGCACGGCAGGTTCGCCTGGTTACTCATAGCAAACACATGCAATGTTTCTGTCAATGGACCTCCGGGTTACCCGGAGGTCCATTGGCTGAAACATTGCTTGTACATAGGCCATATGTACAGAATTTGATAGCTTTACTTGGGTCATAACGCGTACATTAACGCGCATATCAGCGTGCTATTTGTGCGCATTTCATGACAGGACTTCTAGTTTTAACTGTATGTGTACGGCAAATAGGGTATGATGGACTCTATGATGCAATTCAATTTTTAACGCTGGTTCTTCACCAGTGATACCACAAAACAGATTGCTTCGATGATGGCGGAGGTCAGATAAAAGACTGCTATGGACATGGAAAGAAAGCGGTGACCAAAGCCGGTACAAAGATCACGACCGAGAGAGCTGCAGATGTAGTTCAAAAGTTGATAACGCTGTCTAAACGACCGACATTAACGCCGAAAACGTTAGAGATTTTATCAAAGATAGACGTAAAGGGTTCCAGTTGCGGTGTCATTGCAATACAAGAATTTGCTAAGAGATTAAATGGATCGCGATTGAAATTATTGAAAACAAAACATATAAAAACATCAAAAAGTTAAAAAAAACATATATAAAACCTTTAATTAAAAAAACATAAGAAATGACTAATCAAATGAAAGAATTACGTGATTACACTAAAAACATTATGAAGGAGAACGTTTCAAAGCTTTTCCAGAATGGTTATTTATGTAAAAACATACAAATAAGTATTCCGATTATTTTTCTAAAAAAAGATGTAAGGTGGCATTCTAAAGCTTTCTAAACATATAGGAGTGACGAACAATAACGCGTTCGAGCATATACGAGTTTAAACCAATTTTTAGAAGATACGGTTTTCAAATGTAAAAGTTGCGAAAAAAAGAAGTTCTGTTCAGACAAGATCCGGAGATGAAAGTAGTACAGTATTTGCGCTATGCCCGGTATTAACAGGACAGCAAATAATTAAAAAAACATAAAAAAACTTATTTAAAAAGCGTTCTTTTTCTCTTAAATTCAGTCCATCATTCGAATTGGCATTGGCGAATCTCGAAACGTAGTATTCGTTTCCTAACATCATTGAGACTTAAAATGTGTTCAAATATTCTCCCAACAACTGAACGAGTTCTTGAGAGATTCGCATGTCGAAAGGCAGTTATGACACAGTCGATCTCAACAATTTCATTCAGACCAGGATAAAGTTAAATGGTCAACGATTCATTAAAATAACTGCCATAGCCAATACTTTACAAATGATACCAGACACGGGAGATAGGCATCGAGTAGATTTTAAGATGGATGGTACGTCTGAAAAATTGTAGGTATTTGACTGAGACGTATATCAAGTTCACGTGACAACCAAAAACGTGGTCTAAATTCTTACTGTCAACAGCATTTTAGTGAATGTAGATATCATCACTGGAAATTGTATGAATGGCAGCGCGACGAGCTATAAAATCGTGGAAAAAATCGAAATATAGTCTACCGTGCCCTCGATTTTAGGCACCATATATGGCAACGAAACTAATTTGATAGATAAAAATGGCAAGGTTTTAGATATTCGAGGAGAAGTTGTGATGATACGATTTCACACTAGGAAAATTTAAAAAAAAAGTTATCTATTTTTTGTCTATAGGGAAATTATTATTTTTTGTAATGTTTTTTATATGGAATGTAAAATTAGTAAAAACATTAAACTGAATTAAATATCAAAAAACGAGAACTAAGAAAAAAAAAAGAAAAAAGAAAAGAAATGGCGAGACACAAAATAAAATAGAATATATATTTTTTTGTTTATAGAGAAATTAATATTTGTAAATGTTTTTATATGCAAATTAAAATAAAATTAATATCAAAAAACGAGAAGAAAAAACAAGGATGACAAGATACATAATGCAAAAGGCAAACATATACAAACGACAAAAAAAAAAATTGTAGAGTTTTAGAAAACCGAGGAGAAGTTGTGATAAGAAAACATGGAGATCTGGCGCACAATCGTGACAAAATTGCATGGAACAAAATGCAAATCAACAGGATTGTCGTATTAACAAAGGATTGACAACACGACTGAATGCGGCTCAATTGAGATATAATTTAAAAATGAAAGGCGCCTTCTTAGGATTGTCGTCAGTACTGACTAACAGAGCATTACCCATTTTAACGAAGACCGCATTACCGGCATTGGGTACTGATGCAGCTAAGACCTGGTTTAAGTGGTTTACACATGAAGAGAGAAAAGCAAATAAGCGAAGGCTGAAGTCGGTTATTCAGTCAAAATACCCCTTTTAAAAATGTTCTCGTTCTCGGGATATTATAAAAAATAATGCTAAAAGAAATGAAATTAATTTTTTAAAAGAATGAGGCTAAGAAGTGGTAGTTTATTTCTGAAAACACCGACATCTCCTGCCCCTCTTAATATCAACGTCAGATGTGACAAAAGAAGATAAAGCGAACACATTTAATGAGAACGAAATCATTAAGAATTATACCAACTTGATGACCATACAAGACAGATAGACTGGAGCTTCATAAAATATGTACTCAGTCCATAAAACTCATCGACGCGGTGGACATAGCTCTCATAATCGCGTCTGTGGAATTGAGAGTCTTATCCACTTCAGCAACCCTTTCCAGGAGTGATCAGCAGAAAGTGTTAGCTGTAATGGTTGGATTTTTCAGATCTATAGGAAAATTCACCAGTAAAAAATTATCTTCGAAAGCTGATAATCACGAAGAGATTGAAGTGTTAGTCGTTTGAAAAATCAGTTTTACATGTGACAAATGTTCGTGGAATTAAGAGATGGACGGCTTTCTGGTAACGAGTATCTTCACATTCTCAGTAAAAAATAACTTTGACGTTTTGAAAGATGGTATAAGAATCAAGACACATCAGGTTCTCAAAGAGGAAATGAAAAATAACGTGATAGTGAAACGTTCAGCAAGAAGCAAGCAAATAATTTTATGAACTGTTATGAACGGAGATGAATAGGAATATATAAATATATAAATAAGAAATAATATTTTAAACTAATCTTAAAATATATTGCATAAAATGTGAGACATCTGTGGACACGGGTAAGATGCGTAGAGTACAAACTAAAAATAATAGGCAGATGTTTCGAGACATCGGAATGGTATGCTGGTTCTATAAAACTCAATTAATTAAAAAGGTGGAGGTGCAGTCAACAAACTCGTAAATAATCATCTTTGTAAAATGCATTTGTTGGGTCATCGATTCACAGTACTTAGTATTTATTACTTTCCAAAGTGTGATTTGCTGGTATTTCCGGGTTTGATTATAAACGATAACTTCACAAGTGAATTATGCAATCAACAATTATGTCATGTATCCGTGCGTGCAAACGAAGACGCTTTGCCGTGGGTATAATGGGGACTTCATTGTTTTTTTTTGCTTTTTTTTAACCTTTTATCTATCATGAAAAGCAGACGACACTTGCAAAACAAAATCTTGAATAACTATTATTTCACGAGCTCGTTCCAATGAGGGATCATAACTAAGTTTTAGAAACAAAAATGAAAAATATAATTAAATTAATTCGCTATTTTTGTGAATAGCGCTGGTCGTTTTTGACGTTACGTCAGGTAAAGGGTTAAATAATATAATTACCATTAACAATGAAAAGTAATGAACAGAGTAATCGCTTGACTGGACTGGTTTCGTGAAATAATTCATTCGAGGCGAAGGACTATATTGTAAAACACTCGTGCGCATTCGCGCACTCGTGTTTGTACAACATCCCTCACCTCCCATGAATTATTTCACGTAACCAGTCCAGTCAAGTGATTACTCTCTATGTAAGTGAGCAGGAGATTAAATCCCGACTGCACACCGAAATCGTGAAGAAATTATGGGTGGACAAAGCTCGATAATTTTGCAACGTTGACGTTGTAAAATTCTCTACCTTTATTGACGTTCAAAGACTGGTCACCATCTATTCTACCGACAACAAAGAGAAAGTGACTGTGGCCAAACAATGAAATAGAACCATGAAGTAAAAAATGCACAAAATTGCATGACCAACTCAATCAAGAAATACATGGACGGTGAGACGATTTGGGTGATGATCACAAGGACACTCATCATCGTTTGATTAAGATGACAACCAGGGAAGCTATCTCCTCGTAAAACAAAATAAAAGTCTATATGAATCTCTATCCCACGTGATTGATAACGAGACGAAAACCACCAAATGAAAACAAAATTTCGAAAAAATTTAAACACTTAGATGGACTGAAGAAACTTTCATCATAGTTCGAGTGATCTACATGTAAGCAGATCCCATCACTTACGATACAGAAGCATTAGATGGTGGAGGTGAAGAGATCACGGGAATGTTTTACGAACAATTGCAAAGACAGTTTTTAAAAATGAATACAGTTTTTGCTCGTGATATGTATATATAAATAAAGAGAAAATAATAATAATAATAATAATAATAATAATAATAATAATAATAATAATAATAATAATAAAAATAATGATAATAATAATAATAATTATAATAATAATTATAATAATAATAATAATATATGAACCCGTGATGGGAACCAATCTCAATAATGCTGGAGAGATACAAATCAGTATCGAAAGACAAGACCTCTTCATTCATCCTAGGAAAAGTATCGTGGATTGACGAAATTGGATGGCAGCAATTATGCCGTCACTTTGGTTAATAACGGTATAATGCATCTATTCAGTAATATAAAATATCTACTGTCTACTCAAGAGATAGAATCGATATTTTATCCACGTTATGCCACGACGATATTTCGATATTTTAAGCCACGAGGATGATACGACTCTTGAAATATCCCAACATTTTTTGTAAATCAAGAGGACTCAAGCAACTCTGAATGTGAGATACTACCCCCTCGCCCCTCTCCCTTAATCTGAGTGCCTACATGTACAATGTGGGTGTAAGTGTGATACAGAAGTACATCGCTCAAACCCGGTACTTAAAGGAATGTTGTTTCCAGCATTGCTTTGAAATATATTTTGTGATTCGATGAAGATTATGATAAAATCCTATAGAGATTCAAGCACCGTCTCACATTAGGACACAAGGAAGATGACGATACCACCGTGAGAGCAACTGGAGTTGATGCTGGAGGTGCAAATTGATAATGGTCTGGGCAAAATTCACCACTAATCTAACAATTAAACATTGTCAGTTACCCAACCCATGCATTAAAATTCATTTAAATAAACAAATTTTAATTCCGTTGTTTAAACCCAAAGGTGAAGAGTGTGTTTGTTTTGACTGAAGCTGTACTGATCAAATGGATCGATGAAAAATCAAAACAACCTTTTCGGAACCAATGTTTGTTGAAATTCGTATCGCTGTTTCTCTTCGGCTGGTGTCCATTCACGCCTATCCATTTGGTGGTTATTACTGTTAGTAAAAATATAAGTACAAATTTTTGCAGATTTGCAAAACAGATGGGAGAAATATTTTTAAAAGAAGTTCGAAGCATGTCAAGATGTACGAAGATTTACCGAAATAAAGTTGACCAATTTAGATATAACGGATCCACAAAACGAGAAGGCCACACGGACTGGGTTAATGCTCTGTTTGGAAATGATTGGGTTTTTTAAAAAATATTATCTCATTTTTGGTTAACTAATTTTTTATGAACCGACTTTATTTTGCTTTGGACGTTTTCATTTTCACACTATGCGACAGACTGTCGATAATTGTATAACGAAATTTGGAACTTTTCGAAGCGTAACTAATGACTCGATGGGAAAGAAACTAGTATGAACGGTGCTGGGAAAAAAGTTCCGGCTTGAGCAACACCCATTGAATACAGAATCATTTATGTCATAGCGGCTATTCCGCTAAATACAAGGTTTAAAGTTGAATGGATGTGTAATATATAGAATAAATAGGTACTAGGGCCGGTAATCAGATTTAAACCACTAGTAGAATAAGGGTTTTAACCACTCGGCTTGCCGAGTGGTTAAAACCCTTATTGTACAAGCGGTTTAAATCTGATTACCGGCCCTAGTACTTATTTATTTTATTTATACCATGCTCTTAATTAATAATCGACTTTGTCACTTAAAATGGAGAAAACACGATACTTTCTACCGCAAACACACAGGTTTGTTTTGTTTACATCTGCGCCGGTGGGCAGTACTTCCGGCTGTACGTGAATGCTTGATTGACAGCTAGACACATCGTCAAAGTTGATTGAATTTTTCTGGCTTTTTCAATCAAATTATTATTAACAATTCTTAAAATTTATTTTAAATATTCAATTGTAGGTATTTTAAACTTAATGAGTCATTTACATGTAGTAGATAGTACCGAAAAATGTCGTATGTTTGAAAGAAACATATCGCGAAGTGTGAATGTATCGAAGTTGGCAAATTGCGTCATGCCAGAGGTCAAGTTGGATGACCTTCCGACTATAGCTGTAATTTTTTTTAAACCGGTAGTGGGGTTAAAAGCTAAAATTTAACATACTGGCTTTTCACAGGTAGTAACATTGGCGAGCATGGTATAAAAATTTGATTATTGCTGCGAAAAGATGTTTTGAAAAATTGGTAATATTTTTGGTGTCCCTATTTACTGTGCACTAGTGGAGTGAGCGATGTGCAGATGATCATTGATGTTTTTCTCGAAAACAGTTTCCTGATGCCGGGACTCAACAATAGCGGGCTTCTCTTCAAATGGTAGCGAGCAATATACAGCGCCTCCAATTTTGAAAATCTAAAGACTGCTTGGGTAAAGGGTTTTATAAGATTTTTGACGAAATTTAAGTTTTTCATCAATTGTATTGGCTACAGTTTGTCGTTTTTGATGTAGTTTTATTATATTCTTCCATGGTCTTGGTTCCGAGTTTATTCCTCCTTGGTAGAAAGTAAAACTTTGCTTATATTTAATAAATCATTTATTTGCGCCAATTTTTGTAAAAAAATATTTTATTATTGACTTTTATCTGACTGTTATAAAAGATTATTTGTGAAAAAATTCAGCAGGGATGTTTCCGTTTTACAGTGCATAAATATTCTTTGTTTAGCTATCATATTTGGAAGGTCCTCACGACTCCGTATGAGGAAACTTTTTAGCTTTCATATACCGAGAATTTCAGGATTTCGAAGGAAACATGTCTGTGCCTTTTTATTAGTTAAAAAAATACCCTGTTACATTCTTACTGTGGAACCTTACAGATTATTTAAATTCATGTTTTGTAGTATTCAAATCAATGTTTTTGTGACAACAATTACAGCAGATACGGAAAAGCTCGGACTCCTTGTAATATGCGGTGCAGAGGAAGGCCCACCGAGATGTGTGGCGGATTTTGGACGATGTCGGTATATTCAACAGGTAAATACAATATGTCAGTTTTATTTCTCACAATTTGTTCTTTATTAATTCGATAAATAATTATCGAAGATCGTATACGATGGAGTATCGGTCAGTAAAACATGGCGGATAGTTTGAGAAATACTCAAAGAGTGGGTTATTCCCGAGGCAATAATCAGTGTAAAAACCCGCAATAAGCGTATGTTTGTATTAGGGAGGGGTGGGGGTATTTATTTATTTATTTATTTATTTATTTATTTATTTATTTATTTATTTATTTATCGGAATCGTTTATATTTATTCCTGTAATACCAGAGTAGATGTTTTGTACTGAACTTAAGATTTCTGTACTTAATATAAACAAGTTAGGAGAGAGAGGATCGCCTTGTCACAAGTAAATGAAAGTCTATATAACACTTTGATGGAATGAAAATGGTATAAAACTGTTATTGGAAAAACAACGGGGTGCAATGAAAAACATGGGTGAATAGATTTTGTCCATTTCGCTGTGTGGTTTGGCAAGCTATTAAAGTGCACCTTAATTGTTTAGAACCCCGAAGCCGGGTAAGTAAAGTCTATTCACCGCATACGTTGTACAGCAGGTGTTCATACCCAGGGGCATCGAGAAAGGGGTTTAGGGAGTGACACTATATTCTTTTTAGTAGTGATATTTTCGTCTGATTTGGAGTTTGAGATATCGATTCACTAGTAACCATGTACTCTCTAAGGTTACTACATTTGAAAATACACACACAGTCTTGTTTTCCCTACATACCGAGGTACCCCATTGTCTGTCCTTTGTGTGGACTAACGGTTTCAACCTCGTTTTGCCGGTACAGCTCTGGGAAAACAACCGAGGTAAAGGGTTTCTTTTGTCTTTTGTACCTCGGTAAGGCGAAACACGCAAACTCTTTTGTCTAGTTACCTCGTCAAGTTGGTAAGACAAACCCACACACACACACACACACACACACAGAGTCTTGTTTACCCTACATACCGAGGTACCCCATTGTTTGTCCTTTGTGTGGACTAACGGTTTCTACCTCGTTTTGCCGGTACAGTTCTGGGAAAACAACCGAGGTAAAGGGTTTCTTTTGTCTTTTGTACCTCGGTAAGGCAAAACACGCAAACTCTTTTGTCTAGTTACCGCGTCAAGTTGGTAAGACAACCCCCCCCCCACACACACACACAGAGTCTTGTCTACCCTACATACCGAGGTACCCCATTGTTTGTCCTTTGTGTGGACTAACGGTTTCTACCTCGTTTTGCCGGTACAGTTCTGGGAAAACAACCGAGGTAAAGGGTTTCTTTTGTCATTTGTACCTCGGTAAGGCAAAACACGCAAACTCTTTTGTCTAGTTACCTCGTCAAGTTGGTAAGACAAACCCCCCACCCCCCCCCCCCCGCCCCCCCGCCCCCCCGCCCCCCACACACACACAGTCTTGTCTACCGTACATACCGAGGTACCCCATTGTTTGTCCTTTGTGTGGACTAACGGTTTCTACCTCGTTTTGCCGGTACAGTTCTGGGAAAACAACCGAGGTAAAGGGTTTCTTTTGTCATTTGTACCTCGGTAAGGCGAAACACGCAAACTCTTTTGTCTAGTTACCTCGTCAAGTTGGTAAGACAACCCCCGCCCCCCCCCCCCACACACACACACTGATAACCAAACAAATTTACCATCATACAACTGTAATTTTCTTAGGCAAATGAAATTAGCAGACCGCTTTAGAAACTCCAGCGGTCGGAAACTTCCTTTTACAGAATCATCTGGTTGGTCACCTCCAGATAGTGAAATAGATCCCGAAATTATTGAGGCTAGCAAACGAATCATCCAAAAGGTGTTCAGCATGAACATACTCTCCGATAAAGACAATTTAACAGCTGGTGAACGGAGAGCCTTCACGAAGCTTCGAAAAAATAAGAAATTAGTAATTAAACCAGCCGACAAAGGTGGGTCGGTAGTTGTTCTATCTCGAGATAATTATATAAAGGAAGCCATGAGACAACTCAGCAATACTAAACATTATAAGAAAATAGATGCACTTATTTGGCCTAGTAATATCGAAAAATTCAATAAGATCTTAAAATTTCTCCTCGACGAAGGTCACATTACCAAAAACAATTGAAATATTTAACAGCTAAGCTCAGTGCTCAAACAAGACAATTTTATATCCTACCAAAGATCCACAAGGACCGTTCTTCATGGACGGATGACTTAACTCCACCCGGGAGGCCAATTGTATCAGATTGTAATTCGGAATCTTATGCGATCTCGGAATTAACTGATTATCATCTGAAACCTATAGCAAATAGACATCCGAGCTATCTAAAAAATACACAGGATTTCCTGTCAAAAATTTCGAAATTGAAAATATCGAAAAATGCAATTCTGGCTACTTTGGATATCGACAGTATGTATACGAACATTGATATTGATAAAGGTGTTAAATCAGTTAAAAATGCATTTGAAAAATATCCGGATGCGAAACACCCGGATGAACAAATTTTGGATCTTTTAGAGCCTAGCTTAAAAGGTAATGACTTTCAATTCAATGGAGAATATTTTCTACAAATAATGGGTTGTCCTATGGGCAAAAGATTCAGTCCTAATTTTGCAAGCATTTATGTAGCGGAATGGGAGGAAAATGCCTTAAGCAAATGTGCAAAGCATCCTCTCGTATATCTCAGGTATTTAGATGACATTTTTATTATTTGGGAACATTCAAAAGAAGATTTTGATGCATTTTTAGAAATTTTGAACAATCACGATCCAAATATTAAATTGAAAGCTACTATCAGTGAAAATTCTGTTGATTTTCTCGATGTGACCGTGTATAAAGGCAAGCAATTTCAGGCGTCTGGTCATTTAGATTATAAATTGTATTTTAAACCAACTGATTCACATCAATTGTTGCACACAAAATCATTTCATCCTCAACATACATTTAAAGGTATCATCAAATCACAACTCATTCGTTTCCACCGCAATTCAAGTGATAAGGTAAATTTCAATGAGGCTTGTTCTACTCTATTTGGCGCCCTCGGATCGAGAGGGTACTCGCTGCGCCTCTTGCGTAGCCTGAAATCCCAAACCCTGAAAAAGCTCGGAAGTCCAGCTGAAACTACCGATTTCGAACCACTGAAGAGTGAACACAACAGACCGTTGCAAAATGGTAGTGGCGCGGTATTTAATTGCAAAAAGCCTCGTTGTAGACTGCATACTTTTATGCCTGATCAGAAAGAGGAATTTTCCTCCGAACAAACGAAAAATCATTATCAGATCCGTAACCCCCTCCATTGTGATTCACCAAACATTATTTACCTTATCACTTGTAAGCGATGTCGGAAACAGTATGTTGGTCAAAGTCAAAATCCTTTCCGAGAACGTGCTACTAGACACAAACAGGATATAAAACATAATGCTGATGCCCCAGTAGCACAACATTTTAACCTTCCTGGCCATTCTTTGGACGATTTCGAAATCCATCCTATTGAACAACCACCAATTAAAGACACATTAGAAGAAACGGATGAATTTAGAAAAAAACGTGAAGCTTTTTGGATCAATACGCTTCAAACCCTCTGGCCACTTGGTATGAACATACCAGAGGGCGAATGCGAAAGGAGGTCCATCATTCCTTTCACTTTAGCGTACAACAGAATGAATATCGAAATAGCAAAAATGTTAAAAGATGAATTCAATTTTACCAATGCTAAATTAAATGAACCTTTGAATCTTCGACCTGTCATCGCCTATAAGAAAAACAAAAGCTTGCGCAACATCCTTGTAAGGACTAAATTAGAGACCATCAATGAATAACATCAATTTGTGCCAGTCAGTTTAACCAGTTCCTAAGCTCATCACTTAGTTTAAATCAATTTTATGTAATTTTTTGTCATGTTTGAAACCCATCAGGGTTCAGTAAATGAAAACAATTTTTCGGCGGCATATTAAAAGAAAAAAACGTTTCAGTAGGAAATGTTTGTGCCAGTGCGATTTTTTAACCCCAAACACACACACACACACACACACACACACACACACACACACACACACACACACACACACACACACACACACACACACACACACACACAGAGTCTTGTTTTCCCTACATACCGAGGTACCCCATTGTTTGTCCTTTGTGTGGACTAACGGTTTCAACCTCGTTTTGCCGGTACAGTTCTGGGAAAACAACCGAGGTAAAGGGTTTCTTTTGTCTTTTGTACCTCGGTAAGGCGAAACACGCAAACTCTTTTGTCTACTTACCTCGTCAAGTTGGTAAGACAAACCCACCCACCCACACACACACACACACACAGAGTCTTGTTTTCCCTACATACCGAGGTACCCCATTGTCTGTCCTTTGTGTGGATTAACGGTTTCAACCTCGTTTTGCCGGTACAGTTCTGGGAAAACAACCGAGGTAAAGGGTTTCTTTTGTCTTTTGTACCTCGGTAAGGCGAAACACGCAAACTCTTTTGTCTAGTTACCTCGTCAAGTTGGTAAGACAAACGCACACACACACACACACACACACACACACACACACACACACACACACACACACACACACACACACACACACACACACACAACACACACACACACACACACACACACACACACACACACACACACACAGAGTCTTGTCTACCCTACATACCTTAGTTTAAATCAATTTTATGTAATTTTTTGTCATGTTTGAAACCCATCAGGGTTCAGTAAATGAAAACAATTTTTCGGCGGCATATTAAAAGAAAAAAACGTTTCAGTAGGAAATGTCTGTGCCAGTGCGATTTTTTAACCTCAAACACACACAGGCGAGTGCCAGAGTTCATATATGCCCAAAAACAAAATAGGTTCCAATTTCAATCATGTGTATGTATTTCCTAAATAAAATTATTATTTATTTATTTATATATTTATTTATTGATTATTTTTAATTTTTTATTAATTTTTATTTATTTATTTATTTATTTATTTATTTATTTATTTGGTTGATTCATTTATTTAAATTATTATTTTTATTTTTATTTTTAATTTTTCATACCTTTCACACAATGTAGAGGTTCAGAAGGTAAAACACACAATTTCTACGTGGTGTAAAATATTTTCCGTCATAAACCTCCGTCGGGGGATATTCATTCCAACTGATAACATTCGTGAGGCATCATGTTGTTTGGCGTTATTTTTTCATTTATTTCTTTAGTCTCAATATATTTTATCAAACCATTTTTTCATATTATTTTCACATACTACTGAAGCCAGTAAAGCAAACCGCTCCCGATTGGTTTTACTTAAATCAAAGCCAACCAATAGGGCTTCATGGGGTCAGTAAAGCAAACCACTCACTGACTGATTAAAATTCAATGGAAGCCAATCAATAGGGCTTCATCTAATTTGTTTGGACGACACAAACTGAGTTGTGAAAAACAAACTTGGGACATCTCAGATTGAAAAGAATTAACTAGATGAGTGACATTTGTCAGCTTGTTACCGAGTTTAATTATGTACTGAGCTGTGAAAAACACCCCCAGCCCACATATGGATATATACCATGCATGCCCTCCCAAAGTTGGAATCATTTTCCTCAAAGTCTCTTTGAAAAAGCCAAACCAAGCGAAACGCGTCGAGACAGACGGATTATTTTCTACCTTTGCTGAAGACTGCAACCAATCCAGGTATCTTCTTTAATAGGTAATATCTAATTTTCCAATTTTATTTATTTCATCACTTTATATTTTATTTATACTTAATTCAGCTACTTTCTTTAACAATGGCAAGAAAAGGACAGAGGCATCAGAAGCAGAGAGTTGCCCAGTCCGGAACTGGCCAGGAACAATCGTTCCAGGCTTATTCTAGGCTGGTCAAGGCTCTGTTTCAGGTGCTTCAATGTTTGCACCACATTGGGCTATTAGAGCACCATTTGGCAAATCGGGATTTCCCGAAACAGCTTGAGAAGAAAGTAGATGAGTTAGGTGGCTTTCTAAAGCCAGCTCTTCCCACCCCACACATTTTTTCTGTTTTTCGACAGATTAGTGTGGGATGGGCCACTCAAACGTTAAATGCTTTAGTTGAGCATTATAAGATGAATTTAAACCAGTTGAAGTCTAAGATAACTTTGGCTATGCGACCACCTCCTGGACTCGAAAAAATAGACTTCAACAGCGCTTCGGCGCGTGCCTTGATCTGGGCTAAAAAGAACTTTAAAAATAAGTTGACAGATAAGACGATTTCGGCTTATGAGTCTTACATTTCGGAACTTCGCCCAGCGTCTGGAGTAAGGAACAATACGGGAGGGAGCAAGCAAACTCCGGCCCGTGTTGTCCCTCTACCCCAACGCGAAAAGCAAAATAAGAAAAGATCAAGGCAAAGCACTTCTCCCTCTTCTTTTCCTTCTACTTCTTCTTTCTCTCAGAGTAAGCGCCTCAATTTGCAAACATCTCCGGTCCATATTGTGACTGAAGACGCTCGCAAATTGAGTAACGCTGTCTTGCCTCGTCTTGCTCCTCTACCTCCTCAGCCTTTCTTCTCTGGTTCTCCTAGTGCTCTCACTAGAACTTCTCCTCCTCCTTCTGTTTCCTCTCCTGCTTCTGTTTCTTCTCCACCTTCTCCTGCCTCTAGTGTGGTTCAACCAGGTATATCGTACTCAGAGAAAGTCAAATCACCGAGCCGCAACTCGGGCCGCTCATTTGATTCTAAATTTTTGTGTTGGTCTCTATTTTTGTTTATAGAGAAATTAATATTTGTAAATGTTTTTATATGCAAATTAAAATAAAATTAATATCAAAAAACGAGAAGAAAAAACAAGGATGACAAGATACATAATGCAAAAGGCAAACATATACAAACGACAAAAAAAAAATTGTAGAGTTTTAGAAAACCGAGGAGAAGTTGTGATAAGAAAACATGGAGATCTGGCGCACAATCGTGACAAAATTGCATGGAACAAAATGCAAATCAACAGGATTGTCGTATTAACAAAGGATTGACAACACGACTGAATGCGGCTCAATTGAGATATAATTTAAAAATGAAAGGCGCCTTCTTAGGATTGTCGTCAGTACTGACTAACAGAGCATTACCCATTTTAACGAAGACCGCATTACCGGCATTGGGTACTGATGCAGCTAAGACCTGGTTTAAGTGGTTTACACATGAAGAGAGAAAAGCAAATAAGCGAAGGCTGAAGTCGGTTATTCAGTCAAAATACCCCTTTTAAAAATGTTCTCGTTCTCGGGATATTATAAAAAATAATGCTAAAAGAAATGAAATTAATTTTTTAAAAGAATGAGTCTAAGAAGTGGTAGTTTATTTCTGAAAACACCGACACCTCCTGCCCCTCTTAATATCAACGTCAGATGTGACAAAAGAAGATAAAGCGAACACATTTAATGAGAACGAAATCATTAAGAATTATACCAACTTGATGACCATACAAGACAGATAGACTGGAGCTTCATAAAATATGTACTCAGTCCATAAAACTCATCGACGCGGTGGACATAGCTCTCATAATCGCGTCTGTGGAATTGAGAGTCTTATCCACTTCAGCAACCCTTTCCAGGAGTGATCAGCAGAAAGTGTTAGCTGTAATGGTTGGATTTTTCAGATCTATAGGAAAATTCACCAGTAAAAAATTATCTTCGAAAGCTGATAATCACGAAGAGATTGAAGTGTTAGTCGTTTGAAAAATCAGTTTTACATGTGACAAATGTTCGTGGAATTAAGAGATGGACGGCTTTCTGGTAACGAGTATCTTCACATTCTCAGTAAAAAATAACTTTGACGTTTTGAAAGATGGTATAAGAATCAAGACACATCAGGTTCTCAAAGAGGAAATGAAAAATAACGTGATAGTGAAACGTTCAGCAAGAAGCAAGCAAATAATTTTATGAACTGTTATGAACGGAGATGAATAGGAATATATAAATATATAAATAAGAAATAATATTTTAAACTAATCTTAAAATATATTGCATAAAATGTGAGACATCTGTGGACACGGGTAAGATGCGTAGAGTACAAACTAAAAATAATAGGCAGATGTTTCGAGACATCGGAATGGTATGCTGGTTCTATAAAACTCAATTAATTAAAAAGGTGGAGGTGCAGTCAACAAACTCGTAAATAATCATCTTTGTAAAATGCATTTGTTGGGTCATCGATTCACAGTACTTAGTATTTATTACTTTCCAAAGTGTGATTTGCTGGTATTTCCGGGTTTGATTATAAACGATAACTTCACAAGTGAATTATGCAATCAACAATTATGTCATGTATCCGTGCGTGCAAACGAAGACGCTTTGCCGTGGGTATAATGGGGACTTCATTGTTTTTTTTTTTTGCTTTTTTTAACCTTTTATCTAGCATGAAAAGCAGACGACACTTGCAAAACAAAATATTGAATAACTATTATTTCACGAGCTCGTTCCAATGAGGGATCATAACTAAGTTTTAGAAACAAAAATGAAAAATATAATTAAATTAATTCGCTATTTTTGTGAATAGCGCTGGCCGTTTTTGACGTTACGTCAGGTAAAGGGTTAAATAATATAATTACCATTAACAATGAAAAGTAATAAACAGAGTAATCACTTGACTGGACTGGTTACGTGAAATAATTCATTCGAGGCGAAGGAATATGTTGTAAAACGCTCGTGCGCATTCGCGCACTCGTGTTTGTACAACACACCTCACCTCCCATGAATTATTTCACGTAACCAGTCCAGTCAAGTGATTACTCTCTATGTA
This sequence comes from Pictodentalium vernedei, assembly GCA_031216915.1. NCBI lineage: Eukaryota > Metazoa > Mollusca > Scaphopoda > Dentaliida > Dentaliidae > Pictodentalium > Pictodentalium vernedei. The sequence continues at coordinate 440,632,524 of CM062291.1, read as the reverse complement.
AGTGAGCAGGAGATTAAATCCCGACTGCACACCGAAATCGTGAAGAAATTATGGGTGGACAAAGTTCGATAACTTTACAACGTTGACGTTGTAAAATTCTCGACCTTTATTGACGTTCAAAGACTGGTCACCATCTAATCTACCGACAACGAAGAGAAAGTGACTGTGGCCAAACAATGAAATAGAACCATGAAGTAAAAAATGCACAAAATTGCACGACCAACTCAATCAAGAAATACATGGACGGTGAGACGATTTGGGTGATAAAAAATCAAAACAACCTTTTCGGAACCAATGTTTGTTGAAATTCGTATCGCTGTTTCTCTTCGGCTGGTGCCCATTCACGCCTAACCATTTGGTGGCTATTACTGTTAGTAAAAATATATATAATATACTTAAAGGAATGTTGTTTCCAGCATTGCTTTGAAATATATTTTGTGATTCGATGAAGATTATGATAAAATCCTATAGAGATTCAAGCACCGTCTCACATTAGGACACAAGGAAGATGACGATACCACCGTGAGAGCAACTGGAGTTGATGCTGGAGGTGCAAATTGATAATGGTCTGGGCAAAATTCACCACTAATCTAACAATTAAACATTGTCAGTTACCCAACCCATGCATTAAAATTCATTTAAATAAACAAATTTTAATTCCGTTGTTTAAACCCAAAGGTGAAGAGTGTGTTTGTTTTGACTGAAGCTGTACTGATCAAATGGATCGATGAAAAATCAAAACAACCTTTTCGGAACCAATGTTTGTTGAAATTCGTATCGCTGTTTCTCTTCGGCTGGTGTCCATTCACGCCTATCCATTTGGTGGTTATTACTGTTAGTAAAAATATAAGTACAAATTTGTGCAGATTTGCAAAACAGATGGGAGAAATATTTTTAAAAGAAGTTCGAAGCATGTCAAGATGTACGAAGATTTACCGAAATAAAGTTGACCAATTTAGATATAACGGTTCCACAAAACGAGAAGGCCACACGGACTGGGTTAATGCTCTGTTTGGAAATGATTGGGTTTTTTAAAAAATATTATCTCATTTTTGGTTAACTAATTTTTTATGAACCGACTTTATTTTGCTTTGGACGTTTTAATTTTCACACTATGCGACAGACTGTCGATAATTGTATAACGAAATTTGGAACTTTTCGAAGCGTAACTAATGACTCGATGGGAAAGAAACTAGTATGAACGGTGCTGGGAAAAAAGTTCCGGCTTGAGCAACACCTATTGAATACAGAATCATTTATGTCATAGCGGCTATTCCGCTAAATACAAGGTTTAAAGTTGAATGGATGTGTAATAAATTTGATTATTGCTGCGAAAAAAGATGTTTTGAAAAATTGGTAATATTTTTAGTGTCCCTATTTACTGTGCACTAGTGGAGTGAGCGATGTGCAGATGATCATTGATGTTTTTCTCGAAAACAGTTTCCCGATGCCGGGACTCAACAATAGCGCGCTTCTCTTCAAATGGTAGCGAGCAATATACAGCGCCTCCAATTTTCAAAATCTAAAGACTGCTTGGGTAAAGGGTTTTATAAGATTTTTGACGAAATTTAAGTTTTTCATCAATTGTATTGACTACAGTTTGTCGTTTTTGATGTAGTTTTATTATATTCTTCCATGGTCTTGGTTCCGAGTTTATTCCTCCTTGGTAGAAAGTAAAACTTTGCTTATATTTAATAAATCATTTATTTGCGCCAATTTTTGTAAAAAAATATTTTATTATTGACTTTTATCTGACTGTTATAAAAGATTATTTGTGAAAAAATTCAGCAGGGATGTTTCCGTTTTACAGTGCATAAATATTCTTTGTTTAGCTATCATATTTGGAAGGTCCTAACGACTCCCTATGAGGAAACTTTATAGCTTTCATATACCGAGAATTTCAGGATTTCGAAGGAAACATGTCTGTGCCTTTTTATTAGTTAAAAAAATACCCTGTTACATTCTTACTGTGGAACCTTACAGATTATTTAAATTCATGTTTTGTAGTATTCAAATCAATGTCTTTGTGACAAAAAGATCCGCAAAAATTTATTTCGCTGAACTAAACTTTTCGCAAAAACTCCCTCAGGCTGAGAGGAGAACCCTGAGCATCATCAACGAAACCATTCGGAAAGTGAAGGACGTTAACGTTATACCTAAAATTGATGACGCGAAGTTTGATGTTGCTCAGGATTTAATCCATTGGACCACGAGAACCGCCAATATTATGTACGATCACTGGTTGAACCACCTAAATTTAAACTAAGTAAAGGCAAAGGTAACAGCCGCCTAACAGATGTGGGATTAGGAACTAATGTGGTTAACCTGTCTGGCACCAATGACCTAACAACCCAAGAGAAATCTCTTTTAGATCGCGGTTTAACTTTTGTACCAACACCAAAGCCTAAAACTGATAACCAAACAAATTTACCATCATACAACTGTAATTTTCTTAGGCAAATGAAATTAGCCGACCGCTTTAGAAACTCCAGCGGTCGGAAACTTCCTTTTACAGAATCATCTGGTTGGTCACCTCCAGATAGTGAAGTAGATCCCGAAATTATTGAGGCCAGCAAACGAATCATCAAAAAGGTGTTCAGCATGAACATACTCTCCGATAAAGACAATTTAACAGCTGGTGAACGGAGAGCCCTCACGAAACTTCGAAAAAATAAGAAATTAGTAATTAAACCAGCCGACAAAGGTGGGTCGGTAGTTGTTCTATCTCGGGATAATTATATAAAGGAAGCCATGAGACAACTCAGCAATACTAAACATTATAAGAAAATAGATTCACTTATTTGGCCTAGTAATATCGAAAAATTCAATAAGATTTTAAAATTTCTCCTCGACGAAGGTCACATTACCAAAAAACAATTGTAATATTTAACAGCTAAGCTCAATGCTCAACAAGACAATTTTATATCCTACCAAAGATCCACAAGGACCGTTCTTCATGGACGGATGACTTAACTCCACCCGGGAGGCCAATTGTATCAGATTGTAATTCGGAATCTTATGCGATCTCGGAATTAATTGATTATCATCTTAAACCTATAGCAAATAGACATCCGAGCTATCTAAAAAACACACAGGATTTCCTGTCACAAATTTCGAAATTGAAAATATCAAAAAATGCAATTCTGGCTACTTTGGATATCGACAGTATGTATACGAACATTGATATTGATAAAGGTGTTAAATCAGTTAAAAATGCATTTGAAAAATATCCGGATGTGAAACGCCCGGATGAACAAATTTTGGATCTTTTAGATCTGAGCTTAAAAGGTAATGACTTTCAATTCAATGGAGAATATTTTCTACAAATAATGGGTTGTCCTATGGGCAAAAGATTCAGTCCTAATTTTGCAAGCATTTATGTAGCGGAATGGGAGGAAAATACCTTAAGCAAATGTGCAAAGCAGCCTCTCGTATATCTCAGGTATTTAGATGACATTTTTATTATTTGGGAACATTCAAAAGAAGATTTTGATGAATTTTTAGAAATTTTGAACAATCACGATCCAAATATTAAATTGAAAGCTACTATCAGTGAAAATTCTGTTGATTTTCTCGATGTGACCGTGTATAAAGGCAAGCCAATTTCAGGCGTCCGGTCATTTAGATTATAAAGTATATTTTAAACCAACTGATTCACATCAATTGTTGCACACAAAATCATTTCATCCTCAACATACATTTAAAGGTATCATCAAATCACAGCTCATTCGTTTCCACCGCAATTCAAGTGATAAGGTAAATTTCAATGAGGCTTGTTCTACTCTATTTGGCGCCCTCGGATCGAGAGGGTACTCGCTGCGCCTTTTGCGTAGCCTGAAATCCCAAACCCTGAAAAAGCTCGAAAGTCCAGCTGAAACTACCGATTTCGAACCACTGAAGATTGAACACAACAGACTGTTGCAAAATGGTAGTGGCGCGGTATTTAATTGCAAAAAGCCTCGTTGTAGACTGCATACTTTTATGCCTGATCAGAAAGAGGAATTTTCCTCCGAACAAACGAAAAATCATTATCTGATCCGTAACCCCCTCCATTGTGATTCACCAAACATTATTTACCTTATCACTTGTAAGCGATGTCGGAAACAGTATGTTGGTCAAAGTCAAAATCCTTTCCGAGAACGTGCTACTAGACACAAACAGGATATAAAACATAATGCTGATGCACCAGTAGCACAACATTTTAACCTTCCTGGCCATTCTTTGGACGATTTCGAAATCCATCCTATTGAACAACCACCAATTAAAGGCACATTAGAAGAAACGGATGAATTTAGAAAAAAACGTGAAGCTTTTTGGATCAATACGCTTCAAACCCTCTGGCCATTTGGTATGAACATATCAGAGGGCGAATACGAAAGGAGGTCCATCATTCCTTTCACTTTAACGTACAACAGAATGAATATCGAAATAGCAAAAATGTTAAAAGATGAATTCAATTTTACCAATGCTAAATTAAATGAACCTTTGAATCTTCGACCTGTCATCGCCTATAAGAAAAACAAAAGCTTGCGTAACATCCTTGTAAGGACTAAATTAGAGCCCATCAATGAATAACATCAATTTTTGCCAGTCAGTTTAACCAGTTCCTAAGCTCATCACTTAGTTTAAATCAATTTTGTGTAATTTTTTGTCATCTTTGAAACCCATCAGGATTCAGTAAATGAAAACAATTTTTCGGCGGCATATTAAAAGGAAAAAAAACGTTTCAGTATGAAATGTCTGTGCCAGTGCGATTTTTTAACCTCAAACACACACAGGCGAGTGCCAGAGTTCATATATGCCCAAAAACAAAATAGGTTCTAATTTCAATCATGTGCATGTATTTCCTAAATTATTATTTATTTATTTATAGATTTATTTATTGATTATTTTTAATTTTTATTTATTTATTTATTTATTTATTTATTTATTTATTTATTTATTTATTTAAATGGTTGATTCATTTATTTAAATTATTATTTTTATTTTTAATTTTTCATACCTTTCACACAATGTAGAGGTTCAGAAGGTAAAACACACAATTTCTACGTGGTGTAAAATATTTTCCGTCATAAACCTCCGTCGGGGGATATTCATTCCAACTGCTATCATTCGTGAGGCATCATGATCTTTGACGTTATTTTTTCATTTATTTCTTTAGTCTCAATATATTTCATCAAACCATTTTTTCATATTATTTTCACACACTTCTGAAGCCAGTAAAGCAAACCGCTCCCGATTGGTTTTACTTAAATCAAAGCCAACCAATAGGGCTTCATGGGGTCAGTAAAGCAAACCACTCACTGACTGATTAAAATTCAATGGAAGCCAATAAATAGGGCTTCATCTAATTTGTTTGGACGACACAAACTGAGTTGTGAAAAACAAACTTGGGACATCTCAGATTGAAAAGAATTAATTAGATGAGTGACATTTGTCAGCTTGTTGCCGAGTTTAATTATGTACTGAGCTGTGAAAAACACCCCCCCCCCCCCCAGCCCACATATGGATATATACCATGCATGGCCTCCCAAAGTTGGAATCATTTTCTTCAAAGTCTCTTTGAAAAAGCCAAACCAAGCGAAACGCGTCGAGACAGACGGATTATTTTCTACCTTTGCTGAAGACTACAACCAATCCAGGTATCTTCTCTAATAGGTAATATCTAGATTTCATTTTAATTTATTTCATTTCTTCATTTTAATTTCATTTTATTCATCTACCTATTCTTCAAATGGCTCAAAAAAGACAGAAGCATCAGGGAAAGAGAGTTGCCCAGTCTGGAAGAGGCCAGGAACAATCGTTCCAGGCCTATTCTAGATTGGTCAAGGCCCTTTTCCAGGTGATTCAGTGTATGCACCATATTGGGCTCCTAGAGCAGCATTTGGCCAAACGGGATTTCCCGAAACAGTTGGAGAAGAAAGTAGATGAGTTAGGTGGCTTTCTAAAGCCGGCTCTTCCCACCCCACACATTTTTTCTGTTTTTCGACAGATTAGTGTGGGATGGGCCAACCAAACGTTCAATGCTTTATTTGAGCATTACAAGATAAATTTAAACCAGTTGAAGTCTAAGATAACTTTGGCTATGCGACCACCTCCTGGACTCGAAAAAATAGACTTCAACAGCGCTTCGGCGCGTGCCTTGATCTGGGCTAAAAAAAACTTTAAAAATAAGTTGACAGATAAGACGATTTCGGCCTATCAGTCTTACATTTCGGAACTTCACCCAGCGTCTGGAGTAAGGAACAATACGGGAGGGAGCAAGCAAACTCCGGCCCGTGTTGTCCCTCTACCCCAACGCGAAAAGCAAAATAAGAAAAGATCAAGGCAAAGCACTTCTCCCTCTTCTTTTCCGTCTACTTCTTCTTTCTCTCAGAGTAAGCGCCTCAATTTGCAAACATCTCCGGTCCATATTGTGACTGAAGATGCTCGCAAATTGAGTAACGCTGTCTCGCCTCGTCTTGCTCCTCTACCTCCTACTCAGCCTTTCTTCTCTGGTTCTCCTAGTGCTCTCACTAGAACTCCTCCTCCTCCTTCTGTTGCTTCTCCTGCTTCTGTTTCCTCTCCTGCTTCTGTTTCTTCTCCCCCTTCTCCTGCCTCTAGTGTGGTTCAACCAGGTATATCGTACTCAGAGAAAGTCAAATCACCGAGCCGCAACTCGGGCCGCTCATTTGATTCTAAATTCTCCCAGTTTCGGCATAAAAGCGAAGTTAATTTTGACAAAAGGAATTGGCGCCTCCCCGATGTTTGTAAAAACATCCTTATGATTGGAAGTTCAAATTTAGGACGCATTGATCGAAATCCCCATCCGGACATCCAGGTGGAGTGTTACCCCGGCGCCAAATTCAATCATCTGCGCTCTATGTTTAAAGGGCACAGGGGCCAGTCCAGTCCCCAAAAAATATTATTAAATATTGGCGTGAATTCTCGAAACGATAATTCTGATCTCGTAGTTAAGCAGTTGCGGAATATGCTTAGCGATATCAGGGTCAAGTTTAGATCCGCAAAAATTTATTTCGCTGAACTAAACTTTTCGCAAAAACTCCCTCAGGCTGAGAGGAGAACCCTGAGCATCATCAACGAAACCATTCGGAAAGTGAAGGACGTTAACGTGATACCAAAAATTGATGACGCGAAGTTTGATGTTGCTCAGGATTTAATCCATTGGACCACGAGAACCGCCAATATTATGTACGATCACTGGTTGAACCACCTAAATTTAAACTAAATAAAGGCAAAGGTAACAGCCACCTAACAGATGTGGGATTAGGAACTAATGTGGTTAACCTGTCTGGCACCAATGACCTAACAACCCAAGAGAAATCGCTTTTAGATCGCGGTTTAACTTTTGTACCAGCACCAAAGCCTAAAACTGATAACCAAACAAATTTACCATCATACAACTGTAATTTTCTTATGCAAATGAAATTAGCCGACCGCTTTAGAAACTCCAGCGGTCGGAAACTTCCTTTTACAGAATCATCTGGATGGTCACCTCCAGATAGTGAAGTAGATCCCGAAATTATTGAGGCTAGCAAACGAATCATCAAAAGGTGTTCAGCATGAACATACTCTCCGATAAAGACAATTTAACAGCTGGTGAACGGAGAGCCCTCACGAAACTTCGAAAAAATAAGAAATTAGTAATTAAACCAGCCGACAAAGGTGGGTCGGTAGTTGTTCTATCTCGGGATAATTATATAAAGGAAGCCATGAGACAACCCAGCAATACTAAACATTATAAAAAAATAGATTCACTTATTTGGCCTAGTAATATCGAAAAATTCAATAAGATCTTAAAATTTCTCCTCGACGAAGGTCACATTACCAAAAAACAATTGAAATATTTAACAGCTAAGCTCAGTGCTCAAACAAGACAATTTTATATCCTCCCAAAGATCCACAAGGACCGTTCTTCATGGACGGATGACTTAACTCCACCCGGGAGGCCAATTGTATCAGATTGTAATTCAGAATCTTATGCGATCTCGGAATTAATTGATTATCATCTGAAACCTATAGCAAATAGACATCCGAGCTATCCAAAAAATACACAGGATTTCCTGTCAAAAATTTCGAAATTGAAAATATCAAAAAATGCAATTCTGGCTACGTTGGATATCGACAGCATGTATACGAACATTGATATTGATAAAGGCGTTAAATGAGTTAAAAATGCATTTGAAAAATATCCGGATGCGAAACGCCCGGATGAACAAATTTTGGATCTTTTAGAGCTGAGCTTAAAAGGTAATGACTTTCAATTCAATGGAGAATATTTTCTACAAATAATGGGTTGTCCTATGGGCAAAAGATTCAGTCCTAATTTTGCAAGCATTTATGTAGCGGAATGGGAGGAAAATGCCTTAAGCAAATGTGCAAAGCATCCTCTCGTATATCTCAGGTATTTAGATGACATTTTTATTATTTGGGAACATTTAAAAGAAGATTTTGATGAATTTTTAGAAATTTTGAACAATCACGATCCAAATATTAAATTGAAAGCTACTATCAGTAAAAATTTTGTTGATTTTCTCGATGTGACCGTGTATAAAGGCAAGCAATTTCAGGCGTCCGGTCATTTAGATTATAAAGTGTATTTTAAACCAACTGATTCACATCAATTGTTGCACACAAAATCATTTCATCCTCAACATACATTTAAAGGTATCATCAAATCACAACTCATTCGTTTCCACCGCAATTCAAGTGATAAGGTAAATTTCAATGAGGCTTGTTCTACTCTATTTGGCGTCCTCAGATCGAGAGGGTACTCGCTGCGCCTCTTGCGTAGCCTGAAATCCCAAACCCTGAAAAAGCTCGAAAGTCCAGCTGAAACTACGGATTTCGAACCACTGAAGATTGAACACAACAGACCGTTGCAGAATGGTAGTGGCGCGGTATTTAATTGCAAAAAGCCTCGTTGTAGACTGCATACTTTTATGCCTGATCAGAAAGAGGAATTTTCCTCCGAACAAACGAAAAATCATTATCAGATCCGTAACCCCCTCCATTGTGATTCACCAAACATTATTTACCTTATCACTTGTAAGCGATGTCGGAAACAGTATGTTGGTCAAAGTCAAAATCCTTTTCGAGAACGTGCGACTAGACACAAACAGGATATAAAACATAATGCTGATGCCCCAGTAGCACAACATTTTAACCTTCCTGGCCATTCTTTGGACGATTTCGAAATCCATCCTATTGAACAACCACCAATTAAAGACACATCAGAAGAAACGGATGAATTTAGAAAAAAACGTGAAGCTTTTTGGATCAATACGCTTCAAACCCTCTGGCCATTTGGTATGAACATATCAGAGGGCGAATGCGAAAGGAGGTCCATCATTCCTTTCACTTTAACGTACAACAGAATGAATATCGAAATAGCAAAAATGTTAAAAGATGAATTCAATTTTACCAATGCTAAATTAAATGAACCTTTGAATCTTCGACCTGTCATCGCCTATAAGAAAAACAAAAGCTTGCGTAACATCCTTGTAAGGACTAAATTAGAGCCCATCAATGAATAACATCACTTTTTGCCAGTCAGTTTAACCAGTTCCTAAGCTCATCACTTAGTTTAAATCAATTTTATGTAATTTTTTGTCATATTTGAAACCCATCAGGGTTCAGTAAATGAAAACAATTTTTCGGCGGCATATTAAAAGAAAAAAACGTTTCAGTAGGAAATGTTTGTGCCAGTGCGATTTTTTAACCCCAAACACACACACACACACACACACACACACACACACACACACACACACACACACACACACACACACACACACACACACACACACACACAATTTGAATCGAATCGTGTCTCTGATATCGATATGGAATCGTATTCCGAATCGAATCTTATACAATTTATTTCATATTGCTCAAAACGGAAGTTACGGAACACTGTGGTGACCCTTACACGACTGAATGAACACCTTAAACACCAACAAATAAATATTCTCTGTAGCACCGTCACTGAAACAGCTAGGACTATTATACACAGTTTTAGTTTTTGAAGGCTAAACTTGTTACTATTCACGTTCTTAAGAACGTGAATAGTAACAAGTTAAGCCTTCAAAAATCAAAACTATGGATAATGTTCTGGGCAAAATTCACCACCAACCTAACAATTAAACATTGTCAGTTACTCAATTAAATAGGAATTGAGCCTACATGAATGAATTTTCTAATGATAATTTTATCCAAATTTTGTTGGAAATGTAACAAATTGAATTTAGTACGAGAGATTCGAAAAAAATCGAATCCTGAGACTGATCCGGAATCGATCTTGAAGCAGACGTATGGTGTCAATATCGTTTCGAAACTCGAATATTCGCAGGACCCTAACACACACTCAATGTCGATCATACTAGTGGTGGTAAAAGTAGAGACACTTCCTCTTGGGACACAAATTTTGAGCCTTTCATAGCTACCGGCCTTGAAAATGTGCTTCGGATTCCGCCTTTGGAGCTCGGAGACACCACACTTTACGGAAGCGATCAGAAACAACTGCAGTTTTGCGAAATATAAGAGGAATATGAACCAAGTAATCATGAGGGCTTCATCTAAAAAGCTAGATTCCAGCCATCTTTCTTGACGGTGTGCAATGGTCTAGTGGTGTAGACGTTGAACTCCTGATTGCAAGGCGGTGTTGACAAGAGTTCGAATCCCGACGGGGGATCAGAAACCAACATTCAAAATTCAAAACGTTATTGTGTCATTTGAAAAAACACAAACAAGCCCGTGCCAGTCTTCGTCTGGGGCCATCCACAACACTTTCGTCGCACAGCGCGTTCCACACTTTCATGCTGCTGCCGAAAGGAAGATGAACCAAGTAATCATGAGGACTTCATCTAAAAAGCTAGATTCCAGCCATCGTTTTTGACGGTGTGCAATGGTCTAGTGGTTTAGCCGTTGGACTCCTGATTGCCAGGCGGTGTTGCCGAGGTTTCGAATCCCGGCGGGGGATCAGAAACCAACTTTCAAAATTCCTCCAAAACATGATTGTGTCATTTGAACACACACACACACACACACACACACACACACACACACACACACACACACACACACACACACACACACACCTCACTGTCGACCATACAAGTGATGGTAAAAGTAGAGACACTCCCTCATGGGACACAAGTTTGGAGCCCCCCATAGCTATCGACCTTGTAGATTCCGCGTTTGGGCTCTAAGGCACCACACTTGATGCAAACAATCGGAAACAACAGAAACTTTGCGAAATATGTAATAGTGGGATGACTTTTTCTCCCCCCACTGCATGTGTAACATATGTGTGTCCCGGGTGAGATAGAAGGGGGGGGGGACAGCTGTATCCTACCCCACCCACGTGACGTTATACATTTATAACGTTATTATGACGTTATGCATATCGTATCAGTTTCTTGCTACCAACTAATTCATATTGACGTCATCGGAATGCAGTGTGATCAAAGTTCGATGCTCTAAAACTCTTCAACCCTCAAGCTGCCACCATTCCTAGTCGATTTTGTGGTATATACCTTTGGTATATACATAACTTCTGCATGCTCTTTCCGATGGTGTCATCAGTTTCTCAAAACAACGAATACAAAATGAGTTGATTGAATCAGCACGTGACTCCCGATTACCTCTGGCTAGCGTAATCGCTGCATGGTGGGGGAGAAAATCATCCTCGATGTGTCTGAAGGTGGGAATGGGGAAATCTCACCCTCAGGGCAAGATATTTGAACCAGACCCTCGGCAAGTCGAGGGTCTGGTTCAAATATCTTGCCCCTTTGTGAGATTTTCCCATCCCACCTCCAGACTCATCGAGGATGATTTTTCTCATCGGGGATCATAATATTCCCCTGCAAGTCGGAAATTGGACCATGCACATTTGACAATTTTTATCATATGACGACCTTTCAAGCCACTAGAATAGCATGGAGGCGAAGATGTTCGACATGTAATGAGTCAACTAAATCCTGACGTATCGTTGAACTCCCATAAATGCCATTGATCAGAGTTTTTCTTAAGAAACACGTTTTGAACAGTAAATGTCTACTTCAAAAGAATAACCAGAAAAAAACGCATGTAGTAACTACTTGATCTACGTGTTTTATTGGGCCTTACATAGTATAGAAATGCGAACAACTTTTAATCGGCTATTTTCTTTAATTCCAGCTCCAAGCATTTATTGATAAAATAATTTGTCCTATTAATTGGCGTATATTTTGTTTACTGTAACCAGGAACATATTTTACAGGGTAACAAACTTGATAACAAAATGTTTTTACTGGATGAAACAGTCTTGGGCTAAGCAACCGAATACTCATCCTGTCCCCACATTTTTGGCTCCATGGGTAACAAACAGCCCTTCCATTAAATATGGAGAAAACAACGTGCAATTGTCTAGACTTTAAAGCTCTTAGAAGAGACAAATCAAGAGAGAGAGTCTTCGATAACATGGTCGGTGTTACGAGTGCGTGTACTCCTCCCTGCCAATTCCTAATGTGACAAGTGTACTGAGACATTTTGTTTGACGCCCAAAATATAGCATTTGTCACCAAAATTTGCAACCAAAAATATACTTTAGGTAGGTCACAATGGATTTGATGTTTATTATTACAATTTGTCGTTTTCGATAAAATCGTGACACAGGTTAGACATAATTCATGTTTGTCAAGTAATCTTTAGTTAACAGGTGTGTAATGATGGTATTTTGTTGTGGGTGAACAGTGTATCAAATCAATTTGATTCTTATCAACACATTTCTTGTTATTTAATATTTTTTACCATGCTCATTTTTTAAAAGTCTTCTGAAAGACTATAAATTTATTTGCTACTAGTTTATTTCGAGTGAATAAATAGTGAGGAAATAATGTTCGTGAAATAATTTTATAAACGTTAATAAATAGAGAGTAATCTCTTGACTGGACTGGTTACGTGAAATAATTCATGAGAGGTGAGGGACGTTGTACAAACACGAGTGCACGAAAGCGCACGAGTGTTTTACAATATAGTCCCTCGCCTCGAATGAATTATTTCACGTAACCAGTCCAGTCAAGTAATTACTCTGTTTATTACTTTTCATTATTAACGATAATTATATTATTTAACCCTTTACCTAACGTAACGGCCAAAACCGGCCAGCGCTATTCTCAAAAATCGCTCGTCGAGCTCGTTCCAATGAGGGGTCATAACCTATGTTTTTGAGACAAAAAATGAAAATAATAGTTATTCAAGAATTTGTTTTGCAAGTGTCGTCTGCTATTCATGTTAGGTAAAGGGTTAAAAAAAACAAAAACAATGAAATCCCCATTACACCCACGAGAAAGTGTCTTCGTTTGCGCGCACGGATACATGACCCAATTGTTGATTGCATAATTCACTTGTTAAGTGTAATCGTTTATATTCAAACCGAGAAATCCCAGGAAATCACACTTTGGAAAGTAATAATAGCCTTTTACTTTATTTATTTATTTTTATTTATTTATTTATTTATTTATTTATTTATTTATTTATTAATTCATTAATTCATTTATCTATTTATTAGTTTTAGCTTTTATTATCAATATTTTTATCATTTATGGGTATTTTTCCAACTAAAATACATAAAAGAGCCCAGTAATACTAAATTAAAATATCATACTTTGATTGCAACAAGGGCAATGCTTTGCACTCAAGGGACGATACATGATTAATCTCTCATCTACAATCAGCTTCCATTTGGCACTACAATCTTTCATTTGGCACTAAAAAATTAGTTTGGCATTAATCCAAAATTCCAATTCGCACCAAAAAAACGTGACCACTGTTTACACCCCTCCCTCGAGTCTTCTCGTGACATCACTACATGCATTCCGAAGGTGTATCTATCACGCATTATTCATCGCGCCGTTGACATGATATGTCTTCTCTTTTAGGAAGCTTTTTAGGAAAAAGATGATTGACTGAAGACAAAACAGAGCAATAACAGTAATAATATTTAACTTTCTGATTCAAACTGATATGTTATTGTTTCTCTCAAATTAAAAGCAAAAGAAAATGATTACTTTCATTGTTTCCTGTTCATCTTTCGCCTCCATTTCACATGACAAGTGAGGTAACATAGTTGGATATGTTAATGCACGCGTGACATCGTCATTGGCGTTTGTCGAGGTTTGTTTGTTTGCTTGATTACTAGGGTTTAACTATACTTTCGACAGCCAGAGTCACCTCGTGTAGGACAGTTGTAGGGTTGGCGGAAGCTGGAGTACCTAGTGAGAATCACCGAGCAGCATCAAGTAATGTCACACTCCTCACCGTGCCAACTCCGCACATGCAGGGTTAGACAATTGGTAAGACAACTGCACCATCGACGTGCAGTACACCTCAGTACGGTGCAATCGGGATTATGCACATTGCCCAAGGACACAACGTTGTTGGTCCTGGTCGGGGTCGAGCCATGAACCTTTTGGACCGAAGTCCAATGCCGTAAGCGTTTGTCTCGGTAATACTGGGCATGCGATGTATGTGGTTGTTACAGTATCGCATGGTTCCCTCATCCATTTTGTATTATGGAGACCACAGTCTTGGTTTCTATGCTAAGGGTTGCAATTGTTACACTTTGCTGTGTTAACGACGTGCTGTGCATGTGCGGTATCACCAGCACATTTGCGTTACCATGACAAACAAGATAGTAGTAAGGGATGACACTACAGCAAACTAATTTAACACTGAAATTCTCCATAGGGTTTGGAATGTTTTGAAAAATTTATGTCGATGGTACTTACAGCGAACTAATTTAAATTCCCATAAGGTTTTGAAATATTTGTCCTGTGCACTTCGGCGAACTGATTTAACCCTCTACCTAACACGAAAAGCGGACGACACTTGCACAAAAAAATCTTGAATAACTATTTTTTTTCATTTTTTGTCTCAAAAACATAGGTTATGACCCCTCGTTGGAACGAGCTCGTTCCAATGAGGGGTCATAACCTATGTTTATGAGACAAAAAATGAAAAAAACAATGAAATTTAATTGGCGATTTTTGAGAATAGCGCTGGCCGGTTTTGGCCGTTACGTTGGGTAAAGGGTTAACACTGAAAATTCCCATATGGCCATTCAAAACCCTATGGGAATTTTAAGTTTTAAAATCAGTTTGCTATAAGTACCATCGGCATAAAGTTTTCAAAACATTCAAAACCCTATGGAGATTTCAATGTTAAACTCGTTCGCTATAGTGACATCGCCTCTTAGCACTGATTTCCCCATAGACAATTCTGGAGACACTCTTGCGTAATTGCAAAATTTTATTACAAACTTGTTTTAGGATATCTTGTTTCTATTTCTCTGCTTTTTAGGAAAGCTAAGAAGAAAAAACGAAATGAAAAAAACGTGATGGCACTTGTTGTGGTCGAACTTTCTGTGACAGTTGTTTTAGGTGTAAAATATTTAGGATTATATGATTGTCTATCAACTGTTCATATCTTGAAGAGAGCGCTTTTAAAGTATACAATTTTATAGACATGCTTACAATATTAACCTACTGCTCACAGTAAAAAGAGAAGTGACTCTTGACTCTGTTTTACTGATCGGATATGTAGGAGGCGGTGATAAAAGAGGGTTATAGGACTAACCTAACAAAATCGACAAAACTGTCACAGAAGTTTTAACAAATAACACATTTTTATTTAAAGTCAATTCATTATATTGTTATGAACTGAACATATGCACACCTAGATCTGAGTTTACCTATCCATGAAAAACCTATTTAGATCGAGATGATTGAATAAAACTGAATGAAAGTACTCAATCTCTCATTTACTGTCTGAATAAAATAAAAAATAAGAATGAACTAAAAAAATCCAACTTGTATTACATAATGGACTTTCTATGACATTTGTAAAATAGATGCATGACTTTAACAAAAAGTGTAATGAAAAAATACCTTTGGAGTTTTGTTTTGACACCTGATTTTTTTTATTCCTACACAGTCATTTAAACATTGTCTATAGTTTTGCTCAAACCAATGTATAACATCTATGTCGTTTTGTTGGAATGTCTTGATGAAAAGTGATAGTAAGAACTGTCTCTAAAGCATATCCTTTTGCAAGATGATCTAAAGCAAATATACAGTACATTCCACACACAACAGTAAAATCAGTTTGTAGTCTCAATGTATTTACTGTGCAGAAATCTGTGTTTTTCACTTTGAAATTGTATATGTCTCTATCCATAAATCAAGGTAGATAGTAGAATGATTGTCTTTAAAGTATATTGCTATACATTGGAACCCTGTTAATTGAATAGTCACTTTGCCAATGAAAATTATTCAATTATCAGGAGTATTCAATTAACAGGGATTGTATCACTTTCCTGTATTCTAGAGATAAACTTAGCATTTATTCTATTATATCTTGTTTGTAAGAGCTCAGTGAGTTCTATCAAACAAGATATAATAGATTAAATGCCTGCATTGGATGTACTGAGGCCAAATAAGTCTATAAACAAAGAAAAACTGGGGAGAGTGAGGGTAATTTCTCTACGGGTTACAAGATTTTTCATTCAATTAACAGGAGTTTACTCTATAACCTATATTCATTTAACAGGTCAAATTTGTACTGAAGGTATGGTAAATGGCTTTGTGTTTTGAAATTATATTCAATTAACAGGGTTATTCAGTTAAGAGATATCCAATTAAGTGGGCTCCACTGTACAATGTTCTCCTGGTTCTTTCGATGAATCTGTGTTCACAATATAGGCTTGTCTGTGTTTAGGTTTTCGTTTTGGTAACAAGTCTTTTGAACACACTTTTCCATTTAAGGATACAAACTTTTGAGAACTGTCAAGTATATATTGTATTTGTATGGTTTCCATCTTCTTATCCTTGAAAAAGGCTGGCACGGACCAGTTAATCAAGATATTCTGAATAATATAACAAGTGTCTTTCAACTAAATCTGCCCACTTTTGAATGTCTTTTTGGCAGTCTATTTCAAAGTCTATACGAGCACAATATTCTAATAAGTTTATTAATCTTGCTCTCCTGTAGGGTATATAGTATAGTCACTGGACACAGTTTCTGTAAACATTATGCAATGTATATATCTATTAATGTTGTTGTGTTGGTTCGACATTCTCCACAGATATTTTTTATTTTCTGTTTAATGGATTTTGTCAGTTCTATCACCACACATTCTTGAAATGATGTTTGTACTTTTTCTTCACACATCTTGGAATGTTCACACCGAAGCATCTTGTTTAATAGTCAAATATTACTTCTCTAAATCTGTTGATCTCTATCTCACTATCAAATTCTGCATAAACGACAACAGTGATCACCTCTTGAAGAGCTTGAGCAAACTGAAGTTCAATGCGAAGATTTCCAGATTTTATAGGGTGAGCCAATGGCCCATTACTACACTGATCGGGTGTCAAATCAATTTCCCAAAGAGTACATCCTCTTGCATAATCCTGCAAAGGTTGTTTTTGTCCAAAGAAACCCATAGCTTCGTACAATGATAAATGTGAATTTAGAAGTCCACCTTCGAAATTTGGTTCAAAGGGACGTGCTTTAATGGAATGCCCATCTACTATTACTTCCAACCTAATCAAATTGAAATGTTGGAAATTATATGGAGTTGTGTCAATATCTCCATTTATGTCTCTATTAGATACTAAGCCAAGAATAATTCCTTTTGGTATCTGTTTATGAAACAGATGATCTTCTATTTTTGAATGAAGACCATTTCCAGTTGTAAATGTTTTAATTTCTACATGCCTTATTGGCATTTTATAACTCGATCGATCTCTTTGTGCATAACTTAATATACCCTGATCATCCCAACCCATGTTTAGATGAGTTGATAAAGCAGATAATAATGACATTGCTTTACATCTCATAGTAACAGATACACTTTCTATAATTCGATCTCATAAAGATATAGATTTTTTTCTTCTGAATCAGGTACGACCAGTAGAGGTTGTAATGCTTTCTTATGTGGCATTTGAAATTTCTGCAAAGTTTCCCCATACTTAAGTTCTTTCTCACTTTCTGATAGCTCTGAATTGTCTAACACTGAGGATACATTATTCTGAAGTTGTGCAGTATTTTATAACTTGTGGGCTAAGTGGTAATCCAGGACGTTTTTTTTCATTTCTAAACCATTGCATATCTTGCGCTAATAGTTGATTAGGTACAATAGGCATTTTCTTCATATTTTACTGACTAATTTATTTCCAAGATTGGTTACAAGTCCAACCACTAGAGCACGTAATCTTAGTAATGGTAGAAAACCACCTTTTTGATTTAACAGAAACTGATTTACTAGCAAGTGTTCCTAGTTCTTTACACTTCGGATAAAGTTTCTGTTTCTGACTTGTGTTAGATGTACATTGCCTTTTAAAACAGTATGACAACATTCTGACAAACAATTAATTAATTAATATAACTTGATGAATTATTTGATCTTTTTTTAGGAGACTCTCTTTTCTTATGTGTTTTCTTCTTTGTAAATGCTAATAGAAAGTTTCTAGTTGTTTTATAACCATCCCATCAAATTAAATTATGAATAATAACACCACCAAAAAACCCACCCCCACCAGGTTTTAAAATAATGTTTCATTTTGTTGCAAGGTCTACTCTCGGATTTACAAGTTGTTCAAGGTCTTGTTTATGTTTATCCATATAGGTTAAAGTTTGTTTTGGCAATTTAATTTTCTTAATAAGTATGATTCTACTTGCTAATGTAAACCATTTTAAAATTTTCTTAAATCCTTTCTAAAGTAATTTCTCTCTTTCAAATGGATTTGTCTGATGATTAAATTTTTCCAAAAATTGTATGAAAGATGTCATGATGATGTGTACTCGTTAACAGATTTTTTAAACAACTGATTCAAATATCATAACATTATCCTTTTTATAGTTTTATGTAAATGATAGGTGTTACCCATGGATGAAAAAAGATCACTTCTTAATCTCAACAAATCAGGAGTTCTAGGATGAACATCAATTAATAAATAACCATGCTCAGTGCTTGTTGCATCTTGATAAGCAGCATTTAAATGTGGTAATTGAACTTGATTTGACAATACTTTAATTTGTCCTTTATCTCTTGTATTTTGAAATAAAATCATATAATGTGCATTTAAATGCATGGTACGACTAGATTTCGATTGTTGAAACATGTTCTGAGTTTTGTAAATAACACTTGCATTTCGATGATGTCCTTTATGAGTAATCCATAATTTGATTTATTCTTCATCTTTATCTCCTTGCATGCCATCGAAAACTACAAGATGTGGTATACTGACATCATTAACAATTTCAAATTCATCACCGGGAATACCTTCAATAAATTTGATGTCTTCACTTTCTTTCAGTAAAGTATATGTCTTTTGCCATTCCTTAGAACACCAAGTGATATTTTGAGGTACAATTTGAAATAAATCATGTTTCATATCAATCAGTTTTTTAACAAAATCTGTTTTCCCTGAACCACTAGGTGCTGAGATGAAAATATTAAAGGGATGCTAAAACAATAAACATTCACTTGATGCCATGATTGTTTTTCTGTGAAAAAGTTTTCTATCACTAACTTATATACTACTTTCATCCATACTTTCCTCGTACCACTTGGTGGGAATTTTTCATAAAGGTGGTTTTAACTCAAATATGGTTTCTGAGGAATCTATTGTGGTACACATTGTTTATATACTACTCAAAGTTTGCTAAGCACCACATATTTGACACAGCATTGTGAAATTTTCTTGTGACACATTTGCGAAATTTTTGGAGGATACGATTGAGGAATGTATTGAGATGATCCCCAGTGTTTACATTAGCTCTCTTGACAGGCAGACTTTTCGTGACAGTCATGGAAAGCTTGTGATTTAATGATTGAATATGGCGAATGCAAATGTAAGAAGACATTTGTCTGAAGCAGAAATGTGGTGGGCTGTAGGGATGGGGGAACAAGGGGCTACCCATCGTCAGGTAGGTGAAGCCCTTGGTGTGCACCATACAGTGATCACCAGAGCCTGGGCAAGATTTCGGCAGTAGGGCACACCAGTCATACGACATGGTGGTGGAAGAGACAGGGCAACATCTGCAGATGAAGACCAGTTTTTGATCATTCAGGCCCATAGGAAACGCTTTGACACAGCAACCCAGCTTCGCAGTGACCTTCAGAATGCATCTGGGGTAAATGTTTCAATGCAGACTATCCGGGCAAGGTTGCACGAAGGTGGCCTCCTATTGAGAAGACCATGCATTCGCATTCAGCTGTCCCAGAACCACCACCAGGCACGATATGAATGGGCCATGGATCACATTGGATGGACCAGAGAAGATTGGCGACCTGTCCTTTTTACAGATGAGTCAAGGTACTGCTTAGACAACACAGATAGGCATTCTAGGGTATGGAGAAGACCTGGAGAACGATTCCATGCAACCAACATTGCTGAGCATGATCACTATGGTGGAGGGTCAATAATGGTCCAGGGCGACATCAGCTGGGATGGACGTACAGAGCACTGTGCCCTTGACCGTGGTACATTGACTGCACAGCGGTATATTGATGAGATCCTGGATGCCCACGTCAGATTGTATGCAGGTGCAGTGGGTGATAGATTCATTCTGATGGACGATAATGCCCATCCTCATGTTGTCCATGCTGCCCGAGAGTACCAACAGAAGGAGGGGATTTGGGCATATGGACTGGCCAGCAAGATCCCCTGACCTCAATCCAATCGAACATGTCTGGAATGAGTTGCAGCTTGCAATTTCAGTCCGTCCAGTCCAACCACGAAGTGTCCAGGAGCTTGGTGCCATTGCGGTCCAAGAATGGAACAACATTCCACAAAGGACCATCTGGAACCTGATTGGGAGCATGAGAAGGTGTTGTCAAGCTGTAATGAACAATAATGGGTCTCATACGCGATACTGAACCCATATCAGTTCACTCCGTTAACTTTTTGGCAAATTTGAAAAAATTTTATCTTTTACCAATAATATCTATTTTCATGGTTATCGTATTCAAAAGCTAAAAATTAATGTCAAACACAAACAAAATCTTAATTTCTATGCTTAAATCATTAAAGATATAATTAAATAAAAAATATATACACTTTTCATTACAATATTTCAACTAAAACGTAAAACAAGTAGTTGGATATACTTGGTGCTTAGCAAACTTTGAGTAGTATATTAATAATCTAGGATTTGGTCATCATAAATTATAAAATCCTGCATAATTCTTGTCCAAATATTTTGTAAATTGTATTTGTAAAAAGCATTCATCATGTAAAATGCATTACAAAATTCAATATACATTTCTGTTTTTTTTGTCTAATTGGTTTTGAATAACACCATTTGTTATTGTTTGGTGGCTAGGAGTAATAAGTTGAAAAGCATACATTAATGCCTTATGTGTTATCTTGTTTTCTAAAAGACACCCGGCCTGATCTATGGCTGAAATTCAAATGTTTCATTGACATCATAAGTGTGGGGTATTTATACCTTAAACCCATATGAACATCTATAATATTTATTTACTACATAACATTTTGTGTATACAGATCAAAATGTTTTGCTTTGTGTTTCACTTGTGACTTATCTGTTCTTGTTACGTTTAATTCTATGTGTGCACGCAATGTTTACTTTGTAATTCTGACTATCTTGCACACATTCAACCATACTTTCAAAATTGACTTTCTGTGATCTGTTGAAACCTAATGTTTCAACACAATCCCTTTGACTTTACATGAAGTGTATATTTGTCCATCTTTAATGTACCTTAATTTTTAGGACCTAAACCTACATATTCAATGATTTTTGCATCTGGATGTTCATCTGTCCATTGACCTAACCTATTGTTTATAATTGTTGGATTCCAAAGTAATGGGTTATGTATATAAATGCAGATATCTGTATCAAAATATAATACTCGTTTACCTAATCCTCCTATAACTTTATACAATTCCAAACGTGCATATGCTGTGACAAAAGAAGCTATTACAACATTAGCTGAACTGTGAGGCTCATACATTTGTTTTGTATTTGTGTAATTAACTAAAATAAATTGATCATGTTCAAATGTTTCTACATGTTTAACAATGATATTTGGTCCTGTATCAAGTCAAAATATTTGGATGGATTATGTATGCACTCCGTTTTAGCTTTAACATTGTTTTGTTCACTTTCCCCCATAAATAGTTTAACATGTTTTTTGCAAATGATCTTTTCCCTGGATTTTTTTTTAATGTCTTGTAAATTTATGTTTTCAATGTCTGCATAAATTTTTTTATAAGTGGTTTTTATCTATATCTGTTTTCACCCAGTCTGGATACCCACTTGCTTCTTGTTTCATTTTTAAGTATTTATTCATGTAAGGTTTGTAAATTTCTAAAGACCATTCTTCCCAGTGTCAAATCTGATAAGTGTCAAGTATTTTGTACCCCATACCCATTGCTTTGAAAAGTTCGACAGTTGTCCATGTACCTACAAAACTGCTTTGTTCTGGTGTGTGTTAACAGTGATCATTTTTCTGTTGTTCTGCACATGTATTGCAAAGTGTAAAAAACAGTTTCTTGTTACAGTGAATTGGTAAAACTGGCATGTGAAGATTCAATTGTAGTAAAATTTTACATTCAATGACTCCCCTATACTGTCTGAAATTATGTGTATCTATCTCTTCTTTTGTGAGTATTTTCGGATGACCTACTGGATATTCTCTGTGTTTATTAAGATATGGATAAAGTGAACAAATATCTATATACTTTATTTCAGTGTTTGAGCTTTGATCTGTTTTATGGTATAATTTAATGGCATCTCTTCTCCCTCCAAATAATGCTTCCCGTGGTTTAATTCAGTCCATGTTTGGAAAAAATGAACTGAGTGCTGTTTTTAATTCAGAATCTGTTTTACATAAAGTGTCATATTCAAGTTCCCATATCCCTCTCATAGTGTTCCCAAGTGACTTCAACTGTTCTATCCGATCCTGTGTCTGCATGTACAGAGTTTTGTAACATTTTAAATTGACCTGTGTTTTTCGCATTTCTGTCTGGGTAACATTTTTCACATCCATGCCACAAACATCAAAAACATTCAAAAATGGTGTTTGTGTCTTTGTGGAATCTGTCTACATAATAATTTCATATTTTAACTTCCCCGCCATTCAGTGTTGTATGTGTATGTGTTCTTCCTGTGCAAGTAACTGTAAAAATCTGATAGCCTTTATAGAGTACTGGACTGCAGATGTGTAACCTATACCTGAAATGATGGCAGGTGGGTGTTCTGGCATTAATGTTTTTCTCCAAGCTTTATTACAGACATCAGCTAAAGTAACTGCTTCTCTGAAGGGGTCTATTCCATCACTATCTAAAAATATCTGTCTAAATTCCCCACAACCTCTTCGTAAAATATCTACATCTGACCTACAGTACATTTCCATTTCCTTTCTAAAATTAAACGTAGCATTGGTGATGAGTCTTTGATTGTGCCATTTGATGAATTCTTCCCTATCCAACGGAGACATAGAATCAGGCATGTAAAATTTTGCATCTAATTAATCACCAATATAATTTTGATAAGTTTGTGTATTTGCCAAATGAGGGAAATAACCTTTTGCTAATTCAGTCAAACCAAATGTTTTAGTGAATTGTGTCAATCTCATTAAAAGAAAACTTAAAGAATCAATTATTCTCCCCCACCCCCACTATATGTGAAACATACGCGTGTCACAGGTGAGACAGCAGGGTGGGATATTTCTACCCCACCCACCCCATGTGATGTTATACATTTATAACGTTATTATAACATTATGCATATCGTATCAGTTTCTTGCTACCAACTAATGCATACTGACGTCATCGGAATGCAGTGTGATCAAAGTTTGATGCTCTAAAACTCTTCAACCCTCAAGCTGCCACTGTTCCCAATCAATTTCGTGGTATATACCTTTGGTATATACATAGCTTGTGCATGCTCTTTCCGATGGTGTCATCACTTTGTTCAAAACAACGAATACAAAATGAGTTGATTGAATCAGCATGTGACTCCCGATTACTTCTGGCTAACGTAATCGCTATGGTGAGAAAAATCATCCTCAGCGAGTCTGAAGCCTCGGGTTTGGTTCAAATATCTTGCCCCTCAGGTGAGATTTCCCCATCCCACCTCCAGACTCATCGGGGATCATAATAGTCTCACACCCTAAGCTTGAAGTAGAGTAATTGTGTTTCCATTCATAATATTTTTTGGAGTTGTGGTATCATTTTCAACAAGATGTCTTAAGACAAATTGCCCATCAAATCCTCTTAAATTATGAGCAATAGCTGTACTCCCTTCACGTTCTTTACTGAAAAGCCATTTACAAAAATCTGTAGACTCCCCTTTAGATATTGTATCTCTTTGTCCAAATTATTTACACGAAGTACATTTTTGATCTATGGGTTTACTGATACAATCTGCACACGCACGATGAGCAATACAGAATCTGGAATGTGAATCCCTGAGTCTTGAGTGGTTTCAATGTAAACAAATGCATATGGGATTTTTGGGATTGTGTTATTATCAGTTAATGTGTATTTTGGAATGAAACATTTATGTTCAGAATTTACTTCTTGATGACAATATTTACATTTTTAAACCCCTCACAAATATGCTTTCCTTTCCTGGGATAAATTAACATGTTGCAATTTTTACATTTTTGTACTAGTTGACAAATGGTTTTCTCCTTGTTGTAGTGATGTTGTTTCGAAAACATGATGAATTTACAACCTGTCTATCACAACTGTAACAGGTAATGGAGTGTTCAGGAATACATTTTGATGGGACATAGCAAACACAACCAAATTACACATGTGTCGCTCCTTAGATCGATAGCCTTGATTGCAAAGTTCACAATAATCCTATTATGTTGGTAATGGTGTCAAAGTGCTAGTGGTGGTGGTATATATGTATAACTTTACTATTCTTTGTAGTTTTCAGAGGTTCAAATGAGAAATCAGTTTTATACTGGGCATGAATTTTGATGACATTGTCTGGACAATGCAGATCTTGTATTTTCTATTACTCATCATATCCACAAGGAGTATTATAATCAAGCCCTGCTTTATCAATGTATTAGCATCAGTTTCCTGAAAATTTACTTTTGAATTTCTTTTTTTTTCCATTTCTTTTGCCAAAGTTCTGACCCATCTTTATCAACATGACACTTTCCTACCAAAATGGCCCGTACGAAACACATGGAATCATTAACATTTTGAATTTCAACAATACTTCTTTTATTACCAACCATTTTATCCGCAGATTCAAAAGATTTCCCATTCATAATAATTTCTGGAGTTGGGGTATCATTTTAAACAAGATGTCTTAACACAATTTGCCCATCAAATCCTCTTAAATAAATTATGAGCAAAGGTAAGGAAGTGTGTGTTACTTCTAACGATAATTTCCCATCATGGATAGTAAAGTTATCATTGGATTGCACAACCTTTTCAATTTCACCTAACACTGTATTACCAGTAATAGAAGATGCTTTGTTAAATGGAATAAATATGCCTATATCCAATCCAGGA
The DNA here is from genome assembly GCA_031216915.1 of Pictodentalium vernedei. Taxonomy (NCBI): domain Eukaryota; kingdom Metazoa; phylum Mollusca; class Scaphopoda; order Dentaliida; family Dentaliidae; genus Pictodentalium; species Pictodentalium vernedei. Next base: position 440,606,968 of record CM062291.1, on the reverse strand, counting down.
TGATTCATGGACACTCTCTGTGGTCATTTTCTTCTATCATACATCCATCTTTAATCTCTGCTAACATGCTATCAAATACTTTGGATATGTTTTCAAATGGATTCTTCTCGTCAAATTCTTTAAAAGTTATTGTATATACATGGGGATTTTGAATGAAATTTTCCTGATGTTCTTTGCATCTGTGGGTGGATTTTATATATTTCTCTTTCATTCTCTAATCTTTGTCTCTTCCTCTCTCTACTACCATCCTCTATTTCACTCTCTATCTCACTGTAATCTTCAAGCTTCTCTTCATCTTCTGTATTCGTGTGTAAAAATCAGTCTTGTCTTCTTGGCATCCTAAAATGCAAGTATGAAGCAAAACTGAGAATCACCCCTTTTTATTCCCCTTATTTCTTTACAATAAAATGTTTACAATTCACTATTCTATTCCCATGTCTTCTTCATCCTGAGGTAATGTACTTTGTAAACCTGGATAATCATTTTCTATACCATCTATGAACATTTTGTCTAACTTAGTTTTGAATTTATTTGAAAGTGCAGCTTTTCTTTCAATCACATCACTAAATGATATATTTACATTATCTAATAACATGAGTGAATGTAGAAAATTAGAATCTGGGATATTGTTTAGACACTTGGCATATTTTTTCATGGCTGAAAATATTTGTTTTAAACAGTATCCATAATCCATCATTGATGACATTTTATCTGGAGGGGTTTGCATACATGATGGCGGATTGTAAAATTCACAATTTCTTATCAATTGAATATAAGAACAATTTGGTGACCACTTAACATGTACCTGTAAAGGGATATCTTCAGGTTCCCAGTTCATTAAACCTTGTCCACAAGTTTACTAACCCCCACATAGAAAAACCCAGCTTTAGCTAATTCTTCTTTCTTGGATTGTAAAATAGGATTTGTAGTCATACTAAAACTAGAAGTCTTGTAAGCTCTGATAAGTATATAGGACATGTAGAATTAAGTGGTAGAGACATGCTGACTGTTCAATGTTTTACTTTGACTTTTTTGTAAAAACTAAAAGTTCTCTTTTTTATACCCCTATGATTCATATCTGGGATGAAATGTTTCAGGTAATTATTGAAATAAACCATGTACATTTGTCACAATACACTGGAAATAAAATGCAATTTATTTCATTTTATTTCCAGTGCATTGTGACAAATGCATACAGTTTATTTCAATAATTACATGAAACATTTCTTAATAGGAGGGTATAAAAGTCCATCGATTCACAGCTTTTCTTCTCACTTGCTTTTTGACTACCAAGAGGTAAAAACTGAATTTCACACTGCTCCAAAGATGTATAAAGTGAGAGATCCAAGATTAGAAAAAAGCAAGTGACCCAATTAGTATTTATTATAAAATGAAAGGTAGAGTGATGGCGAGATACAAGAAAATAGAGAAAACAAGTAATCGAAACAGTATTTATCATAAAGAAGAAGTGAAATTTATTGTATGGGAACTTTACGAGATAAATAGACAGAAAGCGATGTGTGTTTGAATCAATGGATGTTTTACATAACGGGTTGGAATGGCATATAGTCATATTTTGCGAGATCCTTAGGCTCGAGCGAAATATGATTATGCCATTCCAAAGAGTTATGTAAAACACCCACCGATTCAAACACACATCGCGTTCTGTGTTTATTACACATATGCATTAAAATGCATTTAAATAAACAAATTTTAATTCCGATAATTAAACCCAAAGGTGAAAAGTTTGTTTTGACTGAAGCTGTACTGATCATATGGATCGATAAAAAATCAAAACAACCTTTTCGGAACCAGTGTTTGTTGAAATTCCTATCGCTGTTTACTAACAGTAATAGCCACCAAATAGTTAGGCGTGAATGGGCTAGTGCCCATTCACGCCTAACCATTTGGTGGATATTACTGTTAGTAAAATTATAAGTACAAATATGTGCAAATTTGCAAAACAGCTGGGAGAAACGTTTTTAAAAGGAGTTCGAAGCATGTCCAGGTGTACGAAGATTTACCGAAATAAAGTTGACCAATTTAAATATAATGGGATCCAGAAAACGAGACGGCAACAGTACTGGGTTAATGTTCTGGTTGGAAATGATTGGGTTTTTTAAAAAATATTATCTCATTTTTGGCCAAGTTTTTGCGAACCGACTTTATTTTGGTTTGGACGTTTTCATTTTCACACTATGCGACAGACGGTCGATGAATGTATAACGAAATTTGGAAACTTTTTGAAGCATAACTAGACGGTGCGGTAAAAAAGTTCAGGCTAGTATATCACCCTTTGAGTACAGTATCATTTATATCATAGCGGCGATTCCGTCGAACACAAGGATTTAAAGTTTAATGAATGTGTAATGTACCTGATACATGGTATGAAGCAAAAACTATTATCAATCAACTTTACAAACTCACGAAGCACTGTTATATCTGTAAGGAGAGTGGACATCTGGCTAAAACATGTCCAAATAAAGGGGCATGCTATTTTTGCAAGCAGAAAGGACATTAGATTAACGAATGTGCATTGAAGAAACTATCAAATCAACAATAAGTGAGGGACACCAGCCATTCCATCACCTTCCACGGGGTTGGCATTCAGCCAGAGCAGATAGAAAGAAAAATTCTACACTGGAAATCGCAATGCTTAATACCTCACCAAACAGCCTGACAATAATGTGTTACCGGATTTTGACGAGGAATCAGACACTTTGTTGTATAATATGGACACAGCAAGCGAAACAAAAACAGATGATGAATTAGAAACATTATTTCCAGAGAAAGAGGCATCGCCAATGAAAATTTCAAGAACACTTAAAGCTAAGGAGAGTAAACCAAAAGTGTCGAAACTGCCCAAGAAACTGTAATAAACGTTTGAAATGTGACAACAAAAAGTAACATTCAGAAAGTGAAACATAACTTTGTTGTATCACAAAATATTCCTGGAATAAAATTCAGAAAGGGTAATGATCTTTTGTTTTCTGTTCAAATATTTCTTGGTTAGGAAATAGTTTTTTTTATACTTGCCTGACAATTAGTTTTCAAAAAAACTATTTGTCAGGCAAGTACGAAAAAAAAAATTCACAGAACAAAAAAACTCAAAAATTATTTTTCTGTCTCCAAATTAGTTTTCTGAAAACTTTTTTTCAGAAAACTAATTTTCAGAAAACTAATTTACAAATAGAGAAATAATTTCATAGAAATAAAAAATACAAAAATTATTTTTCTGTTTGGAAATTAGTTTTCTGAAAAAGTTTTTTTTTGGAAAAATAATTTTTGTTTGTAAATTAAGTTTTCAAAACATAAAATCATTTTTGAGAAAATGTTTTTATTCTTTGAAAACTTAATTTGCATACAAGTAAAAATAATTTTAAAAAAACCCTGTTCATTTTTACACATAAGTATTTTTGTTTTTCTGATTTTGTACAATGCACAAAATCTGAACAACAAAAAAACCTTATGTATAACATAAACACGTTTAGCATTACACCTTTTGTAAAATCACCACGTACACACACAACACCACAATGAAAAATCTTAAATTGTCAAAACGTACGGGTATGAGGTTTATACCTTTTGAATTGAATAAAGTCTTGACGCCAAATCTCTAGTGAGGGGACTACATCTTTCTCTCTCTGAGACTTTTATTTTTCGAAAAGAACTTGTAATGTGCTTGAGAAAACTCTTTTGAGAATATGTGATAGCCCTGAAAAAGGGCCTTTTGCATTGTTTCTCAATATTTTAATCGCTAACCGATCATATTCATTCCATTCTTCTTACATCCTTTGTTAACATCAGCTCTAGTAACAATGGCTTGTTCACCTCCTCTTAACCCTTTACCTAACATGAAAAGCAGACGACACTTGCAAAAAAAATTCTTGAATAACTAAATTTTTTCATTTTTTGTCTCAAAAACATAGGTTATGACCCCTCGTTGGAACGAGCTCGACGAGCTCGTTCCAACGAGGGGTCATAACCTATGTTTTTGAGACAAAAAATGAAAATATTTTGAAAATTAATTGGCGATTTTTGAGAATAGCGCTGGCCGGTTTTGGCCGTTACGTTGGGTAAAGGGTTAATCTTGTGTATTGGATGGTATTCCGTAGAAATTGTTGTAAATCTTGTTGAATATGGTCACATACTAATGATGAAATTCTCTCGACCCCAGTCCTTCTTGCAAGTCTCCGTAAATGATTTCTTGGAATAATAATGGTTGATTCCCAATTAATTCCACCTCTTCCAACTCCATTTCTACCGTTCGATATCTTCATCTCTATGAATAGCTGTATTCTCACGGTTGGGTCAGTATCGAGAATAACTGAGTTCGAATTGAGAGTTTTATACTTACTCCAACGACGTGATAGTCAACGTCGTGAAGGATTGATTTTCTACTGTCTTATAATCAAAATAGGACTTCAGCGTTCTTTGGAGAGATTTGTACCCGAATGACAGCTTGCTTTGCCTATAAATACCAGATCACAATAACAAATGTATTTTGTTCAGTCACAAAAATATGGCAGAGCTCAATTTATTATCAGACTTTGATGATTTAATATAACAATAACATGATTTTGAAGGGCTTTACAGTGTATTAACGGCTCAGCAGAAATGGTTAACAGCCCAAGAGTTTATTAGCGGCCCGCGACGAAGTCGAGGACCGCTAATAAGCTCAAGGGCTGTTAACCATTTCTGTTGAGCCGCTGATACACTGTAATGCCCGACAATGTCATGTTATTTCTATTATTGCCACTTTCGTACATCGGGGACATTACAATTAAATTATATGGGAAATAAGATAAATAAATGAAGTTTGACGTTTTAGAATTAAAAAAACAGCGACACTATCGTCTGATTTGTTGACCAACAAACCGGGTAACATGACTATCGTCTGATCAGTGTACGGCGAAATTTGGGAAGTTAGATGATGAAATATATCTTCGAAATGCGAACTTTAGGCAAGGGGTTTATTCATCAAAGATGTCATCACTTACTTTGCGTGTATCGCTTCCTATATGTGATACATTATCTATCCGTGACACAAAGGGCAACACTTGAAACAAATGTGTTAATTGTGTTTAAAAATTAAAAAAATCCGAATTGAATTTCGATCCAAATGGAAATCTGGGAAAAATATTGTTGATCGGCTGAGAGATGTGACGTCATTGTCTATATTTAGACGTGTCGGGCTGTTATTGACGTGTTGGGCTGTTATAATCAATAACGGACCAACACGTCACATGACTTGTACTTGTTGAGCATTACGAGGTTTCAACGCCCGACAAAACATCGTTAATGTGCTAAGAACGCCCGCAAAAGTGGTAATAATAAGCATTGACCCTGTAATACTATCATCAGAAGTCAGGAAAGCGAAGTCAATAGCAAGTGAATCGGAATCAACCTCTACTTCAACAGATCGTAATGCAGGTTTACTGAATGATATTTTAAGAGCTATACAAGAAATGAAATCTTGTCACATCCAAGTACTCCTATCAGTAGAGAAACTAATAGTATCGGTGGAATTCAAGATGGAAGAAGAGAATACAAACCAAATTCCACAATGGCAAAAACCTGGACGAAAACCTGGATGAAAATCACGTAAATGAGTTATTACTACTGATACATAAATTTAGGGTTTTGAAGAGGAAAAAACGGAACAGATCAAAAAAACCATTCACTCCACCACCCATCATGAAACATGTACATTTCAATGGAATTGGAAGATATTCAAAGAGAATAGATAAGTGAACACATTGACAGATTAAAAAAAAAAAACCTTTTCAGGGCTACTTAAGTGATTCAAAAGAGAGATACACAAATTCACACAAAAATCAAGTCTCATAGAGACACGGTCCTTTTTAATACTTTATTTCTTTCCTTATGTTCATTTGGGTGGATTCAGTTGGATATTTCTCTTTGATAAAAATCGCAAACATGACTTTCACAGTTAAATACATTTTTCATTTCTTGCTTTTATATTCAAGCAGCGTGGGATGGGTGAGGGAACTGTGTGTCTCTCTCTGGGACTTTTGTTTTTGAGAAAAAACTTGTAATGTGATTGAGAAAATTCTGTTGAGAATATGTGGGCCCTGAGAAGGGCCGTCATCAAGCCATTTCGTGGTGAAGTTCACCTCGCTAAGGAGCGGTGTTGAAGCATCCCATCTCTTCTTCAGTGAAGCATTCTTTTTCCCAATATTCTTGTGTTCTGCCAAACATGACCGCCTCGTAGACGACCGTTGGGTATTCGTAAGGATGCTTTGATCTGTTGTGGAATTGGATCTCTCCAAACGGCCGTCTCACAGCCCCGATCTCCGGAACCTTCTCCATCTTCCCTCTAAATTCATCCCTCGGTTGGGCTGAACTACACCGCTGGTAGAGAGCTAACAGAAAGAGTCCGACAGCTGCTTGCTACTGTTGCATGATTCTTTTTGGATCCTGCAGCTTCTCCGGTGAACCAATCTGACACGATGTGACTCTGGCTGTTGAAAGTGTAGTTGAACTCTAAACAAACAAACAGACAAACTCGAGACGAGACTGTTTCGTAAATCACTTGGGCTACGCCCTCGTGATTTACTCACGTCCCGTCTCTCGATGAATTATTTACCGTAACGCTCAAAACAAATTGATTACTCTGTTTATTACATGACATTTGGAATAAAGAGATCTTTTACTATAATAATTCAACCCAAACTATTGTCAGATATAATCCAATTTAGTGTAAACACGAAAACATTTCTAAAATTAGCAGGAAGGAAATACGAAATAGTCCTGTCTCGAGGCGAATTATATACCGTAACTTACCCTAAGAATGGGTCACTCTCTTTAGTAAATGACATTTTAGACCAAAATGTCTTTCAATAAAAATAATTCAACACAAAATATTTGCAAATGCAACTCTGAAATATTTCTGAAATTAGCGCGTATGAATACATCACTTTCTGGGTCACATCTTCGATTGGAAATGGCCCAGTTTTATTTTTGTGACTTTCGTTCGATATTTTAATATTTTATGTGGCGTTCCAGTCGCATTTGGGGAATGGCATTCAGCCATAAGATAAAACATTTCTATTTGGATTTTGTCAACTGTGCTAACGAACCTGTTCATAGAGGAAAGAAAGGATTTTTAAAAATATTTAGAAGGAAAATTCATTTTAATTAACTGATGTGGAACCAGAAAACAAAACATCAACAAATCGGTGGGGGCGTGGCTTATATACGTCAGTCGTTCCAAAGTTACTATTGAAGTGACATAATTCACTCGTGACATTACCACTTTTTAACATTAAATTCAATGCAAAACGAACTGAGGAATGTAATAAAATCACATATCAGTAAATGCACGAATATTCACTATCGTGTTTTTTTACATGTATGTCCCTGCTTGGTCACGAATCACGATCAGGGACGTTGTTAGAGGTTTCCGACTTGGGATGTAGGGTAGTGAATTTGTAACTAGGGGAGAGACCGGGAAGGGGGAGATCCCCTCCCGGTCCATCCCCCTAGTTGGAAATTCACTACCGAGAAAGAGTTTGAAAAGCGATGAAAGGGGGGCATAAAATTGATTCTAGTAACTGAAATGCCAACACATTTGTGATAGAATTATCAGGTTATTATTATTTGGTATTCTTCTGGGAACTGAATATGTGCTAAACAAATGCCCAAGCTGAGAACTTCCCACTGTCCTAACATTAAATCAGCTCTTATGCAGGAATGATCAATTTTCGATGTTTTATCATTTCGGAATTAACTGAGGATAACGATTTTACATGATGTGATTTTCTTGAGGATTTTTTTTATTACGATAAGTAAACGTACTATAAATATATTGTACCAATTGACATCATGCATACTTATGAAGCTCAATATTACGTACACTGTAGTTGTAAACACAGTTAGACTATTTGCTGATAGGAAACCGAGTTGGGTTTGGGAAGTAAAGGAGACATCAGCATCGCCAAAGAAGCTATAAAATTCAGATAGATGGAATTTCCAACTAATCATGACTTGCCTTCTAGCCCAAGAACATTAGGTTTCACTAGGGAAAAAAATCGGAGAAAGCTGATTTTTTCAGGGAATGTCGAGTACATGTCACTGAACGATTAGACAAAAGTCCCCTAAAATCCCAGTTGAGCTTTTTTTTTCCTACAGCCTTTTTTCGAAAACGCGTTTGAAAAAAATCAAAAAAAATCGCACGAACTTTGTAACCTCGAATTGATCCAACTGTATTTTTTGTTTACGCGTATTTCGAGCTACATAATGTCTAATATACATTTACCTAGAGGAAAATGTGCATTCTGTGACAATTTCTGCGAAAAATTATTGAAAATTTACAAAAAAGTATCGGATTTACGCAAAAAATGACGATTTTCCTAACGGATTTGCCCAAAGGGTCGTAGTACAGAACGAGATGTTAGTTGGACAGACGATAAAAAATCCACCACCATTTGAAGACTTTTATCATTGCTTACAAAATAGACATTATGGTAGACCCCCTCTGCTTCTGGCCGAGTTCCCCTTTTGGCATAAAATTCGTCAGCATGAGAACTCAAGTATTTTCGGGCTTGGGACCGAACAGACACGTCTGTGTCTGGCAGCATTAGATCAATAGATAATATTTACAGAATGTACAAAAATCAATAAATAATATTTACAGAATGTACAAATCAATCAACATGGATTAAGTTACATTGACTATTATCAACGCTATATACAGAAATGACATGACCTATATACATATTATTCATCGAACTCAGAAATTTCCGACAGGACAGTGTTTCTGTGGTTGTTACAAGAATCCGAACTGCAATTACACAAACCTGAGCAAGAGAGTCCTGCCTTCTTACACCCACACCTTTTTGTACAAGCACTCTTGCAACCACAACTGATCAGATTCAGTAGGTTATCGGGGGCACATGGCTTTGTGGCTGCAGTCGGTACTAGAAGTCCATTGTCTAGCGACCACCCCCAATCCGTCGGAGGAAGCGAAGTGCCCAGCCATTGTTGGACCTGGAGATAACATCTGTAGACATGTTGTTGTGCAGCATCGCTGCTTGGTGGGAGTGAGGCTAGGTCGATGGGTTTATTCAGTTTAGATTTTGCTACATAACGCTTGTAAGTGACATATCTATATTGGTCGAGAGAGGAAACAGTTTTACTCCCGTATAAGATCAGGAGAAGTTGTTCTTCGGCAGCGGCTACTGCACTTGGTGTACTGTCATCCGCCAAAATTGTGTTGACATACTGTTGTGAGTCGCTAGTAACATCGGAGACAATTGTTCTGAATACTTTCTTCTTACCAACTCGAAAGAGTACAGAAGTAGTGTCACAACCACTTATAGAATGTGCTACAAGGAGGTTGCTTCTATGGTCACCCATTTTGGTTGCTATTTCACTAACTGAAACTAGTAAGTTTGGGGTAATGGAATACATCATGTGAATATTACATCCCGGTTGAACTCGAGAGGTAAGAATGACTAACAAGTCTGTGTCTGATCCCACAACGACAACATTGTTGTCATCTTGAGCGATGTCAAGTGCAGTTTCGGCTATCAGTACATCAGCATCAGCCTCGGCCTGCTTGGACTGAATGTTGATAGCAGATAGCTCCTGCATTAGAAGATCGATCAGTTGGGTTTTGTTCTTGGCATTTGCAAGGAAAGCGGATTGGGGTGTGGTGGCTGGTAACTTGGGTGAGATATTGATATCAATGGAATACCTGTCTTTAGATCTACGGGCTTGTTCCATGCCCTTTGTCGACATTGTACAAGCATAACCATCAAAAACAACCACGACGTTCGCCCCAAAATGTCTCACTAGATAATTGGAATATGATGTACATATGTCCTTATATGACGACTGTTTAGGCCATACAACTGCCCTCAATAAAATTCCACCATCTACAACAAACAGAGAATGTTCTGGGATTTTATTTGGCTCGGAACCGTATGTTTTGAGGATCTTACCGAGCGTGCTTTTCTGTGTCTTCCTCATTCCAGCAGAATCAAACAATGCTGGTGGTTTCGGGGCGAGTTCATATTTGAGATACTCTTCCATCTCTGCTTGTGACTGAATAACACATGTGATGCGGTTGAACAGAATTGTGGGGTCAATCACTACCTTACTTCCACGGACTTTGATGCTATTTGCCATCGATGCGAAAGACTTCACAGTGTCAACACGTCGTAGTTTGATGCTGTTGAACGTTTTGCTTACAACATTCGATACGCAACATTCACCAATTTTGCGAACTTGGTCACAATTCACAGTTTCGTCGGCCACAAGCCCGGTCGCTATAGAGACTAATTGTAGTGGATCTCTATTCTGAAAGGGGGAATGCACTCTGAGCCAGTTCAATAATTTGGTGATATCATTGGCATCAGTCAATTGTGAACTTTGACGGAGATCCCGATGTTGTTCGCCATGACCAGTGTGAACATGAACAAAATTTTCGAGAGCATTACATATCGGAAGGCAAAGAGGTAGTCCATGTACCCATTTCGCAGCAGTGCTATCGGTTATTCCCCTGCCATGTGTTAGACCACCAGGGAGCTTGAACATTCTCATTAAACACTGTTCTATGGTCTCATCAGAATATATCCCGTCCCAGAATTTATCTGAGCGCCTTATGGTAAAGTAACCTTTCTCAGTGAACAACTTCAAATCATCCTGTTGCATTATTTCTGTTAGCTCATTCATCTGCTGCAAATAGAGATGAGAACTTTTTGCGTATGCAAAATGACCACCTGCGTGAAATACTGGAATCATATTGCGAACACAATATGTGTGGAGTTCCCAGTCGCCTGTGCGCTCTGCTCTCAAGAACAACTGGAGAAGACCTATTTGCTCGTAGTATTGTACCCAAAGCTTTCCTGTGCGTCCTACGGACGCATTCTGGAGCAGTTCGTGTAATTTTGACAGTAGATGGTTGACACTTTCTTGATTGACAGCGTCAGCTGTTGTACAGTCACCTCTGGCAAGTCCACAGAATATTTCATTGACTTCTGTGCAGTCTATTTTATCTAGTGTTCGGCTTTCTTCAAACACAAGTTTTGTAATGGCAATTTGTGTTAGCAAATGGGCACGAACTGCTCTTGAATATGCATGACCACTGATCAAATGATGGATTGACCCACCAGCATAAACAGTCCCCCAAAGTTCATCCAAGCCGCTACCAACCATGATCGAACCAATTGCCCCTAAATATGACATAATCATATGGAAGCCGCCGAGTCTAACGAAAACGTTTGTCAACTTATCTGACGAAGACACAATCTCCACTGCTTTGATATAAAGTGGTTGGTCAAACGTCACTGGACAAACGTTCGGATTCAGATTCAGATTCTTTATTCACGGTACACATACATGTAAAATGGTTACAAATAAACATATTGCACAAATGTAATGTGAAGTATACCATAGGAAGTGGCATAGCCAGATTGGCTGTCTACCTGCCACCCCCTGGAAGAAGATGGGGTGATTGCAAACAGACTGTGACTGAAAGAATGAACAGAGAGCCAATTATGTGACACATGATGGAGAATGACGATCGAATCATTACTTTTCTGATATTAGAGTATTAGTGTTTCATTTTCGCCAGCGGAAAGACGGTGATTCAAGGTAGGCAAGACGCAACCTGCCTATAGGACTCCCTCCACTACTTATCATATCACATGAGGGCGGCAACAAGTCCCATCGTGAAGTTCGTATCGTTTAGACTGCGACAAGGAGGTTGGTCATGATGTTTGGGTGTGGTGTCTACGTTAGCTGCATCATCATCGTAGGATGACGAATGTTATTGATTTATTTGTGTAGACTTTTATTTGCAAGTTCATACTTATATCCATATAGTATTTTACATAGCACCACTGTAAGGAGGAAGCGCGACAGGTTGCACAAGACGAGGATTCCAGATTTAGACGCGGACCACGACTTTGACAATTTACGAAGTTTACGAAGTGCAATCAGGGCAGTAGGGATTGTTGCAGCTGACATAACTGGAATATGAGGAAATGAATGTGGAAGTTAGCTTGTTCTTAAGCATGCTTCTGTCGCTAATATTACGAGTTGTGTCGTCCAGAGCATTCCATAGTTTCGGGAAGGAGTATAAAGGAAATTTATCCAGAGTTTGGGTCCGTGTTTTTTCTATGTATAGGAGGCCTGACTGTCTAGTTCTCCTACCAGATGGATTGTCATTAATTTTAAATATATCATTGAAAGACACCGGTAATCTGCCGTTCTGCCAGTCAAACACGAACAGTAGTGCATGTAGCCTAAACAAATCATCAACCTTGAGTATTTGGTTTTCTTTAAACAGGGGATCTGTATGAGAATTGTACTTTTTGTTATTAATTATTCGTATTGAACGTTTTTGCAGGACAGCTAGTTTTTTGATAGCTCTTGAGTTGCCCCATGCCTGGATTCCGTATACCAAATGGCTATGTATGAGGGCGTAATACAAAGTTTTCATAGCTCCGTGGGGGAGGATATTTTTAACTTTGTTTAGACTATAGTTTGCGCGTGCTATTTTCGAGCATAATCGGGATATGTGAGCCTTGTAGGATAAATGTTCATCAATGCTAATTCCCAATAATTTAACAGATTTTTCTGTTTCGGTGGCCCCAACTTTGTTAATGTTTTGGTTATTTATTTGTACCTCTTGACAAAGATTTTTGTTCCTACCTTTATTTGGATTAAGTATGATGTACGAGGTCTTCTTAGCATTCAGCATTAACTGGTTCACAGAGCACCATTCGAATAGTTTCTGGAGCTCGTCATTGAAATACGATGTAATGGGATTATTATCGGAGCCCGGGCAGTGTGCAGTGGTGTCATCGGCAAATGATAAAAGATTGAGTGATGTTGAGTTACTTATATCATTTATATATAAAAGAAAAAGAATAGGGCCTAAAATCGAGCCCTGTGGTACACCACAACTCTGTTTGGCTAAGTTCGATTTGTGCTCTCCGTACGTGACATATTGAGACCTGTTGGACAAGTAACTTCTAAACCAATTGTTGGTGACACCTCGGATGCCATATGTTTCCAGTTTACCTAATAGTATTTCGTGATTTATGGTGTCAAAAGCCTTTGACAAATCCAGGAACAGTGCTAAGGTGCTGTTTTTTTCTTCTTTATTATTTTCTATTGCAATGCTTTTAAGGAGCTGAAGAACTGGATGAATAGTACTATGTCGCTTTCGGAACCCATATTGGTGAGGGTATAAAATATTAAACCTATTGAGGAAACTCTCTAGCCTCACTTCCATGAGTTTTTCCATTACTTTTGAGAATACCGGAAGTATACTGATAGGTCTGTAATTTGTAAAGCTGTGCTCGTCACCCGCTTTAAATATGGGTATCACCTTCGCGATCTTCATCCTGCCTGGTACTTTGCCGTTTAGGAAAGAGTTGTTAATTACATGTGTTAGAGGATCCAATACTTCGGTTATCGTATGCTTAAGAAGACAGGTTGTGATATCATCGCAGTCTTTAGATAATTTTGGCTTCATTTTATTTACTACTCGGTTGACTTCTGTGGGATTTGTGGGTATTAAATAGAGATTATTGGAGACATTGTTGTCCATGTAATCTGTGTAGGACTTATTAGTTTTCTGAATCTGTTCGGATGTGTTTTTTCCAATGTTGATAAAGAAATTGTTGAATTCTTCTGCGATGGCATGGGGCTCGTTTAACTCGATGTTGTCCTGGATGAAGAACGATGGTAATCTGGCTTCAGGTTTTCCTTTATTGATGGCTTCGTTTAAAATCTGCCACGTTATTCGCATATTGTTTTTGTTTTCGTTTAGGATATCTCTATAATAGGTAGCTTTACATTGTTTTTTTACCTTGTTGAAGATTCTACAGTAGTTTTTATAGCTTTCTGAGTTCCTTTCGGTGGGAGCATGGAGTTTTTTCTTGTAGAATTTTTCTTTGTTGTTGGAGGATATTACAAGCCCCCTTGTCATCCATGGCTGTTTTTTAATAAATTTTTTGTTCTGGCTAACACGTTTGAGAGGGAATGCTCTCTCATAGGCTTCCATATAGATGTTTAGAAAGGTTTCATATGACTCATTGGGACAATTCGACTGCATTACAGGATTAAAATCACTTTGCGAGATAAGTGTTTTAAATTCAACTATTCTTTCTGCATTTATTATTCTTTTTAGTGTAAAGTGTGGTGTATCTTTTGGTTTGGGGTTTTCCTCAATATAGAAAACACCAAAATGATCTGACACGTCAGATATGACTATTCCAGGTAATGCTGCTTGTGGAACATTATTAGAGAAGATATGATCTATCAGAGTAGCAGAACGACAGGTTACTCTCGTTGGCTTGGTGATATACGGCAGAAAGCCTTGACTGAACATGAGATTAACAAATTCTTCCGTTTTTGAGTGTGTAGTTGCTTTTAAAAGGTCCAGGTTAAGATCCCCCATAATATAAACTTTTTTATTTTCGGCATTTAAAACATTCGTTATTTCATTTAATTTTGATAAGAAAAGGTTGATGTCGGCTTTAGGAGGAGTGTTGGGTCTATAAATAACGCCAATAATTCTGGGTTGGTATTTATCTTTAGTTTCAATAAACAGAGATTCGAAGACATGGGGAATAAAGAACGAAATATCATTACGAACTCTGTAGGGTATTCCTTCTTTAATATATAGACCAACCCCTCCTCGACCATCATCATTCTCGTGTCTCATACGTTTAATAATCGGGGCATAGCCATCCAGACTGAACGACATCTCTGGAGGAATTTGGAAAATTTCGGTAAGTCCTATTATGTCGAAGAAGTTCTTTCCTGTTTGTAGGTCATATAGCATGTTTTGAAAGGAATCCCAATGGGCCTTCAGGCTTTGGCAATTGAGATGGAATATTGAGAATCCTGCGTCTATTTTACAAACCATTGACTGAAAGTCTCTAGGCGAAAAGTAGTTGCAGTCAGTTGCGTGGTTTTTATATGGGGATTCATCATTTTCTGTCAAGGAACATATTTTCTCATTATAGAGCTGAATAAAGTCGTACTCTGCGTCTACCTGCACCTCGTCGAGTGTAATGTTACCCGCCATAATTCACCAACATACTACCATCCTTTCTCGCTGGACAAATATATAAAACATAACTACAATATATTGTTCCAAGATGAAGATAAAAGGAGGTTAAGTCCCAGATAAAGTTCAACTGTTGGACGGGTTGAGACGTTATTTCTTTTTCATTTCTAGTCACAGTCTGTTGCGGTAATAGTATGTAATTGGGAGTTTGTTTAGAAACGAAAATTTTCTGTACAAACAGGATAAAAACACTGTAGTTTATATACAAGTGCGTCGGGTGCAACATCACCCTACCTAACATCACATCAAAGTGATATGGTATCTTGGATGAATGATTGAACAAATAAATTTACAATTAAAGGACTTTACAGTAAAACAATGGATTCAATGAGGATAGAGAATGAGTGAGTCAATTTGTAAAAGACGAGGTGGAGTAATATGAATGAATGAATGAATGAATGAATGAATGAATGAATGAATGAATGAATGAATGAATGAATGAATGAATGAATGAATGAATGAATGAATGAACTATCATCATCGAGGGGGTCATAAGCCTTATTTCAGAGACAAAAAAAAAAAGAAAATAAAAGAAGAAGAAAAAAAAAAAAAAAATCCTGAAAAACAAACAAAAGTGTACAGACCTTGAAAATTGAATAGTTGTCAATGGCGCTGAGAGTTTTGACGTTACACTTGGCAGACGGCAGACGGTCAATGATCAACCGGGTGAGAATTTGGGATTAAAGTTATTTCACTGGTACTAAGTTGACGAACTAGCGTTGGCTGTATTTCAAGGTATAGTTTCACTAATTAAAAGTTCATTTGTTAATGAATAATATTGCATAATTACATCAAGGAATGTACACTTTGATAACTAACAATTAATAAACATAACAGCCCTTAAAACGACCAACAGACGACATTCATAAGAAGTATTATTGAGAGACCGATTTGTCTTCCAGCTCACGACCCCAATGATGCTAAATTGACGATTTAGCGCAAGAGGGCACTACAGGGTATAAATTATCTGATGAATTGTTTAAGTGCTCTTGATCAAAAATAAATAAGGTGGAGGTACTTTAATTTTTTACCCTAAACAGCAAGTCAGTCACACATCCACACGCTCGATCAGTCAAGCACCCACACATCCATCCATCCGATCGTCCACCCAGAAGGAAGGAAGGAAGGAAGGAAGGAACGAACGAACGAACGACCGAATGAATGAGAGAACGAATGACTGAACGATTGAATGAATGACACTAGTAACACTATATATGAATGAATGAATGAATGAATGAATGAATGAATGAATGAATGAATGAATGAATGAATGAATGAATGACACTAATAACGAACGAATGTGTGAATGAATGAATGAATGACACTAGGAAATAGTAAACAAGTTCTATGCTACTTGTTCCATCCGTTATGTCGAGATACACCGTCCACGGCCCCCATAGGAACAGGCTCACTTTGATGAGCACGCAGATTCGGTGGTTATTTGTGAAAAGCGTTGGTCGGTTTTGGACGCTACGCAGAGCAAAGGGCGAATAGCCGAGTGAAAACTATTGTGGGCTAAAGTTATCTTGCTCGAACTAGCTTGACGAACTGGGGCGGAAAGCACTGCGTGTGATGATGATCATTTGCAGAGCCGACGGTTGGTGAATACCCAAGTAAAAACTATTGTGGGCTAAATGTATCTTGCTCGAACTTACTTAACTAGCTCGTCAATGCAGCACCAGCGAAATAACTGTCTCAGTTATTTCACTCGTACTACATTGACGAACTAGCGTTGGCTATACTTCAAGGTATATTTTCACCGATTAAAAGTTGATTTGTTAATATAGTATTACTTAATTACATCATGGAATGTTCACTTTAATAACTGATAATTAACATACATAGCAGCCCTTATTCGAGCACGAAGAACAGACGACTCTAATAAGAAAGTTCTTGAGAGACAAATTTGTCTTCCATCCCTTGCGTCAGAAGTACAGCTTATAACCCCCACAGGCACGCGCTCGTTCCAATGAGGGGGCAAAAGCCAAACTTCCGACGCAAATGTAAGGAAATCATGAACTGCAAATGGCGGATTGATAAAAAATAAACGAGGTAGAGGTACTTTAATTTGTTATCCTAAGCAGCAAGTCAGTCACACATCCACACACTCGATCAGTCAAGCACCCACACATCAATCCATCCATCCGTCCCGCCACCCAGAACAAATGAATGAATGAATGAATGAATGAATGAATGAATGAATGAATGAATGAATGAATGAATGAATGACCCTTCATCCGGCATGGATGTTATATGACACTAGTAAATAGCAAGCAAGTTCTATGCTATTTGTTCTATCCATTATGTCGAGATACACCGCCCACGGCCCCCACTGGAACGGGCTCACTTTGATGAGTGGTCATAATCCTCATTTTCGAGAAAAAAAAAACACCTGCTCGTTCCAATAAGGGGTCATAAGCCACATCCACATGGTCACACCTGCTCGTTCCAATAAGGGGTCATAAGCCACATAACCACATCTCCAAGGCAACAACAAGAAAGAAATCACGAAGATTCGGTGGTTATTTGTGAAAAGCGTTGGTCGGTTTTGGACGCCACGCAGAGCAAAGGGTGAATAGCCGAGTGAAAACTATTGTGGGCTAAAGTTATCTTGCTCGAACTAGCTTGACGATCAAGGGCGGAAAGCACTGCATGTGGTGATGACGATCGTTTGCGGAACCGACGATTGGTGAATACCCTTTAAAAACTATTGTGGGCTAAAGCTATCTTGCTCGAACTTGCGCAGTTCGTCAATGTAGTACCAGCGAAATAACTGTCTCAGATATTTCACTGGTACTACATTGACGAACTAGCGTTGGCTATACTTCAAAGTATATTTTCACTGATTTGTTAACGAATAGTATTACTTGATTACATCATGGAATGTACACTTTAATAACTGATAATTAACAAACAGAACAGCCCTATTCGAGCACGAAGAACAGACGACTCTAATTGGAAAAGTTCTTGAGAGACAAATTTATCTTCCATCCCTTGCGTGTGAAACACAGCTCACAACCCCCACCGGCACGCGCTCGTTGACTTGTTAATGAATAATTACATCATGGAGTGCACAATTTAATAACTGATAATTGACAAACATAACAGCCCTTGTTCGAGCACAAAGAACAAACGACTCTTATAAGAAAAGTTCTTGAGAGACAAATTTATCTTCCGTCCCTTGCGTCAGAAGCACAGCTCACAACCCCCACCGGCACGCGCTCGTTCCATTGAGGAGGCAAAGCCTTATTTCCGATGCAAAAGTAACCCTTAGGATATACGACGCACTACCGACGCATCTAATCTAATTCCAAATAAGACTCGAGTTTAATTCATAATTCGTCTGTTGCGCTTAACGTCGCATTTAATTCAACACGAATCTAAATGTTTTAATAAAAGAGCTCAATGTTTTAGCGAGATGTCAACAGCTGAATGTTATTTGGCCTACTATTACTTATACCCCCTCCCCCGGTCCATTCGATAGAGTGACAAGCCCGAGTTGCTCTCAACGGCGATTTGCCCCGTACCCATTTTAACATACCGCGGTGTGATTTCCACCCCTTCCCCATCCCGTTGAATTTATTTTTCATATGTGGTTTTATATTTTAAGTCTTTCATATACGCGTAAACGTAAACGCCTAAACCGACAGTCCCTGTTTCTCACATTCAGTTTGTGCAAACATGAGAGCAGTGTAAATTGTGCTCGGGTTGGATGGATCAAAATTAATAAAGGGAAGTATCTCGACATCACTTGTTTCATAATCATCTGATGATGTGACAATGTGCATATATCCAGCCCAAGATGGGCAAGGTACTCTCAGTACATGCGTCAAAGACCAAAGACTGTCGACTGTTTTTGCGAGTTTCAAATTTTTCGGATCAGATTCACCCAAAGTTGATAAATCCTTCATCACAATTTCGTCAAGACCCGATTTGCTTGGTTTACTGTAACCTTTCAAAGGGATGTACCCGAATTCACCAGAGCCAATATTCGAATGATCACCAGTTAGTCGTTTTATCGGAGACTCTGCTGTGTGATCTCTGCTTGGAGTTATACAGGCGATGCCTCCCATACTATGGAAAGTATTCTTGCCATCTAGCGTGCGCACATTACAATCGGCGTTATCGAAAACGAATTGTGTGAAGTTCGCAAGTCTAGGCGACGGACCTTTGCTTATCATGACAGAATGAACGTATTGTTGAACTTCCCGGTAGCTAGAAGAGAACATTAGTCCATTCAGAATGTCGATCAATTCCCGAGATGCGAATTTCCTATGTATGTAAACTGCTACCGACAATAATACCGACAATAATACTGGTGACAAGAATGAACGGGGCCGACAAGAACTTATTAGAGACTGACCTATGGCTGTCACGCGTCTCTGGTTGGCTTGGATGTTTAGCCCACGCTGCGACGGAGCAACAATCCCTTGTAACAAGGTTTGGAGTGTATCGGGTAGTAGATCACTAGATACAGATAACGAATCGGGTTTGGGATAAACGTCACACTCGTAAATGGCTGACCGAATATCATCGCGGACTATAGCCGATGCTTTCTTGACGATGCGCATACGTTCATCAGTTTCATTGGTACATTTGTCTGAGTACCACGAATCATATAGTATTTTGTCTGATGAATCTCTGAATGTGACAACATTTTTAGGGACCTCAGTGTTGTAATAGAGATTCTACTACCGAAATGCTCAAGCAGTTTGGTTTTAAGATGTTTAATTGTGTAACCGACTTCGTCACCAAGATACGATTCAAACGTCTCTGCCAATTCGCTCAAGGAAAACTGACACTCATCGCTGTTCTCCATAAAGGTACACAATTCATGGAATGCAAGTGCTTTCTTGTCTGCAACAGGCCTACCCCGTGAAAGAGGCTTATCTCTGACAAATCCTGTCCAGCAATCATGGTGATACCGACCTTCCTCGGCCACTAGATCGATAGCACGACCGATCCGAGTAAGTACAGACTCACCCCATTCATCACTACGTTTCAAACAACGGGTTCTGATACTATCAACAAAAGTCAATGTTTCAACGGTGTGGACTTCTCTTCTACGTTGAACGGGTATATGAGTTTGTTTGTCGGCGGATTCTCCACAGAACAGACAATGGAGTTTAAAATTGAAAGCATCTTGATCAGAGCGCAATTTTTTTGTCATAGATGGACCAGCTTCGTCAGATTCAGCTGCATCTAGAGACATTCTCTTACTTTTTCTTACAGAACTTTCCCGTGTATAATTCTTGTAGCAGAATTTGTGAATTTTCTCACCAACTGTGGGTTTCTTCGAACCGGCAAAAAGATTATCGCCAAGCTCGACGCTTACAGCAACCAACTTTTCTATACCCCGCTCACCAAGTGTAGTTATTCCGGACGAGCCGGTCAACTCATCGTTACATTTGATACATTTATCCATTGCCAAAGTCACAACAGAAAAAAGATGATAGACACAATAGACTCAAGTACAATACCACAGAACAGATATCAATGTGCGGACTTGCTTCGTTGTCACCGTAAGGTATCAACAGGTAACGCTAAGTGATATGCCAACAACATAACTGATCAGTTCTACAAATAACACAAGACTCTAAAAATCAACAACAGGCAAAATTACATATATATCTATCAAGGGATCATTGGTTTCAATATCTAGGCATCAAATGCGGAGTGTCCAATACTGAACAGAGCAAATTGTGCAATGGACAGACCTGGAATGCGGAATTAAACAGCGTTTCCTGATGAAAGTCGTGCAAGGCTATTTTGCATCAAATTAAAGAGCGTTGTCTGTACAATACAAATTTGTTTATGAGTACACATCAAGGGCGTGCACACATTACATGCCAATGCATCTTGAGTGTAAGCGAACACCACATTATGTGTTTTAATCGAACATGGAAATTGAAACAATGATTCTATAATACGGTATTTGAATGAGAAAAGTCGATGCCATTTGAGTTTAGGGGGTATGGTTAATATTTCACACGTTTCACCAGTTCATTATGGAATAAATGACTATTGTTATATATCATTATAAAGCCACTGCTTTTCTGCAATTTTTGATATATAATTTAACTCCCAAAGTAGTCGTAGATTTGATTTAATGGACGTTGTGTACCGTTGTGTGTATGAAAACAATAATTTTTTTTTCGTAATTTTGTACATTTTCGTGAATATTTCACCATTGAGTGTGAGGATTGGTACAAAGTTGGCATTTTCTGTTGGGGATATGTATTCTCAATATAATTCAGCACGATATTTATGATTCTCACCCTACTAAGGCGAATAAGAATGAGAAATATGGAGCTGGGTCGAATTTTTAAAAAAATTTTTTTTTTCATCAAAAAAAACGCTATAACTAAAAAAAGCTCAACTCGGATTCGCGGGGACTTTTCACACTTTATCCGCAATGTGTGTCCCGGAAACATATAAAAAAATCAGCTTTCTCCGATTTTTTTCCTTACTTTCTCATTTTTATGTCGAATGTGCCTGAACTATTCGGAAATTTTCGACTATAGGAAATTTTGGCTAGGATTGGAGGTGGGGGTGGAGGAGGGGAGGTCGTCACGTCCCTGATAACGATACACAGAGGTTATCAGTGCAGTGAAGTTTTCTGATGTGTTGTGTCTCATCGACTTGATGACCTTCAACCAACTACGCGGACTCGCGCGATACTGCGTGATGGAGATCCCCAAACAGATGTGACACAGCACACCAGAAAACCTTAATATACTGATGATCTTTTAGAAATGCAAGTCGAAATTAAAGTGTGCTCAGTTACCAGGTTTTTGTCTGACAAAACCAGTCATGACATGCTTTGGTATAGTCCAGTCGACGTTGATTGGTCGAAATCCACGCGTGAGCAGTGATGTCCAAGCATGCGTTTAGCAGGTGATACAAATCATCATCAGCACAAGTTTAATTAATAAAGAACCGGGTTGTTCACGGTGCTTCATTAATTTAAAGTTTTGATGACTATTCCTGTAATTAGTGCTTGGAATATAATATAATTACGACTGTTAAAATATTGCCCACCCGTGGAATCTGACCAGTCCACAGCGATTGTACTGTAAGTATATTATAGATGTATGGAACAATTGTTCCAATATAATATTAAAACGTTTCTTTTCAGGTTCTATCAGTCGATAGTACCTGAGTTTGTGTGGTTTCTGAAATAAAACCTGAAGCAGCGAAGCTGCTGAAGGTTTTATTTCAGAAATCACACAAACTCCGGTACTATCGACTGATAGAACATGAACAAAAACGTTCTAATTATTTTATTATGCCGAACAAAACATAGATTTCATTGTTAAGCGTTAACTGCAACATGCCATGAATCTTGTAACAATGTAGTCGAATCCAAAAACACGCTTTTATTGACGTCATTTCGAAGGAATGAGGTCTCTTCGGTGGTTTCTAGATCACCAAATTCCAAAATGTCTTGTTACAAGTGCCGTCGCTTTGGGAGTTTCTATATCACCAAATGTCAGTGTTGGCAACTGCATCATGCTGTTTATGTTATATGTAATTCATTATTAATGCTTGGGTGATAAGTAGTAAAATGGAATATAAATTCATGGACGACGACAGTTGTCAGAATTAAGCGGAGTGAAACAATTTATTTTGAACTTGAGGCGGTGACTCAGTGAGGTTGAGGCTTAATACTAAACTTGTGGAAATATAATTGATTGAAGTCACATTCTTCATGATTCACTAAAGACTTGAAGTCAAAAGTGGTGAACAACACGTGAGCTTTTTAATATTTCTAATTCTTTTGAATTCATTGTTTGAGGTTAAAATTGAAAACACACCCACTGAAGATGACATATTTGTTGGTAAGTTTGAGTCTATCGGTGACGAAAAAAGTTCAACAGAGAGTGAGGCACGGCGCCAGCGTTTGGTGTTGAGAAATTCCAATCAGAGCTTGCGTAATCGATGCTGATCAATGGAAGTGGAGCTTACATTTTCTTTGTTGGTATGTCTCCAGGGAAGAACGTTCCGATAGTATTCGTGTTTTGTCCAAAAAACTCCAGTACTATGACTTGTAGAAGGTGTCAAATTAACTAATCACGGCTGATGTCACAGACGTGAGGCATAATAATGATCAATGGTATTTTTGTCAAACCATGTCAGTCTAGATCTATGGACGAGAGTGTAATATCAGAATTGTTAATTGAAAATTACAAGCTCACGGACAACCCCAGAAACCCATTTGAAGATACACAGAATACAAGTATGTGACTGTGAATGTTTGCATGAATTCTCTTTTATAAGATTCCTTTCTAAGTTGTTTCATTGGGACATGGCTGTAAAATGCGGCGATAATACATCTGGGTTAATGCATTACAGACCTTTTGAATAAGAGTGCAATGTAATTAACTTCTGTCATTATTTAGAAATAAGATCTGGAAGTTTCAACCCTTTAAATACGGTATGCATAAATATTAGTGTGAAGAAAAAAGAAAATATTGTCAGTCAACGAGCAGACTATATAGAGGAAAAAATCTGAAGCTAGGCTCGGCAATAATTTAATCGAACAGCCCGACAAATTATTAATAAACCTCCCAACAAATCAGAGTGGTTTCGCCTATTTCTCCGTTGACAGTATTGACTGAAAATAAAATAATATATTTCAGGGTGCCAGTGCTGAAAGTGTTAACACCAGGGATGTGGCTAGAGGTTTTCTGACTGGGGGGCGGGGTGTAGGGTAGAGAACTTCCCTCCCCCTAGTTGGAAATTCATTACCGAGAAAGCTTTTGAAAATGAAGCCATGAAAGGGGCATACAATTGATTCTTGCAACTGAAATGCCAACACATTTGTGATAGAATTATCAGGTTATTATTATTTGGTATTATTCTGGGAATTGAATATGTGCTAAACAAATGCTCAAGCTGAGAACTTTGAGCAATTTACACTCTCGTAACATTAAATAAGATCTTGTGCAGGAATGATCAATTTTAGATGTTTCATCATTTTGTAACTGTGAATGATGAAATTAACTCAGGATAACGATTTTACACGATGTTATTTTCTTGAAGATCATTTCGAAGAGTTTTTTATTACAATAAGTAAACGTACTATAAAAATCTATAATCGATTGACACCATTCATACTAATGAGGCTCGATATTGCGTGAACTGTAGTTGAAAATAGTAACAGTTGGAAGTTTTGACAATTTAAAATCGAGTTGGAATTTTAGGAAGTTAAGGAGACATCAGCATCATCAAAGAATCTCAAAATCCAGATAGATGGAATTTCAAACTACTCATGACACACCCCCACACCTCCTATCGCCACATCCCCGGTTAACACTGAGATAACTCTTAATGCGTTGAGCATTTGTAATATATTTGTCTTCATATCTGATTATGGCTGTTGTGATCCCGAGGATGGTCCATACCAAATAATAAACATCTCTACTGTGCGGTTGAGGAAATACGAGTTTGGAAAATATTTCTATTGTTAGCTCCTGAAGTTTCCACGGGGATGTGGAAATATTCCACAAGAACCCACTACATATATCTCAATAACACCACATACCAAACTGGTTTATCCTTTTACCTAACACGAAAAGCAGACGACACTTGCAAAAACAAATTCTTCAATAACTAATTTGTTTCATTTTTTGTCTCCAAAATATAGGTTATGACTCCTCATTGGAACGAGCTCAACGAGCTCGTTCCAATGAGGGGTCACAACCTATTGTTTTGAGACAAAAAATGAAAAACATCATGAAAATTAATTGGCGATTTTTGAGAATAGCGCTGGCCAGTTTTGACCGTTACGCTTTAAAGGGTTAAATCGGCTCATTGGTTCAGAAGTTGTAGCCAAAAATATTGCCCCTCTCATAACAAAAGCAGATATTGCTCTACGAACTTTCTTTGTTTGACCAAAGTTTCTTCTACACCTCAAAAGGTAGCTCGGTGTTAAATATCAAGGCTGAGTGCCTATCGGTTCATGAGAAATTTGGGAGCATTTTCCCCTCTCGCCCTATGGGGTGGGACACATAAATTTGAATACAATTAAAATGAGAAGTCAGAACAAACACGCGCCTCAAATTTCACTGAAATCGGTTCAGCGGCTTTTAGGAAACCCCCGAACACCAGGTTCACGGACGGCGGACACCTGACGATGGGAATGATCAGTATAGATCACCTCGACTTTCAGTCAGGTGAGCTTACAACTAGTTATTCTTGGTCTGTTCGCATAATAAGGTTTTTACCTACCCGTAATCGACCGTATTGCATGAGGTCTGAAACGTTTGGCTAAGGGTAAGGAAAACCCTGCGTTATGCAAACAGATACGAGCGGGGGGGGGGGGGGGGGGGGGGGGGTAGAGCGGGCGATTTTATCTATTGATCCGCTCTAAGCTAGGACTATGCGGAGTGCCTGGAATATACTGATTTAGAACTTTAAGAGAATGATCAAACGACGGTGCTGTTGCTTACTCAAATCCATATCAACTGTCCGAGCACTGAAAATAAAATTTGGACCTCGCTGGCTTTGAGAGTAGCACAGGGGAGGGGCGGGTGTATTTTTTTCGTTTTGTTGAATTCATCGGTTGTAAAAGTTACTAGGCTTTGCATCATTTTGAAATTTTGCTGATGTTGTCTTGGCAACGTCGATGATACAATAACAAGCGAGCACTGGAACGCGGTAAAACTCAATACGAAACACATTGTTGATTCCCTGATATATCGTGTCATTAACCCTTTGATGCCTGGTAGTATCTTCCATGTCAGTTCAATTCCAGTAATTGGAAGAATATATATTCATTATTTGTGGGTAGATGAATCAAATTTTACGGAATCGGATAAGAATCCCACTTACGGAATGCCTTATATAGCTTGTCTATATTGTGATAGTCGGGACTGTCATTCATCCCATCTCTAAAGTACATGTTCAATGTTACGCATTTCGGCGTGTAGGCGAAGTGTCCGTATCTTTTGGGTAATTCGTCATTCATCGCAATCGCTAAAATCTTACGGGCAATGTGTCTACATGTGTGACTGCGCTATTCAGTTTGTTCCATATTCATACCAGTTAAACTTAAATTCCAATGAAGAAGTTCCATAAGCTTGTGTATTATCATATTATATCACCATCGTAAAGCACATTTCTTTTGAATCTCAGACATGTTTTGCAATGTTGTTGTGAAATTGAGTATTGAGATTACGCCCGACTTGTGTTGCCGTTGTCTTGTCGGGCGAGAAGAACCGATGTTGGCCGAATCCATCTGATTGGTCGATTGGATGATAAACAAGATCTCGCCAGATCTCAGCCATTGAAGTTGGCAGAACTTAAGAAGTGACGCAACAGAGCAGCCTTTCTTGAGAAACAGCAGCAAAAGTGATATAACGCTATCATCGAAAAACTTCGTAGACAATAGCAGAGAAGTGAGTTGACTTATCATATTGAAAAACAACTGCTATTGCATTGTGATATATAAATATAAATTATTATTAATTTTTCAAGAATGTATTGTGGGATTGGGAAATTTCTGACCTATTTCTAGTGCACCTGTACTGTCTTGACAGTCTTGTATTTACAGGTATATTTCACCAACTCGTTACGTTTTAAAAGTTAATCTCGGTGTAATTTGTTTGAATTCGGGAAGTATTGCTGCTGGGTTATACCAACATCAGTATTTGCCCTGTTCAAGCAACTTTTGTGGTGTTGACGTTCCTTCATGTGCTGAATATCTGCCAGATTCTGCAGGGGTCAAAGTGAAGCCTTTGTGGAGTTTGACAGATTTTACGTCACCGGCGGAATTTTAACACTATAAAAGCAGAAGGCAGATTTTAAACGGGGCTGATATTCCGTGGGGAAGTGGCACATCCGTGGAGGATCATTTCTTGCGTTGTAAGTGTAAAATACTTATATTTTTTCCATTTAGTTTCTTTTGTTGGTATTATGAAGTCTAAGAGGCACTCATAATATTTTATTTTTATTTTTAATGATGTAGGCTGGATAATGATAGCCTTAGGCCAAGCCTATGGAGGCAGAGGCAGTGGCTTAATATTAGTTATATTTGGCATATTTTATTTTTGTTTTTCTGCCAAGCGGCATATTTTAATTACTTGTATACAAAAAAACTGTTATAATTTTTCACCTGACCCCTTGAGATTGAATTATTTTTAGTTTAGTAGTATTATATCTGAGGTTTGTAGGACCCCACACCATCTTTCATTTATTGGAACGAGAAGCACATAGCTAAAATAGCCAGTGTTTACTAAATTTCAAAACATTAAAGCTAAAATAGTTTTTATTATAAATCCCTGTCCCCCTTATTTTACTAGTCCTATACCTTCACCCCTTATGTTTGTATTCAGCAGTTAGGTTTATTGGAACGCACAGCTAAAGTAGCCAGTGTTCAGTGTAGTTAAGTATTTTTATCTGGTAATAATTAATGGTACATTATTTATTATTCCCCTATTCCATGTGTTAAAAATATATATAAACTTACAAGTTACATACGCCTATGCTATCCAAGTACTTACTTGTCAGTTATTAATCCAGTTATTTATTAAAAGTAGTGATGGACTCGACCAGATTTACTCGTGTCTATCATTAGGAAATACCTGGTAAGTTGTATATTGATTGGCCTAGGCTGCGCTTTTTTAGTATGTCACAGTCAGTTAGGAACAGATTTTAAAAATAACTATCCGTGGTGTACAATGTGTGAGAAATAATAAATTTACAACAGTGTAGCTAGACAATAAAACTTCAGATTGTTGCTACACACATTTATGAAATAGAATGCAGAGGGATACAAAAATATATTTCCTGAGCAGTGTTTCAGCCATTAGAAAGTGAACCTCAATTTTACAATTCTAGATTTTATAACCCATACTCTGTTATGTAATTCCCTTGCTCATCTTAGTTGGATGTGCAACATTTTGTTGGAGGGATCCCTTTTGGGGTTCTCTTCAGCAGAGTGCTGCACCTCAAACTACAGTGATGAGGGCGATGTCTATCACAAGCTTGTAATTTTCAAGTTATAGAAAAATTGGTATTTCAGCTTACACGGTTAATTTTTTACCTTTGTGCAGGTAAGAAATAAATTCTTACTTAAACATTTGGTTAAAGTTTTTCTCTATATAGTAAATAATCACATAGTTGGTAAAGGCGCTGCTTCATGGTGAAAGGATCACATTTAGAGATCTTTCCATCTTGGCGCAGTATTGAGGGGTTATGTGGAACGTTGTCATTGTACCACAATACTTTTTACTATGGATAATTGCATGGCGGTCATATCGTCTATTAATTGCGTTTGTCAGTAATTAGTCACTTAGTAATAGTGATAAGATTTTGTTCGGAAATGAAAAAGTTTTACAGTCTACCATAACTATGTGTGTGTTGCTATGGGTAGCACCTGTGTGGGTCAATTTCGAGTCTTCGCAAACAAAATGTATAAACGTAGTCAGGAACTACAGGGATTGGTGGAGATCGTCCTGAAGATGAAATGTGTGTAATTGGGTCATCTCTGGGTCAACCTCCACTAATCATTACCAATCAATCAATTCATGCCATGTGCTTATTCTTCAAGCACTTCATTTCATGTTCACTTTCATGTGGCCAGTTCTGTGGGATTTTTGTAATATACTGTCTTAATTTGTGCTGTCCTGTTATGTCCTGTGTAGAGATTATGTGCATAGTATGTAAATAAAAAAGGTCACATTGACAAATTCTTTAAATTAATAAATTATAATTCAACGTACTTTCTTCTAATTTAACTTAATTGTATGCTTAGCCAACTGGTGTCGGAATCCTGACAGGAGTGTTATTAATTTATTTGGACATTGGGCATGTGGGATAAATTTCTTTACATTAGCTTGGCCGTCATTCTTGGATGATGGGACGCAGGGCTCGTGTCCTATTTTTCAAGAATGAATGTTAACCTAAATTGAAGTCTCAAAACTTTAATACAAGCTTTTTAGTAGTAATAGATAAGAGAGGTGGCTTGTCCCAAAGCTACTTCTTTTCTTCTCATTAGTTTCCACCTCAGAGTCAAATCCATTCCCAGCCCTAGTTACCTCCTTTAATACCCTTGTATATTCAACCTTCCCACTGCCATTGTCCCAATCCCTTCACCCACCATGTAATCGTTTGCGTGTTTAACTTAGTTTTAGTTAAATAACTGCTTGGTAACAAGTATATCCGTGGGGCAGTCATTGAGGATGTATGATAGGAGTCAGCTGTTATCATTCTCTGGGTCTGGGCCATTGGCATACTGTTATGATAGACTTGGGTGTTGGGATGTTCATAATGTTTAGTAATTGGCCTATCTGTGGGTTGATCACTGAGGAGGCATGACAGGTGTCGACTGTCATGGTCCTTTGGGGGCAGATCACAGCTTTGCCGTCACAATATGTATTGGTGTTATATAGAGGAAATGAAGAAATATGATTGAACATTTTGAAGGCCGGGTGACCAGACGTAATGGTTCAAGATAGGAAGAGTGGCAGAAGACTTTAGTATTGGGCGACTGCTGTAGAAGCTAATGATAAGACAGATATACCATAGACAAGTAGTGGCCTTGGAGGTTTGTAGATAAGATGGAAGCCATTAGTAAGACTACCTGT
Source organism: Pictodentalium vernedei (assembly GCA_031216915.1). NCBI lineage: Eukaryota > Metazoa > Mollusca > Scaphopoda > Dentaliida > Dentaliidae > Pictodentalium > Pictodentalium vernedei. The sequence continues at coordinate 440,577,262 of CM062291.1, read as the reverse complement.
ATAGGAGGTGGATCATAGATATCCTTAATTACCGAAATGAGGCTAAAAGAGATAGTAAATTAAACCTCATTGAGGGCCCTCATAGCCTCATCTGATTAAAAAGTGGGACCGAAGGCCAGATGTTTTCCTAAAAGGGGTGCTGAAATTAAATTGGGGTGCCACGGGATATGGCTGTTAAATACCAAGGCGAGGCTAAGAGGAATAATAAATTAGGCCTCATTGAGGGATTTTTTCATGGCCCTCATGACCTCAAACGAATTGAGACTAAGAGGGATAGTAAATTAGACCTTATTAGGGTTTTTTAACACAGCCATCATACAACTAAAAAGGGGTGCCGAAGGCCAACTTTTTCCAAAAAGGTGTGCCACGGGATATGGTTGTTAAATATCGAGATGAGGCTAAGAGGGATAGTAAATTAGACTTCATTGAGCGATTTTTTCATGGCCGCCACGACCACAAACGAAATAAGGCTAAGAGGGATAGTAAATTAGGCCTTACTGGGGGATTTTTTCATGGCCCTCTAGGCCTCACACGAAATGAGGCCAAGAGGGATAGTAAATTATACTTCATGGGGAGCTTTTCACATAGCCCTCATGTCCTCGTATGACTAAAAAGGGGAGCTGAAGGCCAGACTTTTTCCAAAGAAGGGGCGCTAAAATTGGGGTGCCAGGGGATGAGGCTAAGAGGGATAGTAAATTTGGCTTCATTGAGGGATTTTTTCATGGCTCTCAAGACCTCAAACGAAATGAGGCTAAGAGTGATAGTAAATTAGACCTCACTGAGAGCTTCTCACATAGCCCTCATGGCCTCATGCGCTACAAAGGGGCGCCGAAGGCCAACCTTTTCCAAAAAGGAGTGCTGGAATTGGTGTGCCACTGGATATTGTTGTTAAATATCGAGATGAGGCTAAGAGGGATAGTAAATTAGACCTCATTGAGAGATTTTTTCATGGCCCTCACGGCCTGAAACGAAATGAGGCTAAGAGGAATAGTAAATTAGGCCTTACTTAGGGATATTGTCATGTACCATATGGCCCTCATGGCCTCAACAGAAATGAGGTTATGAGGGATAGTATATTAGACCTCATTGAGGGATTTCGTCATGACCCTCATGGGTTCAATCGAAATGAGGCTGAGAGGGATAGTAAATTAGACCTCATTGAGGGATTTTCTCATGGCAATCATGGCCTCATACGACAAAAAGGGGATTCTCCAGAAGCTAAGATGGTATCCTTGATAGGTATCCTCAAATAATACAATACAAGATTATAGGTATCCTCAAATACCGAAATGAGGCTAAGAGTCGTATGTGTGAGTCACTCGTTCGAGTAGATACTCTATGGCTTATTCACTCGATGGGATTCGAGTCGTTCGAGCAGTGACTTATCAGTAACAACCGGACAGATTCTTGGAATTAGGAATGATATAGGCTCTCATGGAGGTTGACTATCAGTTGGGTTGGCTATATTCCAAAGGGGCCCCCTCAGTACTATAGCACAACGTGCTTCTATTATAAGCCATGGTATGGCAGTCCTAAAAAGGATTCTAGATGAAATTCGAACCAGAAAAAACCTACTTTAGTTCAATCGAACTTACCGCGCCCCCCGGTACCGGGGGCCCCCCGGTACCCAGGAGGCCCCTCGGTACTATGGTATGGCGGTCCTAAAATGATTCGGGGGAAATCCGTATCAAATAAAGTGGATTTTGGTGATTTGGAGGGATTGTCGGGTTTATTTGGGTAATTCTACGAAACGGGAAATTACTCTTGTACAAAGGAACATATCCTCCGAATACACCCCTGCCCTATAAGAAGGTTTTAGGTCACATAGCAACCACGTGCTACCATAGAAACCAAGATGGCGGCCCCAGTATACAAAATGGATGACGGAAAACGTATCACCCTAACAACACGCGATGCACATGCGAACTAGCACCAAGTATCGATATGGGATCTCGTCACAACATGGCCCGCTCACGCGAGTCACCATGGCCATACAACATGGCGTCACTGGGTCAGGTGACGATGAGATCCCCAACCTAGACCTGTCCGGGTACCTGACATACTGCTTCCGCCGAAGCACTTCACCTGCTCTCTTCTCCCATTGCTAAAAACGCGTTTTCTTGAAATATTTACACCTCACGACCTATGATCTTACATAGATTAAATGCCAAGAAGTTTCGGAAAAGGCTTTTTGAGAACGGACCTGTATAGCAATCGATCGATCAGGTTAAGAATATCGAGAAGTCAATAGATAAAGTGTCCTTCTTCTGTTTTACCACCTTCCAACCAACAGGCTTCGGGTCGTAAGCAAGCCCGTAACTAACCATTCTTTTTTTTTTTTTTGGGGGGGGGGGGGGGGGTGTATCATATCGGGGCCCGACGGCTCGGTCATATCCCTCAAATATTACCTATATATCAAAGACGTACGCGCTACAAGTATACTTTATATTAATGAAATACTTACATGTGAGGGAATTTATTGAGTTTTATGACAGTGCTGTCAATTACACACCAGCTAGGTAGAGGTGCCCGACATGTGGGTGCTTTCAACAGGTCATGGCCATAAAAATCATCTGTTAGTAGTTTACTCTCTCGTGATGGGGGTGGGGTGGGGGTGGCGGTGGCGTTGCGGTAACCGGTTTTCGTCAGATCAACGAAGTTAAGCAATGTCGAACCCGGTTAATCCTTGGATGGATGACCGTCTGAGCGATCGATTCGGACTCCCGCGTTGTGTCCTTGGGTCACATAGCAACCACGGGTCATAAAAATCATTTGTTACTAGTTTACTCTCTCGAGATGGGTGAAGGGGTGGCGGTTGCGTTGCGGTAACCGGTTCTCGTCAGATCAACGAAGTTAAGCAACGTCGAGCCCGGTTAGTCCCTGGATGGGTGACCGTCTGAGCGATCGATTCGGACTCCTGTGTTGTGTCCTTTGGAAAAGCACTTAACCCCGATTGTCCGCATGGGGCACGATGACGACGTGTGCTAAGGCGTACTGCACGTTGATGGTGCGCATGTCTTCAACCAATCTAACCCTGCCTGTGCTGCAGTACGGCGTTACGATGTTGGAGAGCTGGCAGCTGCTCGTCGTTGCTCAGAGGTTCTCTTCGGGTAGTCCGGCTTCCCCCACCTGTAAAACTGTCACCGACACAATATGACCTTGGCTGTTAAAGTGTCGTAAAAAATCTAAATAAATAAAAGTTCCTCACTCCTTAGATGTGGAATTCTACCGATATATTGAGGAAGGCATTTATTGCACTTTCTAATCTGAACGCTAAAATCAGATGGGTTAAAAATCGACCCAAATCATCTGGATTGAGTGAATATGAAACCCAATTAGGTTCAAATTCACTCAACCTAATTAATTTCTCAACCCAGTAGATTTGGGTTGATCTTTAACCTAATTGATTATAGAGTGTGAGTACATTTTTGTCGGGTAAGCAAGAGATTTTATTACATGCCTGTTCTATGAAATCCTCATCTTCAGCAACACGAAATGAAATTCCGGAACTAATTTTAAATAGAATATTAGTTACCCCGTGTCTGATCACGTGGTACGGGTTTTTACCTACCCGAAGCCAGCCGTATCCCATGAGGCCGAAGGCCGTATCCCATGAGGCCGAAGGCCGAATGGGATACGGCTGGCTTCGGGTAGGTAAAAACCCGTACCACGTGATCAGACACGGGGTAACTAATTTATCTATTGACTTTCTGTTTTAGAAGTACAATCTATTTCATGTGTGAACACACACAGCATGAGATCTTTTATCTTCCTTTGTTGAGCCATACAGGTTTCTGTGGAATTTTTGTGCAAAAGAGTTTTTGCGAAAATATGCCGATATGACTAGTATAAAAAAAAATATTGAATTTATTTTTTTCTTTTTTGTCTCAAAAACATAGCTTATGAACCCCACATCGGAGGGTACTCGACAAGCTCATTCCAGTAAGGGGTCATGAGCTATATTTTGGAGATAAAAAATTAAAATATAATACATGAACACTGTAAAACTGAATGACGCGTCTTCTATGGGGTATGGACAATTTGTAGATTTCGGAACGAGGCTTCCACTGGGTATGGGAAATTTGTCAGTGGCTGGGCGGACGTATCGTGGGTTTCATGAATATGGTCTCATACCACGTATCTATCAACCAATCAAATAAAAAAAAACACTTTAGTCAATAGATAAGGGAAATTCCACTGGCATTTCCAATAAATTGTGCAACGCAATTACAATTTGAATTCCTAGCAATAGCTGAAAGTCGTCCCCTGAGTGCCAAGGTGTCCAATGTGCCAGTAATCACATAAAAAACATTGTAACTATGGGACGAAATAGCAACACGGGTTCCCCTCGCAAATTTGCGGCGATAAGGCCTAAAAAAATAATAATCTGTTTCTCAGGCCCTCCCGCATGGTCCTTTTGGCTGCCGCATGCTCTCTTTTTCTAACCACATTAAACTTTAAAAAAATAAAAATTAAATGGTTTATGTCTGATATTTTACTCAAGTTAAAAAAATTGATAAATTTGTCCCCTGAGAGCAAAAAGGCTTTGCAATGCTCTCAAGGGACGAAATTCACCACCCCCATGCTATTCCATAGATTATGAGGCCTAAAACATAAACCAAGAACATGAACTTTTGATGGTAAAGAAATAATTACAGAATTAAAAAAATAAAATAAAAAACCGCTCGCACGCATGCAATTTTACAAATAATGTCCTGAGAAACAGAAGATCTACTTTGTGTGGCCGAAAATGTGTTCTTTTGTTGATACTTGTCAAATGAATTGCTGAGTGTCTTTCTTATAATTGTTTTTTTTGACGTAAAGGCGTGGAATACACACAGGATGACACACGCGTGTGACTGAGTTGATCGATATGGCAGTTGTGCCACCGCGGAAGGATAAAACTTACGGCCTGTGGCCTCTCGTTTTATCATTCCACGCTGGCACTCGTGTCATATCGATTAACTCATTCACACGAGTGTGTTGATCTGTGTATTTTCACGAACTGAGTACACCAAAGCGTGAGTACATTTTCGTGAGTACTTGGTATTTCATAATTTCTTGCCCAACCTCTGTCTGATGAAACCTAGATACAGGATTTTTATTTCGGGGGGAGGGGTCATCTCACCCCGCCCCCTCAAGACACACCCAGAAGTTACACCCCTGGCCGTGAGATGGTTGAAGTAGAAGAAACAGAGCGGACTAATCTATGAGCTGGAATTCATCGGTCGGATATTGTTTATAGAGCTCACATTTTCCACTGTGTACCCGTACCCGGCTTACGCCATTTCTGCTCGCAGCTCATCAAAATACCACTGAAAAACAAAGCTGATTAAAAATAAAATTGGTGTGGTTCTCTTGCTTTATTTTCTCAATACATATTTTATTAATTTTGGTTCAGTCTGCAACTGATCTATTTACTGTCATTATCTGTCTCTTCGTTCAGTTTTAATCTTCTGGTCTTTCTGGAAGAAGAAAATAAATATACATTTCATGGTAGGAAATCAGGGATGATTTAATCATTTTCACGCGGGAAATATTTTCATCCTTCGTCTTTAAAACTTAGCTTATTTCCTCTCATTGAAATGAACCCGTCGTACTCGTTCCAACGTCATGTATTAAGCTGTGCCCGTTAGGAAGAAAATATAAATTATTACCACTTTATCGGGCGTTCTCTAGTACATTAACAGAATTTCACAGGGCATAACATGAACGTAACACTCAACTTAAAAAAGTCACTTGACGTGTCGGCCCGTTAATGAGTGAAAACTCTCTTTAACAGCCCGCCACATCACGTGATTTTTGTTCCTTGCTGTCGTTCACTCGGAAATAGAAATGGCTTCAACTTGTAAACAATATGATTTTATTTTAATTATTAAATATGTAAAATGTCGAGTTAAGTTAGCCCCATAAGAACAAGCACCTGTATCCATGTAAGTAAGTCTGTATACATTGTAATCCTTTATTCCTGACTTGAAAGCGGTAAGCATCGGGTCTGTTTTTAAGTTTTCTAACTTCGTTGCAATTGAAAGCGTACCAGAGTGATAATCATATGACACCAGTTTGTTTGACAACAGACGATATTCATATCTCGTCCCCGGAGTTCCAGTGTGTTCTATGTGCCAGTAGGCACATAGAACACATTGGAACTCAGGGGATGATCTGTGGAATTTGAAAACTTTAAAAAATGCCATGTAAGATACAGGGTTAATACTTTCTCAGACTCGCAGTGGTAATAATAGTTATAACATGACTTGAATGAATGAAAGGTTTTAGCGCGCCGAAGGCGCGCAGGGACGATATGAGATTTACCAATCCCTTGCGACCCGATTAACCTTCTTTTATTTCACTTGCATCACACAGGCCTAGCTTCCTATTGCCTAAAATGGAGTCTGAGGTGGAATGCACGCGGTTAGAATTTCCGGCAGATTACGTTAGAGTGATAGATTGTCAATAATCAATCCCTCAACGCCATTAAGACTATTAGAGAGTGGGCTTTATTCGGTCCCAGCTTGGCAATGGTAGAGGTTTGATTTCCACCATGGTGGCGAGTCAGAATATAATTTTGTGCGATGGCAAATTTAAGGAAGAAGAGAAAAGAAAACCAAACAGCAACGTCGGTTTGGTAGCGGCCCCGGTATATCACCATAGCGGTTACAAAAAGGAGTGGAGAAAGCTCCAACAGTTTAGTTTTGAAAAACCGAAAGTCATCCATCAAGCCTTCTGGGAGATAGGATGCCGTATGCGATTATGAGGTATCTGGTTATCCTTCGAGAATTCCAAATGACCTCCCCACCCACCCAAAAAAACCCTAAATAAATAACAAAAAGCCCTTAAAAGGGCTGTGCTGGCAAGATTGTTTCAGTCCTTGCCTTGGTCTTATTTAGGTTTTCTGCACATCTTTGCATGAGGAATGTTTCAATCCCTCATAGTTTGTCATTCAGTTTTGGTCGTGTGTCTGATGAGATAGAGGAGGTAGAAAAGATAGAGAGCTGGAAATTAGAGCAATTCCGTTTTTAATTTACGACTGTTCCGTCCGACTTTCTCTCGGGCCTTTTATAAGCTGTCGGGCTGTTATTCACACCTGTTGGGCCGTTAATAAACCACAATGGTCAAAGTCATGTTATTGTTATATTCACGTTGTTCAAGAAATCTTTTCAGATATCATCTCCTACTAGAGTTATGTAATGGATTAGATGCAGTGATCTCGAATTTTACGAAATACTGGTTTAATATTCCTTTAATGATTACAAATGAGCAGCCATTCACAGCAAGGTAATGTTGGAAGTCGAAACTGAAAATCATTCTGAAACATGCAGTTTATTTCAGACTGATCCAGTACATGGAGACTGGCTTACCCCCAAAATACACTCTGCCGAAAAGCCGCCGGATGTCGTAGAAATAAATGCAGCAGAAGAAACATTGAGGGAGTTTTACCTTTTTGCTAATAACTTGGTTGTTTCTAAACGGATTTTGACAATATTTCGTATCTGACTTGATATGCATGTTCAACACCTCATGACGCAAATAGGGGACATCCATGTTTTTCACAAGAGTTATGGCCCTTTATTTAAATGGAATATTTTCGATCTTCAACAAACGTCAATCGATTTGACCGGTATTTGCCACATTAGTTTTAAGGAACAATATACTGATCGAGTACGAAAATGGGCTCGGTCCGATGTACGGTTTTCACAAGAGTTAAAAATCGACTAATTTTGAGCCTGATAGGCGATAACTTCAACAAACGGCAGCCAATGCGACTGATATTTGACACAGGAGTTTCTTGATTGAGTTCGAAAACGGGCTCGGTCCGGTGTAGGGCAGCAGAATTATTGGGCTAACGTGTTCATTTTTGCAAATTTTATGCTTGATAGCACGATAATTAAAACAAATGTCAACCGACTCGATTCATTTTTGTAATATGGTTTGTTTAATTTTGTGCTCGATAACACAATAATTTGGACAAACGTCAACTGATCCTATTCATTTTCTTTATGTGGGTTTCCAGGAGCATTTTCTTGATCGAGTTCGAAAATGGGCTCGCTCCGATATATACGGCAGCAGAATAATTGTGCTGTCTTTGCCATTTTTTGCAAACTGTGTGCTTGATAGCGCCATAACGTGAACAAATGTTAACCGATTTTATTTGTTTATATTATATGGGTTTCAAGGAGAATTGTCTCGATCGAGTTCGAAAATTGCACGGTCAGATGTACGGTAGCAGAATTAATGGGCTGACTTTTTACAAATTAGTTATGTAGAAAAGTTACTCTGATGCTTTTTAGTTCATAGCCACCGTTGCGTTAGCACGAAAACTCGATCCCGTATCGGTGATGTGAACTGTTCCTTTTGTATCCCGTTTTGTATTTCGAAAGCTGGAAATATAATTATTGCCTTATTTCGACATTGTGTCACTTGCGAATTGAAATACCTGGGTCTGACATGTTCAGAAGATGAGTTGAAAATGCCCTATTTTAATGGAACGGTCATTTTGTTTTCAAAATCTATTGAAGCAACTAGTCCTTCATCAGCCAACAGCTACAGTACGATCGTCCTGGAAAGGTCAAAAGCAACGCGTGGGTAATATTTCCACTCACACGTTAACAGTGAGTCGCCGACATAAAACAATTGAATTGTCATAAAATTTGCAATGAATGAAGCACCAGGTACGACCTGGTGCTTCTTTGATTGAATATTTGCTAAAAACTACTGATTATTGATTGAGAATAGCGCTCGTTGGCAAAACTGTCTACGCGTGGATTTTTACCATTCCATGGCGGCGGTAGCTGTACTATGGCTGTCACGATTTTTGAATTTTATGAATCGATTAATCGTCGCAAATAATCGATAATAATCGATTAATTGTACCAAGATGACCTCCCACCATTCTCCCTATCTATGAAGTCGTTAAAAATGAAGTTCCAGTCAGTTGACTAACCTCAAGTAAACAACGAATTCGATCCTCTTTTAGGTACATTCAAAGCTTTGATGTTCTGAGCTTTTGAAACGCCAGTGTAATAATCAAGGCCGATCGTCAGTTGCGAACTTCGCAACTGCCGACCGGTCTTCATTACTGCACTGACGGTTCAAAAGTTCAGAACATGAAAGCTTTGAATGTACCTAAAAGACAAATGCTTCTAATGGATTCTTGAGGTTTAACGTCAATGTTCTTAACCCTTTACCTTTAGAAACAAAAGTTTCTTCATCAAATGTTCTTTTAATTATTAAACGTCTAAAACGGGATACAATTTACCGATTATTCGACAACGAAAAATACTAATCGATTTTGCCGTGAGCGATCAACAATCGATTGATCGAGACAGCCCTAGGCTGTACTACAACGTTGATCAACTTGCGGTGGAGGCATCTTTTATGTGCAGTTAAAACTAAAAGTCCTGTCATGAAATGCGCACAAATAGCACGTACATCTGCGCGTTAATCTACGCGTTATGACCATAGAAAGGCTATCAAATTCTGTACATATGGCCTGCGCACAAGCAATGCTTCAGCCAATGGGCCTCCGGGTAACCCGGAGGTCCAATGGCAGAAACATTGCCTGTGTTTGCAGTAAGTAACCAGGAGAACCTGCCACGCTTTGGATGCCATTATGGCAATTGCGCGCAATTCCTACGCGCAGTTATGCCTAGATCAGCGCACGGATTATGACAGGACTTCTAGTTTTAACTGTAGGTCTAAGACATCCAAGCATTCCCAATGATTTGTAGCCAACTATCACAGTGACATAGAAAGCTACCTGATCCGAAATAGTTTTTGCCCTGCGCACTCCTAAATCGATATAACAAAATTTCAGCCTTCCATTTTCTCATAATGCTACTAAGGGTTCAACTTATTCAGTCTGGTTTGACATAGCTCGAACAAGACTGCATTAGTTAAATTTCTAGTTGCATTGTGGATAACATTTGCAGTTTGAAAATTCGTTATTTTAGTATCAGTGTACACCATTAATGCAGTTAAAACTAGAAGTCCTGTCATGAAATGCGCACGAATAGCACATCGATCTGCGCGTTAATCTACACGTTATGACAACAGTAAGGCTATCAAATTCTGTCCATATGACCTATGCCCAATCAATGCTTCAGCTAATGGACCTCCGGGTAACCCGGAGGTCCATTTGCGGAAACATTGCCTGTGTTTGCAGTAAGTAACAAGGAGAACCTACAATGCTGTGGATGCCATTCGATACGGCAATTGCGCACAATTAAGCCTAGATAAGCGCACAGTTCATGACTGGACTTCTAGTTTTAACTGTAGGTCAGTCGTTCGATTCCATTTGGCATTTTGCTGATTTGGTAACGATGTTCCCACAAACAGATCAATCTAAAGGTCTGTGTTTTGAAAAGCAGACGGGGAAATGGAGTCTAAAGGTTACAGCTGAGAGTTCTACAAAAAACCAAAAACGCTAAACCGACATCAATTAACGGAAATACAACATTATTCACTTGTCAGCAGCTTTAGCATACGACCCTATAGACATGTACTACATTACTTCATTACTACCATTACTACTAATACTACTTCCAATACTACTACTACTACTACTATCAGAGACTAATTCGATTAAACCAGAGTTTTAAATATATTTTTCTCTATATTGCGACATCAGAAACGTTCGGCTCAACGTGCTTGTTTGAACTTTCTCCAACCCTTTTCGTCCAAGCGGAAATTTTCCGAATTTGTGTTCCTAAATATATCACGCTGTCTTTTTCTTAAAATGAGTGTCTACAAATTCCCATTTTCTGTTTGCGTTTGTATTTCCAAGTTTTTCTGAGGTGCTTTTGGGTTGTGTGTGTGAAATACATCAACCCCTGCCTCCAGCCCGTGTGTTCTTGTTACTTTCAATCTTCTCCTTTGTGTGAATCGGAAAGCCAAGAGCGTATATACTTACGTGTAAAGAATACCGAATTTGCTAAGAGACCTCCACATGTCTCGTCAGGTGATCCAACACACTTCATGGAGCATTGTGCATCATCGGCCTTTCCATATTTGTCAAAGCCTCCATCGCCACAGAAACACTTATTTCCAGACTTAAAAAATAAAGACGATAGACTAGTCAAACAACATTTAACATTTTGAAACAATTTCGTCTGCAAGTACGTTTGGCATACAGGGGAAAACATTTCGAAACAATTTTGTCTACTTTTTTAAGAATAGCAAATTGTTTTTTTCACGAGTGTATGATAATAACAGTATATTACACAGTAATATAGTATCTGTCTATTATACGTTCCATTGAATACTACAGGTACGCCCGCCAAACTTGGCGAGCCGTGGTATTCCAAACAACTAAAGCCTTTATAAACTGGATGCGGTGCGAGCGTGTTGCGCGATAAATTAAAAATTTACAGTTTGTTTTTTGTGCAACAAGGCGCCACCTTCGGTGATTTAGCATTACAGATGTTCCTTGTTGCACTCAAGGGACGAATTATTCTTCTCGATTGGCATTTTTCAAAAGGGGTACCTCATATCAGATCTATACTGGCTACTCTGTCAATACAAAACGATCCTTTCAGCGATCAGATTAATTCAATCGCGACACAATGCACTTGTAGAACAAGATTTCGTAAATAAAATACCGTAAAATTAAAACTAAACTAAAATAGATATCAGACTCAAGCTTCTCGTATTTCTTTTTCGGCAGGTGAAGTTGAATAGTATTAAGAGAAGATAAGCAACGGCACAAAATTTCGATCGAATCGCGAACCGCGCGCGATTGATCGATCGAAATTATTTACTCGTTTTTGTGATATCATTTCTTCAAAATAAACAACAACATAAAAATGACCACGCTGGGACCAGTGTACAATGCGTTAATGTGATCACAAAAAACGTTCTGCTTAGCGATCAAATCACCATCCGATCATCAAACACTTTTACCTGTGTGTCGACAGTTCGCAAATAAACTACTGGAGAATCGAGACATCAGCCAAATCTAAACGGAAAGCATCCGAAAGTCAATATTCGTTTATTACTTTTTCGACGTGTGAGATAATTTTGAGCTGCTAGCCTATACGGGGACGCGGAAATTTTGTCCCCTTTTGTGATAACAGTACTGTACAAGTAAACAATTGTGATCACAGTACCGTAAAGTAAACTATTGTGATCACAGTACTGTAAAGTAAACTATTGTGATCACAGTACAGTACAAGTAAACTATTGTGATCACATACTACACAAGTAAACTATTGTAATCACAGTACTGTACAAGTAATCTATTGTGATCCCACTACTGTGCAAATAAACTATTGCAATCACAGTACTGTACAAGTGAACTATTGAGATCACCGCTCTGTACAAGTAAAACTGTTGTGATCGCAGTACTGTACAGGTAAAACTGTTGTGATCACAGTACAGTACAAGTAAACTATTGTGATCACAGAACTATACAAGTAAACTATTGTGATCACAGTACTGTACAAGTAAACTATTGTGATCACAGTACTGTACAAGTAAACTATTGTGATCACAGTACTGGACAAGTAAACTATTGTGATCACAGTACTATACAAGTAAACTATTGTGATCACAGTACAGTATAAGTAAACTATTGTGATCACATTACTGTACAAGTAAACTATTGTGATCACAGTACTGTACAAGTAAACTATTGTGATCACAGTACTGTACAAGTAAACTATTGTGATCACAGTACTGGACAAGTAAACTATTGTGATCACAGTACTATACAAGTAAACTATTGTGATCACAGTACAGTATAAGTAAACTATTGTGATCACATTACTGTACAAGTAAACTATTGTGATCACAGTACTGTACAAGTAAACTATTGTGATCACAGTACTGTACAAGTAAACTATTGTGATCACAGTACTGCACAAGTAAACTATTGTGATCACAGTACTGTACAAGTAAACTATTGTGATCACAGAACTATACAAGTAAACTATTGTGACCACAGTACTATACAAGTAAACTATTGTGACCACAGTACTGTACAAGTAAACTATTGTGATCACAGAACTATACAAGTAAACTATTGTGATCACAGAACTATACAAGTAAACTATTGTGATCACAGTACTGTACAAGTAAACTATTGTGATCACAGAACTATACAAGTAAACTATTGTGATCACAGAACTATACAAGTAAACTATTGTGATCACAGTACTGTACAAGTAAACTATTGTGATCACTACTGTACAAGTAAACTATTGTGACCACAGTACTGTACAAGTAAACTATTGTGATCACAGTACAGTATAAGTAAACTATTGTGATCACATTACTGTACAAGTAAACTATTGTGATCACAGTACTGTACAAGTAAACTATTGTGATCACAGTACTGCACAAGTAAACTATTGTGATCACAGTACTGTACAAGTAAACTATTGTGATCACAGAACTATACAAGTAAACTATTGTGACCACAGTACTGTACAAGTAAACTATTGTGATCACAGAACTATACAAGTAAACTATTGTGATCACAGAACTATACAAGTAAACTATTGTGATCACAGTACTGTACAAGTAAACTATTGTGATCACAGTACTATACAAGTAAACTATTGTGATCACAGTACAGTATAAGTAAACTATTGTGATCACATTACTGTACAAGTAAACTATTGTGATCACAGTACTGTACAAGTAAACTATTGTGATCATAGTACTGCACAAGTAAACTATTGTGATCACAGTACTGTACAAGTAAACTATTGTGATCACAGAACTATACAAGTAAACTATTGTGGTCACAGTACAGTACAAGTAAACTATTGTGATCACAGTACTGTACAAGTAAACTATTGTGATCACATACTACTACACAAGTAAACTATTGTAATCACAGTACTGTGCAAGTAATCTATTGCGATCCCACTACTGTGCAAATAAACTATCGCAATGACAGTACTGTACAAGTGAACTATTGAGATCACCGCTCTGTACAAGTAAAACTATTGCGATCGCAGTACTGTACATGTAAAACTGTTGTGATCACAGTACTGTACAAGTAAACTATTGTGATCAGAGAACTGTACAAGTAAACTATTATGATCACAGTACTGTACAAGTAAACTATTATAATCACAGAACTATACAAGTAAACTATTGTGATCACAGTACAGTACAAGTAAACTATTGTGATCACAGTACTGTACAAGTAAACTATTGTGATCACAGTACTGTACAAGTAAACTATTGTGATCACAGTACTGTACAAGTAAACTATTACGATCACAGTACTGTACATGTAAACTATTGTGATCACAGTGCTGTGCAAGTAAACTATTGTGATCACAGTACTGTACAAGTAAACTATTGTGATCACAGTACAGTACAAGTAAACTATTGTGATCACAGTACTGTACAAGTAAACTATTGTGATCACAGTACAGTACAAGTAAACTATTGTGATCACAGTACTGTACAAGTAAACTATTGTGATCACAGTACAGTATAAGTAAACTATTGTGATCACAGTACTGTACAAGTAAACTAATGCGATCACAGTACAGTACAAGTAAACTATTGTGATCACAGTACAGTACAAGTAAACTATTGTGATCACAGTACAGTACAAGTAAACTATTGTGATCACAGTACAGTACAAGTAAACTATTGTGATCACAGTACAGTACAAGTAAACTATTGTGATCACAGTACTGTACAAGTAAACTATTGTGATCACAGTACAGTATAAGTAAACTATTGTGATCACAGTACTGTACAAGTAAACTATTGTGATCGCAGTACAGTATAAGTAAACTATTGTGATCACAGTACTATACAAGTAAACTGTTGTGATCACAGTACTGTACAAGTAAACTATTGTGATCACAGTACAGTATAAGTAAACTATTGTGATCACAGAACTATACAAGTAAACTGTTGTGATCACAGTACTGTACAAGTAAACTATTGTGATCACAGTACTGTACAAGTAAACTATTGTGATCACAGTACTATACAAGTAAACTATTGTGATCACAGTACAGTATAAGTAAACTATTGTGATCACAGTACTGTACAAGTAAACTAATGCGATCACAGTACAGTACAAGTAAACTATTGTGATCACAGTACTGTACAAGTAAATAATGCGATCACAGTACTGTACAAGTAAACTATTGTGATCACAGTACAGTACAAGTAAACTATTGTGATCACAGTACTATACAAGTAAACTATTGTGACCACAGTACTGTACAAGTAAACTATTGTGATCAGAGTACTGTACAAGTAAACTATTGTGATCACCATACTGTACAAATAAACTATTGTGATCACACTACCGTACAAATAAATTATCGCAATCACTGTACTGTACAAGTGAACTATTGAGATCACCGTTCTGTACAACTAAAACTAAAACTATTGTAATCAGAGTACTGTAGAGGTAAAACTCTTGTGATTACAGTACTGTACAAGTAAACTATTGCGATCACAGTACTGTACAAGTAAAGTATTGTGATCAGAGTATGGTACAAAAAAAAAACTATTGTGATCACAGAACTATACAAGTAAACTATTATGATCACAATACTGTACACGTAAACTATTGTGATCAGAGTACTGTACAAGTAAACTATTGTGATCACCATACTGTACAAATAAACTATTGTGATCACACTACCGTACAAATAAATTATCGCAATCACTGTACTGTACAAGTGAACTATTGAGATCACCGTTCTGTACAACTAAAACTAAAACTATTGTAATCAGAGTACTGTAGAGGTAAAACTCTTGTGATTACAGTACTGTACAAGTAAACTATTGCGATCACAGTACTGTACAAGTAAATTAATGTGATCACAATATTGTACAAGTAAACTATTGTGATCGCAACATTGTACAAGAAAACTATTGTGATCACAGCACTGTACAAGAAAACTATTGTGATCACGAATGTACAAGTAAACTATTGTGATCACTACTGTACGAGTAATCTATTGTGATCCCACTACTGTGCAATAAACTATTGCAATCACAGTGAGGTACAAGTGAACTATTGAGATCACCGCTCTGTACAAGTAAAACTATTGTGATTGCAGTACTGTACAGGTAAAACTGTTGCGATCACAGTACTATACAAGTATACTATTGTCATCGCAGTACTATACACGTAAACTGTTGTGATAACAGCACTATACAAGCAAACTACTGTGATCACGGAACTGTACAAATAATCCATTGTGATCACAGTACTGTACAAGTAAACTATTGTGATCACAACATTGTACAAGTAAAATATTGTGATCACACTACTGCACAAGCACAACTATTGTGACCACAGTACAGTACAATTAAACTATTGTGATCACAGTACTATACAAGTAAACTATTGTGATCACAGTGCTGTACAACTAAAACTGTTGTGTTCACAGTACTGTACAAGTAAACTATTGTGATCACAGTACTGGACAAGTAAACTATTGTGATCACAGTACTATACAAGTAAATTATTGTGATCACAGTACTGTACAAGTAAACTATTGTGATCAGAGTACTGTAGAAGTAATCTATTGTGATCACAGTGCTATACAAGTAAACTATTGTGATCACAGAACTATACAAGTAAACTATTGTGATCACAGTACTGTACAAGTAAACTATTGTGATCACAGTACTATACAAGTAAACTATTGTGATCACAGTACAGTATAAGTAAACTATTGTGATCACATTACTGTACAAGTAAACTATTGTGATCACAGTACTGTACAAGTAAACTATTGTGATCACAGAACTATACAAGTAAACTATTGTGATCACAGTACTGTACAAGTAAACTATTGTGATCACAGAACTATACAAGTAAACTATTGTGGTCACAGTACAGTACAAGTAAACTATTGTGATCACAGTACTGTACAAGTAAACTATTGTGATCACATACTACTACACAAGTAAACTATTGTAATCACAGTACTGTGCAAGTAATCTATTGCGATCCCACTACTGTGCAAATAAACTATCGCAATGACAGTACTGTACAAGTGAACTATTGAGATCACCGCTCTGTACAAGTAAAACTATTGCGATCGCAGTACTGTACATGTAAAACTGTTGTGATCACAGTACTGTACAAGTAAACTATTGTGATCAGAGAACTGTACAAGTAAACTATTATGATCACAGTACTGTACAAGTAAACTATTATAATCACAGAACTATACAAGTAAACTATTGTGATCACAGTACAGTACAAGTAAACTATTGTGATCACAGTACTGTACAAGTAAACTATTGTGATCACAGTACTGTACAAGTAAACTATTGTGATCACAGTACTGTACAAGTAAACTATTACGATCACAGTACTGTACATGTAAACTATTGTGATCACAGTGCTGTGCAAGTAAACTATTGTGATCACAGTACTGTACAAGTAAACTATTGTGATCACAGTACAGTACAAGTAAACTATTGTGATCACAGTACTGTACAAGTAAACTATTGTGATCACAGTACTGTACAAGTAAACTATTGTGATCACAGTACTGTACAAGTAAACTATTACGATCACAGTACTGTACAAGTAAACTATTGTGATCACAGTACTGTACAAGTAAACTATTGTGATCACAGTACAGTACAAGTAAACTATTGTGATCACAGTACTGTACAAGTAAACTATTGTGATCACAGTACAGTACAAGTAAACTATTGTGATCACAGTACTGTACAAGTAAACTATTGTGATCACAGTACAGTATAAGTAAACTATTGTGATCACAGTACTGTACAAGTAAACTAATGCGATCACAGTACAGTACAAGTAAACTATTGTGATCACAGTACAGTACAAGTAAACTATTGTGATCACAGTACAGTACAAGTAAACTATTGTGATCACAGTACAGTACAAGTAAACTATTGTGATCACAGTACAGTACAAGTAAACTATTGTGATCACAGTACTGTACAAGTAAACTATTGTGATCACAGTACAGTACAAGTAAACTATTGTGATCACAGTACTGTACAAGTAAACTATTGTGATCACAGTACAGTATAAGTAAACTATTGTGATCACAGTACTGTACAAGTAAACTGTTGTGATCACAGTACAGTATAAGTAAACTATTGTGATCACAGTACTATACAAGTAAACTGTTGTGATCACAGTACTGTACAAGTAAACTATTGTGATCACAGTACAGTATAAGTAAACTATTGTGATCACAGAACTATACAAGTAAACTGTTGTGATCACAGTACTGTACAAGTAAACTATTGTGATCACAGTACTATACAAGTAAACTATTGTGATCACAGTACTATACAAGTAAACTATTGTGATCACAGTACAGTATAAGTAAACTATTGTGATCACAGTACTGTACAAGTAAACTAATGCGATCACAGTACAGTACAAGTAAACTATTGTGATCACAGTACTGTACAAGTAAACTAATGCGATCACAGTACTGTACAAGTAAACTATTGTGATCACAGTACAGTACAAGTAAACTATTGTGATCACAGTACTATACAAGTAAACTATTGTGACCACAGTACTGTACAAGTAAACTAATGCGATCACAGTACTGTACAAGTAAAGTATTGTGATCAGAGTATGGTACAAAAAAAAAACTATTGTGATCACAGAACTATACAAGTAAACTATTATGATCACAATACTGTACACGTAAACTATTGTGATCAGAGTACTGTACAAGTAAACTATTGTGATCACCATACTGTACAAATAAACTATTGTGATCACACTACCGTACAAATAAATTATCGCAATCACTGTACTGTACAAGTGAACTATTGAGATCACCGTTCTGTACAACTAAAACTAAAACTATTGTAATCAGAGTACTGTAGAGGTAAAACTCTTGTGATTACAGTACTGTACAAGTAAACTATTGCGATCACAGTACTGTACAAGTAAATTAATGTGATCACAATATTGTACAAGTAAACTATTGTGATCGCAACATTGTACAAGAAAACTATTGTGATCACAGCACTGTACAAGAAAACTATTGTGATCACGAATGTACAAGTAAACTATTGTGATCACTACTGTACAAGTAATCTATTGTGATCCCACTACTGTGCAATAAACTATTGCAATCACAGTGAGGTACAAGTGAACTATTGAGATCACCGCTCTGTACAAGTAAAACTATTGTGATTGCAGTACTGTACAGGTAAAACTGTTGCGATCACAGTACTATACAAGTATACTATTGTCATCGCAGTACTATACACGTAAACTGTTGTGATAACAGCACTATACAAGCAAACTACTGTGATCACGGAACTGTACAAATAATCCATTGTGATCACAGTACTGTACAAGTAAACTATTGTGATCACAACATTGTACAAGTAAAATATTGTGATCACACTACTGCACAAGCACAACTATTGTGACCACAGTACAGTACAATTAAACTATTGTGATCACAGTACTATACAAGTAAACTATTGTGATCACAGTGCTGTACAACTAAAACTGTTGTGTTCACAGTACTGTACAAGTAAACTATTGTGATCACAGTACTGGACAAGTAAACTATTGTGATCACAGTACTATACAAGTAAATTATTGTGATCACAGTACTGTACAAGTAAACTATTGTGATCAGAGTACTGTAGAAGTAATCTATTGTGATCACAGTGCTATACAAGTAAACTATTGTGATCACAGTACTGTACAAGTAAACTATTGTGTTCACCATACTGTACAAGTAAACTATTGTGGTCACGGTACTCTACAAGTAAACTGTTGTGATCACCATACTGTACGAGTAAACTATTGTGCTCACGGTACTGTACAAGAAAACTATTGTGATCACAGTACTGGGCAAGTAAACTATTGTGATCACTACTGTAGAAGTACAACTCTTGTGATCACAGTACTGTACAAGTAAACTATTGTGATTACAGTACTGTACAAGCAAATTATTGTGATCACAGTCCTGTACAAGTAATCTATTGTAATCACTACTGTACAAGTAAACTATTATGATTGCAGTACTGTAAAAGTAATCTATTGTGACCACAGTACTGTACAAGAAAACTATTGTGATCACGTTACTGTACAAGTACAACTCCTGTGACCACTCTACTGTACAAGTACAACTCCTGTGATCACAGTACTGTACAAGTAAACTATTGTGATCACAGCACCGTACAAGTAAAATTAATGTGATCACAGTTCTGCCCAAGTAAAACTCTTGTGATCACAGTATTGTACAAGTAAACTCTTGTGATCACAGTAATGTACAAGTAAATTACGGTCGCTAGGTTGTTTTGAACCTAACATACGTTAACTATACATTTGTTGTTAGTGTTATTTGTGACATTAAATTGATATCAATTAACGTTTCTGGGTAGCTTTCTGGAACTATTTACTCATGCGGCAACTAATTCCGCCACTGAAAGCGGTCTGTTGGATATCCGCAGATTTGAATCAATTTGAATCACTAGCTATAGCTAAAAATAACAACACGGGTTTCCATTGCAAATTTGATTGGCGATAAAATGTGTTCTTTTTGGTGATAGTACCTGTTGTCAAATGAATTGCGGAGTGTCCTTCTGATAATTGCTTTTTATAGACGTGAATGCGTGTAATAAACACAGGACGACACACGCGTGTGAATGGGTTAATTTAATCGAAGTGGCATTTGTACCATCGCGGAAGGATAAAACTAGAGGCCTGCAGCCTCTCGTTTTATCCTTCCGCGCTGGTACTCGTGCCATATCGATTAACCCATTTACATGCGTGTGTCGTTCTGTGTATAAACTGGAATGTTTGTCGCTTTCGAAGCAATTCTTTTGCATCAATTCGAGATTAAAACGTAAAAATATTGTTTATATATGCAATACAATATGATGATATTATTTTATTCGTGACTAGCAGGTGAAATACGAACCTTCCATTCGCGACCTCGAAACATTTTATATTTCACCTTTTAGTCACTCAGGAAATAATTGTGGTAACCCTATCGAACCGCAGATGACGATGGAAAACATATGATCTAATGTGGACGTATTATGTCTTTTTAACCCTTTACCCAACGCAGACGATATCAAAATTTATTATTTTAAAAGTCATTTTTTCAAATTTTTCAAAACATTTCAACAAAACCATATCATGTGACCCCTCGTTGGAACGAGCTCGTTCCAATGAGGGGTCACATGATATGGTTTTGTTGACATTTTTGGAAAAATAATATTTTTTCAACTGCTGAATTTGCATATTACGCGGGCGGATGCGGCCGATTCGTTGGGTAAAGGGTTAAAGACCGTTCTCATCGCCATCCCTGGCTTGTGTCATCATAAAAGTCGACATCTGCTACGGTTATATCCCTTGAAAGTATTAGAAGAGCGAAGAAGGACCAATAAAGAAGTAGGTAATTGTGGAGAAAAACACCAACGACCCCATAATAATAAAAACAAAGTTGCTTGACAAGTTTTTGTGATTAGCGCCTTGCCGCATATGGCCGTCCAGGTTGGGAAATTGGTTAAACTGTCAAACGGTCATGACGTTATACATTTTCATGGCTGACAATTTTCGTCATTGCAAGAGATTTACAGAAAAGCGTGGAGCGCGGTGATTCAGTGGTTACGGAATTCGTCAAACCAAAAGGTCCATCAAAATAAAACAAAGAAACGAACAACTGAAACACTACAATGAACTCAATTCATAGACGCAAATGATATGCAAAGAAGTCCAGGGAGGGAGGAATAAGATAAAGTCTTTGTTGTAAGATAAATTGGTTATTACCTCCAAGTGAGTTTCCGAGATGGTGTATTGAAATCCCGACCTCTTCTCTGGGTCAGATGTCGACGAGATCGTAAGGGCATGGTGATAATAACCCATATTGATGAGAACGCTCGTTACAAACAAATGGCAATCGAGTAGTCATGAAAAAGTGTATATTATTATTATTTCCAAGAAGTACTTTCCTAAAATCACAGTTCAATCGCCGACACAGGTAACTACGTTATGTTCATGGTCAAGGCAATTAATTAATCCTGATTGCCCACGTGGTGGAACCGAGGCGCTGTGTACTAAGGCGTACTGCACGTCAATGGTGCACTTGTTTTAACAAATGCTAACCCTGTTTATATGGAGTTAAAGTGTGGGGAGACTGACAGTTGCTCGCCGCTGCTCGATGGTTCTCCCAGAAGACTCTAGCTTCCTCCACTCGTAAAATACCCAACACGATGTCACTCTGGCTATTGAAAGTGCCGTTAAGCCTCGATGAAAATGCTTGATCTTTAAAAGATTTTTTGTCGATCTCTTTTCACATGAGATTCGACAATATTGTGGGTGAGAAACGCGGACTGATGAACAATAAATAAATAAAAGAGACTTAATTTCTAGAAGCTACCAGTAAATTTTACACTAAGGGTATGTGAATTTCATTTTAATATTGAAAACTGAAATTTCGAAATGTTAGCGAATTTGTTGTCATCGATCTGCGCATCATTTCTGCATGTCTAGGAATTTCATATAAAAAATGAAAATTGAAATTTCGAAATGTTAGCGAATTTGTATCCTTGATCTACTCCATTATTTCTACGCATCTGACACTTATAGTTAAAACTAGAAGTCCTGTCACGAACTGTGCGCTTATCTAGGCTTAATTGCGCGTAGGAATTGCGCACAATTACCATATAGAATGGCATCCAAAGCACGGCAGGTTCTGGTTACTCATAGCAAACACTGGCAATGTTTCTGCCAATGGACCTCCGGATTACCCGGAGGTCCATTGGCTGAAACATTGTTTATACACAGGCCATATGTACAGAATTTGATAGCCTTACTGTGGTCATAACGCATAGATTAGCGCGCAGATTAACATACTATTTGTGTGCAGTTCATGACAGGACTTCTAGTTTTAACTGTAGTACGTCGATCTGCGCGTTAATCTATGCGTTATGGCCATAGTAAGGCTATCAAATTCTATACATATGGCCTGTGCACAAGCAATGTTTCAGCCAATGGACCTCCGGGTAACCAGGAGGTCCACTGGCAGAAACATTGCCTGCGTTTGCACTGAGTAACCAGGAGAACTTTGGATGCCATTCGATATGACAGTTGCGCACAATTCATACGCGCAATTAAGCCTAGATTAGTGCACAGTCCGTGACAGGACTTTTAGTTTTAACTGTATGTTGGACACAAAGGCTGGTTTTAGATTGGGGAATGGTCGATTTGCACCACTGTGTCGGTCGATTTGTACCATCGAAAAAAGTTGATTTGCATGATCGAAAAAGTCGATCTGTACCATGGGCAGTTGATTTGCACCACTCAAAAATGGACACTAGGGCCGGCATGTTGGTGATTTACTTAATACGAAAGAATTTTCAAGCAAATGTATTTGATAAAGCACAGTAAAGAAAATAATATAGATAAACATAACAAACACCAAAACCATTTTTCAAATGGGATTTATCTTCTTTGACTACATACAGTTAAAACTAGAAGTCCTGTCACGAATAGTGTGCTTATCTAGGCTCAATTGCGCGTTGGAATTGCGCACAATTGCCATATCGAATGGCACCCAAAGCACGGCAGGTTCTCCTGGTTACTCATAGCAAACACATGCAATGTTTCTGCCAATGGACCTCCGGGTTACCCGAAGGTCCATTGGCTGAAACTTGCTTGTGCACAGGCCATATGTACAGAATTTGATAGCTTTACTATGGACATAACGCGTTCAATAACGCGCAGATTAACGTGCTGTTTGTGCGCATTTCATGACAGGACTTCTAGTTTTAACTGTATAGTATGGGAATTTCAAATAACAAGTTGAATCAACGATCTGTGTATCATCTCAAGAACTTCTAACAATTACCTGGAAGGTAATATAACTAGAGGTAGCCGTCAAGGGTGGCAAATCCCTTCCGAAAATGGCCCTGATACAGTAACCTTGGTGATATATTACATTAAATTAACACAGCCACTGTTGGTATTATTTACTCAAATAACACAGCGGTAACCGGTTCTCGTCAGATCACTGAAGTTAAGCAACGCCAAGCCCGGTTAGTCCCCAGTACCAGTATTCGATGTCATGTCAAGTTTGGTTTCGATCGGGACCGATAAAATTTCAAGTTCAATGTCATTGTGACCTTCCCCTTTGGCACAATGACCTAAAATATGTAGGGTTCTTCCTCTCATCATGCTCAACCCAGCTGCCAAGTTGGGTGTCGATCAGGAATGCATAATTTTAATAATTAAGAGAGGGGAAACCATCTCCGATTGATAAAATTTCAATTTCAAGGTTACTGTGACCTTGACCTTTGAATAACCTACAAATAAATAAAGTTCTTCCTTTCACCATGCTCAACCCACAGGCCAACTTTAGTATCGATCGAGCAAGCAAAAGTTCAGTTAGAGAAGCCAACTCTGGTAAACGCTTAAGGGCAAGGTCGCTGTGACCTCAACTTTTTGCACAATGACCTCAAAATAAATAAGATTCTTCCTATCATCATGTCCAACCCACATGCCAAGTTTAGTTTCACTTGACCAAGTAGAACTTTAATTACAGAGCGGAAACGAACACTGATAAAGTTTGAAGCTCAAGGTCACTGTGACCTTGGCCTTCGGCACAATGATCCCAAAATGAAAAGAGTTATCCCTCTCGTCATGCCTAATCCACATCCCAAAATTGGCTTCAGTCGGCGTAGCAGAACTTTAATTACAGAGCGCAAACCAACATTGATAAAAGATTAAAGTTCATGGTCACTGTGACTTTGACCATTGGCACAATGATCCCAAAATAAATAGGGTTCTTCCTCCTATCATGCCTAACTCACATGCCAAGTTTGGTTTCAGTCGGCCAAGCGGAATTTTAGTTTGAGAAAGGAAACCGACTCCGTCTACACACGGAGGGACAGACGAACGGACAGAGCCACGGCTATATCCCTCCGAAATTTAAATTTCGAGGGGAGAAAAATTAAGAATCCTGCTTTTTTACAATTTTGTTTCCAATCAGTGTGAAGTTGGACTGTTTTCCTCCATTGAAACCCCTTTTAAAAGTAAGAAAACGGCGTTTTGACCATCGTTTGATATTCTGTAACTTTTATTCTATTTATTATATCAATATAATACAGACACTATCCTTTCCATTAGTATAAAAGACTAGGAAGTGAGATTTGAAAACTGTTTTCCTGTGAAGAATAAAATCTTGTAAATTACTCTAAAAATACGTTCCCTAAATAAAGACACTTAGCTTTTGGTACGAATAAATAAGTATAATACTGATAGATATTTTTAATGATGGACTATCTGTGAACTGGATGCTTTTAGTATGCCAAAGAGTGTCCTTTTGTTACTTTTAATAAACAAAAATAACAGACAGCCATTTGACCTGTTCATTGTTTGCGAGTAGTGGGAGTGTGATAGATCGTCTCAATTCAGCCGGACCCCGGAAGTGACGTCATGTTACTTGACCCAGTGGCGCCATGTTGTGTTGTTATGGTAACCGGCGTAAGCGGCAATCTTGTGACGTCATCCCCATAGTGATGCGTGGTGTTAGTGCGCATGCGCAGCGCGTGTTGTTAGGGTGATACGTATTTCCGTAGGCCATCTTGTATACTGGAGGCCGCCATCTTGGTTTCTATGGTAGCACGTGGTTGCTATGTTACCCAATGGCTTACCTAGCCCTCGTGGCCTCATACGACAAAAAAGGACTGCCGAAGGCTATATGTTTTCCAAAAAGGGGTGCCGAAACTGGGGTGCCTCGGGATATGGCTGTTAAATACCGAGATGAGGCTATGAGGGGTAGTAAATGAGGCTTCATTGGGGGATTTTTTCATGGCCCTCATGCTCTCAAAAGAAAATGAGGCTATGAGGGATAGTAAATGAGGCCTCATTGGGGGCTTTTACATATCCCTCATGACCTCATACGACAAAAAAGGGGTGTCAAAGGCCATATGTTTTCCAAAATATGGGATTCCATGGGTTATGGCTGTTAAATACCGAGATGAGGCTAAGAAGGATAGTAAATGAGGCCTCACTAAGGGATTTTTTCATGGCCCTCATGGCCTCAAAAGAAAATGAGGCTATGAGGGATAATTAATGAGGCCTAAATGAGGGCTTTCTTTTAGCCCTCATGGCCTCATACGACTGAAAAGGGATTCTCCAGCTACTATCCTCGACAAGTATCCTCAAATAATACAATACCAGGCCATAAGTACCCCCAGATACTGAAATGTGGCTAAGAGGGACAGTAAATGAGGCCTCACTGAGGGATTTTTTATGGCCCTCATGACCTCAAAAGAAAATGAGGTTAAGAGGGATAGTAAATGAGGTCTCATTGAGGGATTTCTCTTGGCCCCATACGACTAAAAAGGGTTTCCATAACCAGATACGTTTCACAAAAAGGGATTCCATGGGGCGTGGCCATTGGATATAGAGGTGATGAGACTCGGACAGGACTTCATTGTAATAAGGGGAGATAACTCTGCATAGAGATTATGGGAAATCAAGCAATCTGATTGGTTAGTTAGCGTCAGGAAAGTGAAGTGACTGGGTGATCGAGATAAATGAAACAACGGAATAGGGTCAGAACGAACAAGCCCAGCTGATAGGCTCTTCTTCTCTACTGGAGTATTCCCAAGGACAAAGGAACATGCCCAGGTAGACGAAAAATATTGCATGTATAGATAGAAGCAGAGAATTCTGAGAGAATTCGAAACAGTAAAACTTGTCGGGTTGTTTGTGGTAATTCTGTGAATCGAGGAATTACTCCTGGACAAAGGAACATACCCTCCGAACATACCCCTGTCCTATAAGAAGCCTTTCGGTCACATACATGTAGCAACCACGTGCTACCATAGAAACCAAGTCGGCGGCCTCCAGTATACAAAATGGATGACAGAAACACGTATCACCCTAAGTACACGCGCTGCGCATGCGCACTAACACCACGCATCACTATGGAGATGACGCCACAAAATGACTGCGCACGCGGGTTACCATGACTACACAACATGGCGCCACCAGGTCACGTGACTAAGACGTCACATGAGATCCGGCATGAGATCCGGACAACCGGCGGACGATCCGTCGCTCTCCTACTACTTTTGCGTTTATTAAAAGTAACATTTGGACCTTCCTCGCTTTTCTAATAAGTCCCTGGGAGATAAATTTATCGAAAGTCGATTTTCATGACGATATAAGTTGTGGATGTGGGTACGATCGGGAGAGTAGTATTTATTGAATAAGTTAATTGTGGAAATGGTTAACCGTTTTAGAAGACTTTACTACAAGCACACGTTCCAGATGGAACTCCCAGATAATAAGAACAACAGAATACGGCCTGCAAATTGTTAAATAGCTTGATTTATCATTTAGAACACAATGGTTAAGTAAAAATTCCAATGTCCAAAACCTCAACGTTTCGTCAGCAAAATGCCATTTATCTTTGGAAGGGATTCTCTGTAGCAGATAGCAAATGAAGTAATGTTCTGGATAAAAACAAACTTAATATTGCTGAGTCTGTTTGGATACACAGACTCAACTGTGTCTGGCCTTATGGTCTTAATGAATACGACCCGCTTGGATGTTAACAGTGTGCTAATTCCGTGAGCTTTGTTTATCTTTCATGTTTCACACCTTCTCTCTTCCCGGTTCTCTCTGTCTTCTCATTTCTCATTCTGTGTCTTCTCCTGATGAAGCTGGCATTTTGCTGACGAAACGTTGAGATTTTTAGATGGTTTTGGACATTGGAATTTTTACTTAACTATTATACAAGACTTTGTTCAAGTATCCGGTTTGTATGGCTGTGATCCCATCTTATGCTGTTCCAATGAAGATAGGTTTTTGTGGTGCCGTGCTATCTTTGTTATTAGAACACAATGTCAATAGATGTATTTATTTGAGAGGAAATGTATTAAACATTCGACAGTCAGGCCGGCATGATCCTTTTGGCTGCCACACGCTCTCTTCTTATAATCAATGCAGGGGAGCACGGTGGCTCAGTGGTAGACTATTGGACTTCTATGCGAGAGGTGCCGAGTTCGATCCCCGTCCGGGACGACCCGCGTTGTGTCCTTGGGCAAGGCACTTTATCCCGGTTGCCTGCATTGGGGCACGATGACGCCTTGTACAAAGGCGTACTGCACGTCGATGGTGCACATGTCTTCAACCACTGTTACCCTGCTGGGGCGGAGCTTGAACAGAGTTAGAATGTTGAGGAGCTGACAGTTGCTCGTCGATGCTCAGTGGTTCTCTCCGGATACTCCGGCTTCCTCCACTTGTAAAACTGTCGCGGTCACGATTAGTCAATGTGCATAAGTGTGTGACTTTAAACACCAATAAATAAAATATAAATAGAAAAATGGAAACTTAAAAAAATAATAATAGCGCGCGCAAAAGCAGCCCGAAGGGCTGCTTTGAAGCAAGCCTAATAGACAACGTGTACGTGAAATTGAAAAAACCAAGGAATGCTATGCCATCCAATCTAAACCGGAAACCGGAAGTAAAAACATGGGGAACCCCAGCTCTCGTTTTCAGAAGCGAACAAATCGAATGACGCCCCCTAAAAGCGAACGGTGTAATGCGAGCTTTCTCCTTAGATTCAGATTCAGATTCTTTATTTACGGTATACATATAAAAAAAAAACGTTTTACAGATAAATGTTTTACAGACAATGTATTCAGCATACCGTGGGAAGTGACATAGCCAGATTGGCTGTCTACCTGACACTCCCTAGAGAAATAAAAATCGCAACAGACTGTGATGAAGTGATCGGACTTGACGTAATTAGTCTAATTCCTAATGAGGGATGGGTGTTCATATTCTTTTGCCAATAATTTGTTCTCGTATAAAAAATAAGTTAGGGGGAAATAATTATAGATTCCAGCGGACGACTGGTACCTCAATATTGCTAATATCCCGAAACAACCTGCTTAATATATTGTTAACACAGTTCAGGGTTGCAAACAGTAACAACAGATCCCGTCATAAACTATCGTATAAATCTTGGAATAATACAAGTCTGTTAATGGGAGGTCCACATCGGCTGACACACGATGGGGCGCAAATAGCGGTGAATCAGCCCGTTTCAGTTTAAACTGGAACGGCTCCCCCGCGGTACCTCACGGTGTGACAGTCGGCATGACACGTAAATTATTTGTGCATTTTCACGGATCAAATCGAAGGATTTGCAGGTTGTACAGGACGAGGATACCAGAATGGGACACAGAGCATAACTTGTGTGTATAAGTTCTTTTTGGTAAGTTCTTCTCGGTAATTTAATGAAAATACTGATTTTTATTATGTACATTCTGGGCAATAAGGGTTATTACACCGGACATAATTTGAGTAGGAAGAAATAAAATCGGAGGTTAATTTGCGTCTAAAGGCGGTTCTATTGTTAATATTTCGAACAGTGACGTCTAGAGCATTCCATAATTTCGGAAACGTGTATAATGGAAGTTTATCTAAGGTACGGTTTCGTGTTTTTTCTATGTTCAGAAGTCCAGACTGTCTGGTTGTTCTACCTGACGAATTGTCATTTACGTTGAACATATCATTAAAGGAAGAAGGTAAATGGCCTCTATGCCAGTCAAACATGAACAGCAATGCATGTAGTTTAAACAAATCGTCAACTTTGAGGACTGCATCCTTCTTGAACAGAGGGTCAGTATGAGAGTTGTATTTTTTGTTATTGACAATTCGTAATGAACGCTTCTGCATAATAGCTAATTTATTAATTGCTTTCGAGCTCCCCCATGTTACGATTCCATATATTAAATGGCTGTGAACCAGGGCGAAATACAATGTCTTCAGGACTCGATGAGGGAGGATATTTTTTACTTTGTTGAGACTATAGTTTGCTCGCGCTATTTTCGAGCTTATTCGGGATATGTGGGCTTTGTAGGATAAATGTTCATCGAGGCTTATTCCCAAAAACTTTATGGATTTTTCTGGTTCGTTGTCTCCGACCTTCTTAATAACTTGGTTATTTATTTTTACCTCATGACGGGAATCAGTATTCCTTCCTTTTGTTGGATTAAGTATAATGTATGAGATTTTTTTAGCATTCAGCATCAACTCGTTCACAGAGCACCATTCGAATAATTTTTGAAGTTCTTCGTTAAAATAAGGTGTTATTGAACTACTGTTGAGACCAGAGCAGTGTACTGTAGTGTCATCAGCGAACGACAAGAGATTAAGCGAAGTTGAGTTACTAATATCATTTATATACAGAAGAAATAAAACGGGGCCCAAGATCGAGCCCTGTGGGACACCACAGCTTTGCCTGGCAAAGTCAGATTTTTGTTCGTCATATAGAACATATTGGAATCTATCGGACAAGTAGCTTCTAAACCAGTTGTTGGCTAGTCCTCTGATGCCGTAGTATTCGAGTTTGCCCAATAGTATTTCATGGTTTATCGTGTCGAATGCTTTAGACAGGTCCAAGAATAGTGCCAGTGTACTATTCTTTTCCCGTTTAT
Source organism: Pictodentalium vernedei (assembly GCA_031216915.1). Taxonomy (NCBI): domain Eukaryota; kingdom Metazoa; phylum Mollusca; class Scaphopoda; order Dentaliida; family Dentaliidae; genus Pictodentalium; species Pictodentalium vernedei. The sequence goes on along the minus strand of CM062291.1, from coordinate 440,546,827 downwards.
TGTTTTCCATAGCGGTGCTTTTGAGGAGTTGGAGGACTGGGTGAATCGTGCTATGACGTTTTTGAAATCCGTATTGATAAGGATATAAGATATTAAACCTCTCGAGATAAATTCTAAGTCTTTTGTCCATGAGCTTTTCCATTACTTTTGAAAAAGCTGGAAGGATACTAATGAGTCTGTAGTTTGTAAAGCTGTGCTCGTCGCCTGATTTGAAAATGGGTACCACCTTTGCGATTTTCATTCTATCTGGTACTTTGCCCTCGGTAAAGGAATTATTGATTATGTGGGTAATGGGGACCAATATCTCATTTATCGTTTGTTTAAGAAGACTGGTTGTGATACTATCGCAATCTTTCGACGATTTTACTTTCATTCTGTTTACAATTTGACTAACTTCTACAGGATTTGTGGGTAGAAGATAAAAGTTGTTGGAAACACTACCATGCATGTAGTTTAAATACGATTTATCCGGTTTCTGGATTTGGTCGGATATGGTTCTACCAACGTTGACGAAAAAATTATTGAATTCTCTTGCAATGTCCTGGGCTTCGATTATTTCTGTACCCCCCTGGACAAAGAAAGTGGGTAGTCTGCTTTCACGTTTTCCTTTATTGATAGCTTCGTTTAAGATCTGCCATGTTCTTCGCATATTGTTCCTATTTTCATTCAAGATATCCCTATAATAAATTGATTTACATTGTTTCTTAACTTTATTAAAAATTTTACAGTAGTTTTTGTAATTTCGTAAATTATGTTCATTAGGGTTTTTAAGTTTTCTTGTATAGAATTTTTCTTTATTAACTGAGGATATGACAAGTCCCTTTGTCATCCAAGGTTGTTTTTTAATAAATTTATTGTTCTGGCGGACACGCTTCAAAGGGAATGCCTTATCGTAAGCTTCCATATAGATGTTTAAAAATGTTTCATATGATTCATTGGGACAGTTTGAAAGCAAGACAGGGTAAAAATTACTTTCTGAGAGTAATTCTTTAGATCATTCCATGCATACTGTGAATAATTTATTGAACATGCTTTTCAAAATTAAAGTTTTTCCAAACAAACTCAACTGTCGTTTGCTTTGCTGACTAAATGACAGAAATTGTCGAAAAGCTAAATGTTCCCATATATGCACATTGGATTTCATCGTCTGCTGGCTGGCTGTTGGGATCCCGCTGTTGTTCGATTCTGCGGAGTATTCTGTCACGTGTTTTATCTGTTTTGCATTTGCAAGTGCAAAACGCTGTTCACTTCAAACCAACACTGCGTGTTATTGGAACAAAGTTACCAAATGAAAAGCATCAACAACACGTCCGTTTGTTGTAACTTAAAAGTACGCACAGGTCGGATTGTGGCAAAGGTCGTTTTCATTCAGTAATTACGAACCTAAGATGTCGAAGTGACATACTGTCTGACAAACGTCCACGAATTACCATTTCCAAAACAGAAGTTCCGTTCCACAATATATGCACCCCAGCGAAACAAAAACAATAAATTTTCGACAATACGTTTCGAGGCCAATTTTATATTGTAGGTCTGATATGTTTTTAGGGGGAAATAAATCTACAAGACAGCATGTACATGCATTAGTTCACAACGCAAAATGTTTTGTTGGACGACCCCTTAAACACTGTTTTAAATTTTGTCAAGTTTATGTCATTATAATTTGAAAACACTGTGAGTTGCGCGCGCTTCTTGGTTTTACCAAAGTTCATATTAAAATGGTTTATGTTTGATATTTTATCCAAATTTGTTCCTTGAGTGCAACAAAGCTTTGCAATGCTTTAGCACTCAAGGGACGAAATACACCACCGTCCATGCTACTTTGTAGATAATGAGGACTTAAACATAAAACAAACCAAGAAAATGAACTTTTGATGGCCAAGAAATAATTACAAAAAGAAAAATATAAAATTAAAAACCACTCGGTCACATGCAATTTTACCAAAAATGGTCCGAGAAACAGATCTACTTTCTGGGGCCAATTTGTGCATTATGCTTGTGCTACTGTTCTCTTGTCCAAAAGTCTAATTTTAGTCTGTGAAAAATACGGCGACGAATTGAACTGAGATGAGGTTCGAACAGTTCTGCATGCACAAGCGGTTTAATATTTTACCGAACGCGCCTGACGTATCGGGGAAACGAACGCATCGATCAGTCAACTCAATTTATCTTCGGCTGTATTCCCAACTAACGAAAATGTGTAAACAGTTCACAAAGCTATAAAATAAAACCAATTGACTATAAAATTAATCCTTTCCCACCATGCCATTCCCCATCCACCTATCCTTCATGTTTTCATCCCATTTTCCATTAGTTTCCTAACCCTTGAATCCCTGGTGGTATGTTCCATGTCAGATCAACGGCGTCATTTGGAAGAGTCCATATTTTTTTTTCATTTGGGGGTAGACCAATTAATATTTTCAAAGTGTAGCCTCGGGGGAACACGTTGAAAATATTGATTGATACGTGATAATTTTATTACGTAGGATGGCTGTTGAGTGAATGTGGGGGTCACCCCCACATTCACACAACAGCCACCCTACTTAATAAAATTATCACGTATCAAATGATTCACATCCTTGGACCGGCAAAGTGGTCCCTCTGGTTCAAAGGACTAAGGAGTCTTGTTCTATTAGACAAATATTTGGGGCATTCTGGAATGAAATGTTCCAGGGTCTCTGCTACTCCAAAATTACACATTTAGTACACTCTCTCCTCGCCTTTCCGATTCTTCCCCTCAACTCATGTGACTTCAATTTCACTTTCAAAAACAAAGACCTCCCCATAAAATCCATCTTGGTACTAGTTATGTCTGTCGTCTGTTCCATTGGCTTTGTGTTTTTGTGCGACACACAGGTGGAAAGGATTCGTAGAGATCTTTCCACCAATATCTCCCATAATAACATCTTCTCCTCGTTAGTAGAAAATTGTAAGGTAAACAATGCCTTTGATCTCTCACCATGTCATTAAAGGTCTTCGTTCCAAACATCAAGATTGGTCAGAACGAAGGTTATGATCCTTCATGCATATCGAACCAAGGTAATATGATTACCAGTCCGGAAGTAAACGCCAGTTACAGCATCTGGTTCCTTTCATCAGCATACATTGATATGTACACACGGTAATCTGTTCACACAAGTGACCTCGTTACCGAAAGAATCGCGTTAGGATGCAAATATCTTTGGTGAAATCCGTACAGAAAAAACTAAATCATTCTTTAAAAATATAGTTTTGAAAATGCAAGAAAAAGAAACGAAGATAGCACTTGTGTCATCTGAAATGCGATGTTGTCGCGTTTTGATTTCGACAGGTGTAGATTTTTCATTGTAGTGAGTAATACTGACGGGGAAATTCGACTAAATCACACCCAAACGGAATGCGAGGAAGCACGGTTGCCAGTGGCGAAGTAACAGGGGTGGGGTGGGATGGGGTGGGGATGGGGGGTTTTTAAGGGGGAAATCTACCCCCTGCCCCAAAATTTCCTAAACTTTGTAAATCATATCTAGTATCTACACGAAAATAACCACACATATCTGCATATTCTACATCATACAGGCGCACATAAAAACTGTATGATCTACACCGTTTGCAGTGCATAGAAAAGGTGGTAGCCGATGTCACTGACTGATTTGACGCTCAACAGGTTAACATCTTCCGCTCTGACATACATCCTCCTTTAACCCTTTACCCAACGTAACGGCCAAAACCGGTCAGCGCTATTCTCAAAAATCGCCAATTAATTTTCATGATTTTTGTCTCCAAAACATAGGTTATGACCCCTCATTGGAACGAGCTCGTTGAGCTCGTTCCAATGAGGGGCCATAACCTATGTTTTGGAGACAAAAAATGAAAAAAATAGTTATTTAAGAATTTTTTTTGCAAGTGTCATCTGCTTTTCATGTTAGGTAAAGGGATAAACACCAAAAATTAACAGCAACGATACCTTGATTTTTTCATTTGAGAAGCGAGGAAATGAGCTCTCAGTAGTTCATATTTCACATATTTTCCTGGTATCCCCCTCCCGCACTCTCCCCGGGTCTGGCTACGCAGAGCGGGCCGCCAAAGGCGACGTTATGTCCCCTACAAGCTCCCGTTTACAATACACCCTAATATTATAAGCTTCCTACGCCCCTGATGGTGGCTCAGTAATTACGGCTTTAGACTTCCAACAGAAAGCTCTACGGTTCTATCACCAACAGTAGTAAATGTGTTGTGTCCTTGGGCAAGGCACCTAATCTCGATTGTTTTCGTGGGGGCACGATAGCGATGTGTACTGAGACATAGTGTCATCAGCAAATAATCACCCTGTTTGCGTGGGGTTAATACGCTGGGGACTTTGTGATAGTTGATCGTCGCTGTTTCTCTCCGGATACACCGACTTCCTCCACTTGTAAAACGTTTCGACACAAGGTGACCCTGGTTGTTGAAAGTGTCGTTAAAACCCCACTAAAATGGGGATGTGCTATAAACTTCAATAATGATTAAATCAGATTAAAACGGGAGTGTAGGACGGGGGACTTGAATGAACGACCCGAGTTGGAGGTTTTCTAGCATTTATGAATGGGCGAAATATTCCAATCAGGTTTCCGTCCCCCTTACTTGATCCGAGTGGTATTATTATACAAACTCTGTGGAATAGTTAAAATCCACGCGTGGGCAGTGTTGCCCACGGGATCTTTTTTTTCAATCAATAATAAATAGTTTTCAGCAAATATTCAATGAATTAAGTACCGGTGAAAATATGATGGCGATTCCATTGTTTTATTACACGCCTGGGGGCGCGGTGGCTCAGTAGGTAGAGGTGCAGGCTGCAAGCCGAAAGGTCCTCGGTTCGAATCCCACCTGCGGCAACCGCGCTGTGTCCTTGGGCAAGACACTTCACCCCCATTGCTCATCTGGGGGCACGGTGACGTCGTGTACTTAGGCGTACTGCACGTCGATGGTGCACTTGACTTCAACCAATGCTAACCCTGCTTGTGTGGAGTTAGTATGTTGGGGAGCTGACAGTTGCTCGCCGTTGCTCGGTGGTTCTCTCCGGGTACTCCGGCTTCCTCCAACCGTAAAACTGTCATGGTCATGATTAACCATTGTGCAGAAATATGTGACCTTAAACCCCAATAAATAAATGAATAAATAAATAAATAAATATTACACGCCTGTTCTTTGTAATCCCCATCTACAGCAATACTAAACCGTGCGGAAAATAAAAATCTGTTCCACATATATGTGCGGAACGGAAATCGTTGACGGACCATTTTTAAATAGAAGCGAAATTTCACTGGAATTTTCTACAAATCGTGCAACGCAATTACAATTTGAATCGCTAGCGAGAGCTGAAAATCGTCCCCCGAGTTCCATTGCAACACAAGGGACGAAATATTAAAACGGGTTCTCCTCGCAAATTTGGTTGGCGATAAAATGTTTTGTATGTGTTAAGTAGTAGATAGACGATGATAATCCGAGTCTTAAGAAAATAGACCGTCATTTGTAGTGTGAAGTGAGATTGATTGCAACTCACGATCCTCGCGCTTCGCGCTCGGAATCGTGAGTTGCAATCAATCTCACTTCACACTACAAATGACGGTCTATTTTCTTAAGACTCGGATTATCATCGTCTATCTAACTTAGGCCACGTCGAACAAAATTTTGTCAGTTTTGTGAATTTTATACGGATATTTCTCAACAGACAATGGAATCGGAATCGGAAAATTTGAATGATGACAATAGAGGTAATTTTGAAATTTTCCACAGTGAAATCTCAAACATTTCGGTCGAAGATTTATGTTGCGACTTTTTTTCTGGAGTTGAAAAAACCCCAAATGACTCTAATTCCTCGTTAAACCCCCGTTATTCGGAGCCAATTAGTGACACGCAATTGAAAGAAAGTATTCTACAAACCGTGCCTAAGAAAACCCACAAACAGAACATTTGGTGCTTGAAAGTGTGGAGGGACTAGGCGGTGTACAGAAACACACAACCTATAACACGGGACAGCCCATTTCATCCCGTTCCAGAGGAATTAACTGCCGATGCGTCCATAGAATGCTTAGATCACTGGATGGCAAAATTTGCATACGAAATACGTCGATTTGATGGTAATCCATATCCCCCCAAAACTGCATGGTTATCCATCTCCCACCTTCAATTAACTCAGTTGTGATTGTGAAAGGTGACAAAAAAATTAAGGTGCAAATTTGAATTGAGAAAACCCAAGTGGTATCCACAACAGACGAAAATGTTAATATGTGATCAGTTCAATAAAGAAAGTAACAATTAATTTTGAGTGGCCTTTCCTTGTCACTTCCCTGGTTACTTCGTTTCATAACAATAGCCCAGCAAACTGTGAATGTTTTTTCTTTTGTTGTCATTTATAAACCGTAACATAACGGTACATCCATTAAGACCACGGTGTTCCCTGTCTATGCAGTTTAGACGAAGAGTGGAACAAAGGCTATTTTAGCTCGTCATGGTCTAATAGTTGTGAAATGAATTGCCGTGTGTCTTTCTAATAACTGTTTAAAAGACGTCAAGGCGTGTAATAAAGACAGAAAGCACACGAGGGTGAATGGGTTAATCGATATGGCACTTGTGCCATCGTGCAAGAATAAAACTCAAGGTCTGTGGCCTCTCGTTCTATCCTTCCGCGCTGGCACTCATGCCATATAGATTAACCCATTCACACGCGTGTGTCGCCCTGTGTATTTATGCCGGAGATTCGTTTTTAACCCGTGCGTGGAAATATTGCCCACTCGTGGATTTTGAGCTTTCCACGACGGCCGTTCTGTATGTATTAAAAGCATGATTAAACTTGAATTAAGTGGATGAATTCGTTATTTTTGATAACGCCGAACTTCGGCGGTCTATTTACATTTTTGCTTGACACTGCTTTGTGTTTAAGCATTTTATTCACGTCATGATGTCACTCAGATGCGTAACGACCATTTAGATGCGTTCTTACACGTTGGTCGGATCTACAACATTTTAAAAATGTCTGTATTGTATCGGGAAACGTAAAAAAAAAAACACAGCAATCATGGTATTTAGCACTGAACATATATGTCTGTTGTAGATATGTACTGACTTGTTGAGCATTTATTATGGGCATGGGTGATGAAAACGAGGCTTTCCAAAGTGAAAATTGTTACTTCCAAATTAGAATTAAAACTGAAAATTTTATTTTCGCAGTTAAAATTTTGGACTTAGAAAGATAAAATTTAGACTTGGAAAGTTAAAATTGTAACGTTTGAGGTTAGAATGTGAACGTTTAAGGGGTTCATTTTCCGCCCACACCCCTAATACTCTTCCGTATTTTCACGTTTGTGACATATTTACATTTGTAAATGCATATCGTCCCCTGAGTTCCAATGTGTTCTATGTGCCTACTGGCACATAGAACACATAGGAACTCAGACAAGGAATTAAACTGTTAGTAAAATATCTGAGATACAGTATCTACTCACCTGTAAACCCGCGTACAGGAAATTCATGGAGCTACATATCCCGACACATGATTCGATTGTCATCATACTACTGACAATGTAGCCGAAACGTTTCGTCACGTGTTTCTGGCCACCAAACATTCTGAAGCTCACGTGCACGTGACCATGTCTGTGTGTAATCTGTTTATGTCGATGTATACCTCCAGCACCACCGATCCCGTAATGAGTTCTCCACCACTTTCTAAGCTTTCTTTGTCTACCACCGCCAATCCTGATATGAGTTCTCCACATGTTGTGGCCATGTCCTCTATGTCGTCCACCCCCAATGAGCTGAGGCTGTAGTTTATGGTGATGATGGTGATGATGGTGATGATGATGAATATGGCCACCAGCAATATGTTGTACACGAGCATGATGGTGTCTACCACCATGATGCACACGGTGAGCATGGTGTTTATGGTGATGGTGGTGATGATGGTGATGATGATGATGATGATGGCCAACATGGTGATGATGGCGATGATGATGATGATCATCGTCATCAGAAGAACCAGAATCAGAATCACCACTATCATCTCTCTTAGTGCGGTACATCGGAACTTTACTTGCGTGGGCATTCAGATTGCCAGACTCTCGTAATGACCTTTTAAGTGTAGTTTGTCCGGAATCGACAAGTTGGTCGTTATAGTGTGCAAGGCCATTTAATGCATGCTCCTTCCGATCAGTGAAACAGCCAATGTATATGGGTTGGAATCCTGAAAAAAAAATGCAGAACAAGTCCTCATTACAAGTAATCGGACTTTCTGTTGGATGCTAACTGTTATTAGCGCGCGACTTGTTGTCACAGGGATATCAAGAAAAAGAAACAGAGGGCGCCTATCGACATTCGTGCAAAAAAGATTAATTACGTTTACCTAACGTAACTGGACCATCCGCCCCCATAATTTACAAACTTATCAGAAGCTGTTGAAAAAATATTTTTCAAAAAATAAAAAAAAATATCATGTGATCCTTCATTGAAACGAGAACTCTGTACTCGTTCTAATGAGTAGAAGGGGAAGGGTGGATGATTTTGTTGGGCATTTTAAAAACAAATTAAAAATCATATTTACTTGAATGCATTGTGATATCCCGTGCGTTCCGTAAAGTGTAAACATTGCAACAAAAACATCAAATTTAAGATCGCAACAGTGTCAATTACAGGTACACTGGTTTGAAAACTGGGTCCATGTTCACACACCTCGGTTGATTAGGGTTGAATTTTAACTCAACTAATTTTTGAGTATGGGGACATCACTTATAATCAAACAGACAGCTGATAGGTCACGTATATCAGTTTTCAAACCAGTCTGAATTTCCACACACAATGGAAAATTCACTTGGTAGCTGACAAAAAAAACCATAAGATATTGCAAAATGGTTTTCTTATCTTAAGATGTTTGAAGTTTGCGAATGTCTTTCAGTCTGCCGGTGTAAAAGGAATGGAAGTCCGTAGGAACGTTGGTCCCTCTGGACTATTATTCCGCAGAATTATAGTCCTAGGTCTAACATTTCTAGGAAGAGTAGTCCGGCGGACTACTATTCCTAGAAATGTTAGACCTCGGACTATAATTCCGCGGAATAATAGTCCAGAGGGACTAATTTTCCTACGGACTTCCATTCCTGTTACACCGGCTTGATCTGCATAATTTTCTGTGAGACTTGCGTGGGGAAATATATCCAATTATGCTTGATGCCGAACCCTGGTATTTTTACAAATTTATCTGTTTAATTATTCCGAAGCTGTCCTCGTCGTCTTTTTTAAGTTGTGTATCTTTCTGTCGTATGTGTATTAAAAGATTTCTAGTTTGCTGAAAAATACTTTTTACATCAACCCTTTACCTAACGAATCGCACGCATCCGCCCGCGTAATATGCAAATTGAGCAGTTGAAAAAATTGAATTTTTCAAAATATTTCAACAAAACCATATCATGTGACCACTCATTGGAACGAGCTCTTTGAGCTCGTTCCAATGAGGGTCACATGATATGGTTTTGTTGAAATTCTTTGAAAAATTTAAAAAAAAATGATATCTAAAATAATAAATTTTGGGTAAAGGGTTAAAACAGTTTCATTGTTCCTGCTTTTACAGGATGAAAGGTTACCACGGAGGCTCCTTAGAATCAAGCAACGTGTTCACAGAACTATCACCATTCTTCAGGTAGAGCAGTAGGTAATTATTGCAGTTCGATCTAAGACCCGTTGAACGTTCGAGATTCGTACAGTGTTCAATCTCATCATTGAGATTGAACTGACTTGAAGCAATAGTGGAGGTCGCATTACGTCCAGTTTGCACAATACATCATCTCCTGAGCGGAGCAGAGCAAAGGTATTGTAGGCGAAGCATTGACCAGCCCAAGGGAGGATATACTCCTTTTCTAAGTGAACATCGCTGATACGGACATTTGCGGACTAGTAGTCTCAGTAAGACTACTTACCATTTCAGGCCTACCTGGGCTGCAAACCCAGGTAAGCCCAAGATGGTAACTAGTCTTATTACTGAGACTGGGGCCATAGTCCTTCCTGAGAGATGTGTGGATAGTAAAAAGGCTGGCAGGTGCCTCAGCACCTACATGTGTGGAAGGGGCAGAAGGCTCTGGGGTACTTGATGTCTTTCCACAGTTCCGTTTTTGTCCCATTAGTCATCTATTTGACCACCCAGACCCACTAACTTTGAATTCCGTAGAATAGTGTTTCGAACACGTCTCTGGGTAAGACAATAAAGCAACCCTGGATACCCACAGTACATCTAAACATTGTATGGAGGGTGTTTTTGGTTCAGGATGACTGGTGATTGGTAACAAAAACACACTTCTTTGAAGGCTGGAGACTATTTACTTGAACATGAAGCCGTATTAATTGCTTTAGTAAGCTTTACTATCTGACGAGATTTGTTGACTCGAGCCAAATGTCAGATTTTCAATTTTAGCAGCCGGGGCAAATGTCCGCAGGGCTAATGTCCGCAGGGCAACTGTCCGTATCCCCCGTCATCAAAATAACTGGGAGGTGATCGTTCACCACTAGAATATAAAGAGCAGATAATATCCCAACTCATTTTTTTGGCAGAGAAATATTTTTGAAGGATTACAGTCCAATTTATTTATTTATTTATTTATTTATTTATTTATTTATTTATTTATTTATTTATTGGTGTTTAACGACACTCTCGACAGCAAGGGTCACCTCGTGTCAGACACCGGGGAAGAACCACCGAGCAACGGCGAGCAAATGTCAGGCTCCCCGACATACTGACTCCACACAAGCACGGTCAGCATTGGTTCAAGGCAAGTGCACCATCGATGTGCAATGCGCCTTGGTACACAACGCCACCGTGCCCCACATGGGCAATGGGGGTCAAGTGTCTCACCCAAGGACACAACGCAGTTGCCGCAGGTGTGATTCGAACCGAGCTTTCAGCCTGCACCTCTACGAACTCAGCCACCACGCCTCATTCCAGTCCAATATAGTTCGAATTAGTTAATGAAAGTAAGTGGTATATTGGGTCTATGTACTGACCCATGCCGAGAATTCTTGATGGAATACCTTTTGGTTGTCATCTGAATAAATTACTCAACCCTTCAAAAACAAGTGAAAAGTCCATCTTCTTGTACTTGCGGTTCGATTGTATGAAATAGTTTAACTAGTACACGTGCTAACCCTTTACCCAACGTAACTGCAAAACCCGGCCAGCGCTATTCTCAAAAATCGCCAATTAATTTTCATGTTTTGTCTCAAAAACATAGGTTATGACCCCTTATTGGAACGAGCTCGTTCCAATAATGGATCATAACCTATGTTTTTGAGACAAAAAATGAAAAAAATAGTTATTCAAGGAGATGTGTTGCAAGTGTCGTCTGCTTTTCATGTTAGGTAAAGGGTTAATGCTTGGTACACACGGGAGATAGAGAGTTCTAGAAGGGCATCCGTAATATCGTAAAAATGGGAAGTGGATTCGATTCGGACCTTCTGCTTCATTTAATACAAGATGCGATTCGTGCGAAAGATTCGCCGGGCTCAAGGTTTAACACTTCAAAAAGTGTCGTTTAACCAAAACAAACAAACAATTCCGGCCTGACTCTATTTGGACAATCTCATAAAATAGCTAACATAGCGGTACTCGACATGTGACCGGCGACACCTTATTGTTTGACATGGTATTGCAGCTGGGCAGCCATGCTCTGACACATTACCATTGTGACACGTGACTTTCAGGTTCAATTCAATTCAATTTTATTCACTCTAAAACCAAAACTTTGGTACAAGAGGTACATAAAATACAAGCATATTTATATATATACAGTAGTCAGTATGCTATAAAATATTTGTGGACAAAAACTTGACTAAGGTTATCCAGGGACCTGTCCTCATTTCAGATGATACCTTTGGGGTTACGTGTTCTCAATATTCTAAAAAATATGTATTATGTGTTATGCATTATACACACACACATACAAAAATATATATATAACACAAGCTAATACACACATTCCCACAAAAATGTGTGCGAATGCATGCATGTAAAAATATGAAACGCATACATGCGTAGAACGAGAATGTGGGAGTACCCCCTCTGCTTCAGTTTCTTTTCAAAAACATTTTCTAATATTAACAAGAAACACTATAGAGCTGCCTTTGGGACGAAATCGAAAGTAAGGCTGCTCAGGAGGGCCCCACAGTTGGGAAATGATGACAGGACATGGACTGATGAGTAGTTATATAAAATGCATGGATATACACGTTTCGTCACTCGAGCTCCGTATTGTCCCGAGCGACATTCCGAAAGGATGTCGCCTAGAGCAACACGGAACCCAGGTAGCGACTTTGTTCTCGCATACACATACCACGAGAAAGCACACAAACACTGCATGTAGGAGCGTACAATCCCGACGCGAGAGGCAAATTTGAATTCATTGCCCCTCACGCCCGCATTACACACCCCCAGATACACCTGTAGGTATAAGCACACAAACTCAAGAACGACAAGTTTCCTGACTGGTGTGTTATTTTTCTTTCCTCATTTGTCAGTGTGCTGAATGCCTCTCTTCTATATTATACAAGGTACATCTTCAGGTTTACTATAATGTCAGTTGGGGAGGGAGCTGAGGGCATTATTTCATTACTCTGGTGATTATCCTAATGAATTTACAAATTTTTTGGAGAACTACAGTTTCTCTACTTGAGAAAAGTTGTCTATATTTATATGCTGAAGGGCGAACATGAGTGAACATAGGTAAATACTTTTGTCTTTCTTTTCTAAATTTTGGGCATTCCATTATATAATGGTACTCATCTCCAATTCTATTCTGGGTGCATAATCTACAATTACGTTCTTCCCTCGGGGTATTTCTCCATCGGCCCGTCTCAACAGGCAGATAGTGATTAGACGTTATAAATTTTATGAGAGTGACACTATCGGACAATGGTAAATTTGACAAATAGAATTTCATTTCAAAATTGTGTTCAAGCAAACGATAGCTGGTGTAGATAGTCGATAGGTTAACAGTCGACCACCACTCCTGTCTAAACTGATCGATCAGAACACTCCTTACCTTCTCAACTACTAGTACTGGATTGCTACAGTTCTGGTCATTCCAAATATGAGATAAACCACAGCGATTTAATGTATTTTCTACATGATTAAGCCATTGATTACAATGTATTTTTCTTGACTTAAGTACAAGGAGGAAGTTATATAAAGTGAAATTGTTTTTACTGCTGCTCCCGTTTACCATTCTGCACCAATATGCTGTCATTCGGCATGCAATTTCAACTTGAATCGGAAGCGTTCCGAGCTCGCCATGCACGAATGTCGATGAGGTGCATGGCTTCAATTTCATGATAAATTTTAGAAATTTCTGATGAAATCGTTCTACTTGATCGATATTTTGAAAACCCCATATTTCACACCCATACAGAAGTACTGGTTGAACCAATTTCTGGAAAAGGTCTAGTTGGGTAATAAACGGGAGTGAAAAATGTCTTATTTTATGAATCAGAGAGTACATAGCCCTCGTAGCTTTTGCAATTAATTCTTTCTTGGCTTTAAGGAACGATCCTGATTTCGAAATGATAAGACCAAGGTATTTATAGTCGTTGACAAACTCTAGTTTTTCCCCCTGTAACATGAAACACCGGGGAGGACGTCGACCCCTGAACACCATTATTTTAGATTTAAGTGGGTTTATCTTTAATTTCCAATGATTGCAATAATCAGAAAATTGATCTAGCATCATCTGCATATCATTTCTAGATTCTGCCAAAAGCACGGTATCATCTGCGTACAACAGAATCAGTAGTCTTATGAACAACGATGTTTCTTCAACTACATTTGACTCTATATTAGATAGGCCATTAATATTGTTATTAGACAAGAACTTCTCAAGGTCACTTGGATAAATTGAAAAAAGTATAGGAGAAAGATTTTCTCCTTGTCTAACTCCCATTGATGGGTAAAAGTATTCTGAATAGTTATTTTTAATTTTCACAACGGATTTAATACCTTTATACATATTTACAATGACAGTTAAGATTTTCCCGGAAATTCCAGAATCAATAAGTTTTTTCCATAGCCCTGCCCGCCAAACAGTGTCGAATGCCTGCTTAAAGTCAATAAATGCACAATATAGCCTTATATTTAAGTATTTTGTGATATCATATATAAAATACAAAGAGGTAATATTATCTAAAGTAGAATAACCCTTCCTAAACCCTGTCTGCGTTTCTCCTAACAAATTACTTTGCTCAGCGTAATCGTTTAGCCTAGTGTTAATGACTTTTGTGAATAGTTTTCCGAGACAACTAAGAACTGTAATAGGCCTATAATTTTCGGCTAGGTTTGGGTCTCCTTTGTTTTTATATATAGGCGAGATTATACCAGTTAGCCAAACTTCGGGGACAACACCGGTGTCTAAAATACTGTTGAACAATACTTCGTACACAGGAAGCATAATAATTGCCGTTGATTTTATGTGTTCGTTTAGAATGCAATCAGATCCGCCCGATTTGTTTCCCTTTAAACCCTTGATGGCACTTAAAATTTCAGCTTCACTTATTCTCTCGTTTAAAAAGTCATCTATGTCCTTATTTTCTTGCATGGTTGGGTCAATGTCGTGAGGTACAGTGGGTATTTCTTGTGTCTTTTTGAGGAATTCGTACATGTCAGTGAGGCGTACTACGGTATCTTGGTTTTGTTTTTCGCTATTCAGAATACCCCAGTATTCGCGTGGATTTTTGTGTTGGGTTGTGCGGAGTCGCTGTTCGATATCACTATTGTAATCTCTCATTGCCTTTTTTAAACATTTCTTGTAAGTTTTGCTTTTTTATTTTTAGAGATACTAACGTTTCTGTGGTTCTACATGCGTTGTGTCTTTTCCTAGCCATATGGTATTCGTGTCTGGCAATTTTGCATGAAGTGTTGAACCAAGGTCTATGGTTAGTTTTCGGCTTACTTTTGATCTTAGATCCGAATGAAGTTTTTGCCGAAGAAATAAATAGCTTACTTATTTTCGCCGCAATGTCGTTGGCCATACCCTGTGTGAATAACTTGATATCTTGTTTGACAGGCTCAATGATTTTGTGCAGCTCATCGATCAGCACATCGTCGATGTTCTGCACAAATTCATCGGCCTTGTTGTGAATCCATAGTCTTGGTTCAGCCGTTTTACCATTTATCAAGTTCGGGTCAAAGTTAGGATCCATGTTGTATACACAACTCTTAACCTCGGAGCTAGGTGCCTGAGTTGATTCAATGTTAAGTTCTAACGGGCTGTGAACATCAGAGAAGAGATCTGAGAATTCATGAACAGAGAAGTTCATGATATTCTGTAAAAACATTGGAGTTACGATGCAGTAGTCAATGACACTTTTCCCTTTACAAGTTACGTGCCTGACCCCCCTATCATTCCCCATCCGACCGTTAACAATATACATTGTGCACGATTTGCATAAACCAATGAGCCGTCGGCCAAAATTATTCACAACTTTATCCTGTGAGCTTCACTTGTGAGGTATTTGACCATTTTGGAAAATTGACAAGTTTAGTGATTCGGACGGAATATCAAGGTCAGTAGAGCATAACTTGGCTTCGAGCTCATCTGGCAAATCGAAATCTGGTAATTCTGCGGTCCTTGCATTAAAATCTCCAATTAACGAAACATATTTATACTCATTAAATCTACTAAACAACTCTTGTTCAATTTCGTAGAAACAATCGGAGGACGCATAGACGCTACTTTCAGGCGGTATGTAAACAAAACCGATAATATAATCTTCTGGAGCTTTAACTAAACTTTTGTGGAGACGAGTCCACAAAACATACTTGTTGTCGGAGGGTATTATGCTAAAAGAACGTTCAAATTCAGTTCTGTAAAATAAAGTAATGCCCCCTGATCTCCGTTGGGACAGTGCTTTTCTGTTTTTCATCACGCTTGTGTACCCTGGCAGAAAAATAGCGTCCGCGTCATCCGTTTTTGTTTCCATCAGGCCTATAATATCATAGCTTTTTAACATTTCTACAAATTCTGGGCATTTCAGTCTGCTGGCAAGACCACAGACATTCAAGCTACAAACGCGTATATGACTAGGAGTGTTTTGACCACTGGCGAGTCCCTATCTAGTTGGGGTTGAGGACACACGACCGCGTTTTTTTGGCCGACGCCCATCTGACGTAATTTGATCACTGTCAACATCTTGTTTATCAGGTGGTTGTGGGATATAAAGTTTATTGTCTATGAACAATTTATCTTTCACAAGGTAAGCTTTCTTTCCACCCTTGATAGCTTTTCTCAACTCGGGATATAAGAGTCTTCTCTTTTGTTCTACATCCGGTGGGAATTGTTCATTTATATAGAAAGAGGTTCCCTTCAGCACTCTGCTCCGTTTGCGGACGTATTCACGGTCTTTGAAAAATGAAAACTTTGCGACTATTGGACTAGGTGCAGCGCGTGTTGACATGTGAGATTTGTTTTCTTTTATTCAGTTTCTCTAGTGTTACGTGGTTTCTCTGGAACTTGAAGTCTTTTATCATGTGGTGGTGTGTACTGAGGTGTGTGTTCATTGTATATAAGAATGCTGAAATGAACCCGACAATGACTATTAGTAACGTCGTAGAGCAGTAGGGTCAAATGTGCCCGAAAGATGTATTCCGTTGTTGCATGTTGAAATACCAAACAAAATAAACCCGGCACTGTACAAACTATTATCATACACCCGTTCTATGATATCCCTACATGGTGGCCGCTCCTTTACCTACAGTGCACCTAGGCTTTTTAATGGGCTACCCGTTTCAGTGCGATATACATCTCCGAGTGCTTTCAAATCTGTGCTGAAAACCTATCTTTTTGATAAATCATACTCAGGGTAATTCTGAGTAGTGCCGTATGAATGTACAGTCCATAGGCATTGCCACATGTCATAAATGTCTTTGTAAAACGCCATGGAACTTTTTATCATTGTGATATGTGCGCTATATAAGTATTTATTATTTTTATTATCTGCAACAGCGCTAAACTAATCGGAAAATGAAAATCTGTTCCGCACACATGTGCAAAACGGAATTTGACGGGCCATCTTTGTAATGAAGCGAAATTTCACTTGAATTTCAACATATCGTGCACTGCAATTACTATTTGAATCACTAGCGATAGCTAAAAATCGCCCCCTGATTTGCAATGTGCCATGAGTTCCAATGTGTTCTATGTGCCATTAGGGTCCCAGTAGGCACATAGAACACACTGGAACTCAGGGGACGAAATAGTAACGCGGGTTCCCTCGCAAATTTGGTTGGCGATAAAATGTGTTCTTTTTGTTGATAGTTGTCAAATGAATTGTTGAGTGTCCTTCTAATAATGTTTTTTCTATAGACGTGATGGCGTTCGAGTCGTCCGGGCTGGCACTCGTATCATATCCATTAACCCACTCACACACGCGGGTCGTTCTGTGTATTTACTACATTGAGCTCGTTCCAATGAGGGCCACATGATATGGTTTTGTTGAAATTGTTTGAAAAATTAAAAAAAAATGATATTTAAAATAATAAATTTTGATATCCTCTGCGTTGGGTAAAGGGTTAAAACAGTTACATTGTTCCTGCTTTTACAGGATGAAAGGTTACCAAATCAAACAACGTTTTCACAGAACTATCACCATTCTTCAGGTAGAGCAGCAGGTAATTATTTCAGTTCGATCTTAGGCCCGTCGAACGTTCGAGATTCGGACAGTGTTCAATCTCATCATTGAGATTGAACTGACTAGATGACACACACATTTAGTCGAAAATTGCCTATAGTTGTCATTTGAAGCAATAGTGGAGGTCGCATTACGTCCGGTTTTCACAATACATCATCTCCTGAGCGGAGTAGAGCAAAGGTATTGTAGGCGAAGCATTGACCAACCCAAGGGAGGATATACTCCTTTTCTACGTGAACTTCGCTGATACGGACATTTGCGGACTAGTAGTCTCAGTAAGTCTACTTACCATCTCAGGCCTACCTGGGATTGCAGCCCAAGATGGTAACTAGTCTTATTACTGAGATTTGGGGCCATAGTCCTTCCTGAGAGATGTATGGATAGTAAAAAGGCTGGCAGGTGCCTCAGAACCTACATGTGTGGAAGTGGTGGAAGGCTCTGGGGTACTTGATGTCATTCCACAGTTCCGTTTTTGTCCCATTAGTCATCTATTTGACCACCCAGACCCACTAACTTTGAATTCCGTAGTACAGTGTTTCGAACACGTCTCTGGGTAAGACAATAAAGCAACCCTGGATACCCACAGTACATCTAAACATTGTATGGAGGGTGTTTTTGGTTCAGGATGACTGGTGATTGGTAACAAAAACACACTTCTTTGAAGGCTGGAGACTATTTACTTGAACATGAAGCCGTCTTAATTGCTTTAGTAAGCTTTACTATCTGACGAGATTTGTTGACCCGGGCCAAATGTCAGATTTTTAATTTTAGCAGCCGGGGCAAATGTCCGCAGGGCTAATGTCCGCAGGGCAACTGTCCGTATCCCCCGTCATCAAAATAACTGGGAGGTGATCGTTCACCACTAGAATATAAAGAGCAGATAATATCCCAACTTATTTTTTTTGGCAGAGATATATTTTTGTAGGATTACAGTCCAATTTATTTATTTATTTATTTATTTATTTATTTATTTATTTATTTATTTATTTATTTATTTATTTATTTATTGGTGTTTAACGACAATCTCGACAGCAAGGCTCACCTCGTGTCAGTCACCGGGGGAGAACCACTGAGCAATGGCGAGAAAATGTCAGGCTCCCCGACATACTGACTCAACACAAGCACGGTTAGCATTGGTTGAAGGCAAGTGCACCATCGATGTGCAATGCGCCTTGGTACACAACGCCACCGTGCCCCACATGGGCAATGGGGGTCAAGTGTCTCACCCAAGGACACAACGCAGTTGCCGCAGGTGTGATTCGAACCGAGGACCTCTCGGCTTTCAGCCTGCACCTCTACGAACTCAGCCACCACGCCTCATTCCAGTCCAATATAGTTCGAATTAGTTAATGAAAGTAAGTGGTATATTGGGTCTATGTACTGACCCATGCCGAGAGTTCTTCATGGAATACCTTCTGGTTGCCATCTGAATAAATTACTTAACCCTTCAAAAACAAGTGAAAAGTCCATCTTCTTGTACTTGCGGTTCGATTATATGAAATAGTTTAACTAGTTCACGTGTTAACCCTTTACCCAACCTAACGTCAAAACCCGGCCAGCGCTGTTCTCAAAAATCGCCAATTAATTTTCATTTTTTTCTCAAAAACATAGGTTATGACCCCTCATTGGAACGAGCTCGTCGAGCTCGTTCCAATAAGGGGTCATAACCTATGTTTTTGAGACAAAAAATGAAAAAAATAGTTATTCAAGGAGATGTTTTGCAAGTGTCGTCTGCTTTTCATGTTAGGTAAAGGGTTAATACTTGGTAAACATGGGAGATAAAGAATACTAGAATGGTATCCGTAATATCGTAAAGATGGGAAGTGGATTCGATTCGGACCTTTTGCTTTATTTAATACAAGATGCGATTCGTGCGAAAGATTCGCCGGGCTCGAGGTTTAACACTTCAAAAAGTGTCGTTTAACCAAAACAAACAAACAAACAATTCCGGCCTGACTCTATTTGGATAATCCCGTACAATAGCTAACATAGCGGCACTCGACACGTGACCGGCGACGCCTTATTGCTTGACATGGTACTGCAGCTGGGCAGCCATGCTCTGACACATTACCATTGTGACACGCGACTTTCAGGCGCAGCGCGTGTTGGCATGTGAGATTTGTTTTCTTTCATTCAGTTTCTCTAGTGTTACGTGGTTTCTCTGGAACTTGAAGTCTTTTAACAATATGGTGGTGTGTACTGAGGTGAGTGTTCATTGTTTTGAAGAATACTAAAATGGACCGGGTGGTGACTATCAGTAACGACGTAGAGCAGTAGAGTCAAAGGGGCCCGAAAGATGTATTCCGTTGTTGTATGTTGAAATACTAAAATAAACCCGGCACTGTAGAAACTATTATTACACACCCGTTCTATGATCTCCCTACATGGTGGCCGCTCCTTTACCAACAGTGCACCTAGGCTTTTTAATGGGCTACCCGTTTCAGTGCGATATACATCTCCGAGTGCTTTCAAATCTGTTTTGAAAACCTATCTTTTTGATAAATCATACTCAGGGTAATTCTGAGTAGTGTCGTATGAATGTACAGTCCATAGGCATTGCCACATGTCATAAATGTCTTTGTAAAGCGCCATGGAACTTTTTATCATTGTGATATGTGCGCTATATAAATATTTATTATTATTTATTATTATTATTATCTACAGCAGCGCTAAACTAATCGGAAAATGAAAATCTGTTCCGCACACATGTGCAAAACGGAAATCGTTGACGGGCCTTCTTTGTAAAGAAGCGAAATTTCACTTGAATTTCAACAAATCGTGCACTGCAATTACTATTTGAATCGCTAGCGATAGCTAAAAATCGTCCCCTGAATTGCAATGTGCCATGAGTTCCAATGTGTTCTATGTGCCAGTAGGCACATAGAACACATTGGAACTCAGGGGACGAAATAGTAACGCGGGTTCCCTCGCAAATTTGGTTGGCGATAAAATGTGTTCTTTTTGTTGATAGTTGTCAAATGAATTGTTGAGTGTCCTTCTAATAATGTTTTTTTTTTAGACGTGATGGCGTTAGAGTCGTCCGGGCTGACACTCGTATCATATCCATTAACCCATTCAGACACACGGGTCGTTCTGTGTATTTACTGAAGCGAACACCGAACTTTACTAAAACTAGCTTTTTTGGCTACGACACTCCCCGAATATTCGTCTCTCACTACTCCTTATTCTGCAGGCCAAGCAGACCTAACTCAGTTTTACCAGAGAGCATCCAAGCCCTTATTGTGAATTTCATATGATTATGCTTCCACGTAAGCATAAACTAAAACAAGCAGAAAAGAATGAAATGACAAATTAAGTTCGGTTGATATCTGTTCACACAGAGGTCTGAAATGCAGCTAAAAGTACAATGTCCTTCCTAGACCTTAACATTTTAGAGTAAAGAACCATCATACCTCTATTTAAATGCGGAATAACCCTTGTTCCTGAATCGTTAAAGGAACTCTACACTGCAGAAAATCTAGGTTCTCTTTAGAACCAAAACTGGTTCTAATCTTGTCCCTGAGATGGAACCAGTCCTGTTTAAACAGTATTTATTTCAAAGCAAATAAATTTAGAAAGATTAACATTAAATATTAACAGAATTAAACGTAAATTGAGTGGGTTTCAGCCGTAAGTTTAGAGCTTATACGAGGTTGTCTCAAATCATTATTAAGCAAAGGAGATATGAACAGTTGGCATATCGAACCAGTTTTGGTTCTAAACAGAACCAAAACTTGTTCGATGTGCCAACTGTTCATATCTCCTTTGTTTCAAAATGTTTGGCGACTAAGCTCCAACTTTAGTGCTGAATCTACTTCAGTTCATGTAATATTCTGTTCAAACTGAATGCTAATATTGGTAAATTTATTTGATTTGAAATAAATATTGTTTAAACAGAGCTGGTTCCATCTCAGGGACAAGATTAGAACAAGTTTTGGTTCTAAAGAGAACCTATATTTTTTGCAGTGTACTGGCTCTAAACTTTGTATAGGCTGCTTTAAATGATCTCGCAGCAATTACGACAGGCGTGTTTTACGACAAGCGGGTAGTGCATCAGCATATCTGTAAAGCCAACATTATTGACATATCAAAGTAAAACGCGGATAACGGGGTGGAGGTCAACCGACACTGTGAGCAGGGAAATTATTTTAACAACCGAACACAAACGTTGTTTCATTTTGTCATACCTGTAGTTTCCGTAGTTTCTTCAACGACCCACTTGCCAACCCCTCCACCTCCTCCTGAAAGAAAGTAATAAAACTGTAAGTTAGAATATATGTGTTTTGAATGTCAACGTTCCATTTATATTTACAATTAACCCTCTGCACTCTGATGTCAAAAAACCGCAATATTTCCGACAAATTTTTCTTATAATGCACCCAGGAATTTAACCAATTCAGTCTTGTTTGACAGAGCTCAATGAGCTCTGTCAAACAAGACTGAATTGGTTAAATTACGAAGTGCATTATGGGAAATATTTGTGACTTGAAATTTTGATATTAGACATCAGTGTGCAGAGGGTTAAAAGCATGTCTATGATAGCCGGTGTTTGGGCAGGGCGTTCGATACGGAGTGCATGTGTGTGATTTCCGGACGGGGACTTGTCGTCTGCGTTTGTGCTTAGATTATTACTTAATTTGTTCAAGATGAGGGCTATTGTAATGAGATTTGGAGGAACGTTTTTGCAAACTGTGCAAATCATTGCATGCTCCCATTGTTTCCCTAAAATGGACCCGAGTAACAGATTTTTCAATGGAATACTTCACTAAATTTCTGGGAACAAACATGGAAGTCCACCCAAATTGTCCTAGATGTCCATTCGTTAGCTATTATTGATTTCTTTATAACTGTAATAAACAGAGGATATGAAATGAGTATTTCTTCCATGTGATATTTTTTGAAACAAGTCGAGAATTTTCCGTTTTACCAAGCCTGTGAGGAGGCAAAACGGAAAATTTTGACGAGTTTCCTAATTATCATATTGAAAAAACACAAATATCATATTAGTAGTAGGGTTCGGTCCGGATGGGCCTGTTCTGCCGGAAGGGGGTGATGGGGTGAATGTTACATATAGTAATTAACATGACGTCACTTAATTAATGAATATTTTTTAATCACTTTAATTAATAACTATTGCATAATTAATTTTAATTAATGACTGTTGCATAATTAATGTAATTAATGTAATTAATGAGTGTAATTAGGGCTGGTTATAATAATTAGTATATTGATAAATGAATTAATAATGTTTATGTTGATTAGTACATATTTGTTTTTTAAAGTCATAATTTGGGATAGATATTATTAGATAAAAAATAATATATTTAAAAATAATATTAACGTATTGGACATATATATGAATGCTATTGACTGACTCTGACACATGCTAAAGTAAATGCTGCATTGTGTCTGCGTGTATGGGTGTAATTAAAAACCAATGAAAGCTTGTTAAATTGATTTTTTTTCAAACATGAAATATGGCATGCGAGTGACAGGTGTTGATCGCTTCAGTTCAATTTTATTCTTTATAACCAGATTCCTGGTATCAAAGAAAATACACTGGTTTACATTCGCATTCAATCAAGATTTCATTTCGTTGGTTAGTGTCTAAAAAAAGACTCAATATAGCAAAAGGAAATTCCCAGAGAAACATAAGACCCTCTTCTTTCACCTCACCCCTTTCCTGAGGTTTTACTTTCAATTTAGGAAACCCTCAATTGGTGTGACAGGGTTATTGGTCTGGGTATTTGAACATGGTAGGTTTTAAAGTTATGACCCTTTAACCCAACATGTTCAGATACTCAGGCCCCTTGATTTTCTTCATTGGCCTCGAGGATAATAAATTGAAGTTTTTTCACCATTCGTCCATTTTACGCCCCCCCCCCAAACCCGTCCCACCCCGCCTCATCATTTTAACCTTAATGTTTGAGCTCAGATGGAGGTTACACATTCAGCTATAATAATTGCTTGAGATTTTTAAGATCGGGTTATCACTTCACAGTTCAGAGAGGTTTTACTATTATCATAATAATTGTATATTGACTGTATCACTTGGTGATTGTTTGTCGAATTGTTTGGGCATAATTCGCCATTCAGTGGACATTTGCAAACCACATAACAAACATCCCTATCACATTAACTGGGATCATTCAGTAACGACTCACCGATTTGTGTATTGGAAATCATGCTAGGTACAGTTGAATGAATGCACCTAGAAATTATCTATTTTCAACCTTCTGCTTATTAATTTCTTAGTTTCGCTGTGATAAACTTAATAAAATTTATTGTTTTAATTACTGTTGGTAACTTTGCATTGAACAGCTTGCAGGCTTTATGTTCATTGGGATGTTCGAAATAATAAGAAGTCACATATCGTTGCCATGCATCCAGCAACTCAGGGCATTCAAGCATCACATGGCACTCATCGCCGATGGCTGAGTCACAGAATGAGCATTTTCTCTCACTGTATTTGGTATTGTACCAATCACCAGTTTCAATAGGAAGCCGATGGTTTCAAGTTCTAAATTTTATTAAAGTTTTAATTTGCTTTGGGCTCAGTTTATTTAAGTACTCCTCCCGAATGAACGATTTTTTAATAGTTTTATAAAAACAAAATTTTACCGAAGTTTCAAGAGTTCAGAGCCATTCTTGAACATACAGATCCTGCAAATTTTTTTTTGATAAATGCTTTACCCAGGAATAATTTTCTAACAACCAGGAATCCCAGATAAAAGGTATGCCACAATCTATTAATAATTTATGAATTTTTTTAATCCATAGGTTTCTATTGCTCCGTTTTTATAATTATTATGCAAGCATTTATA
This sequence comes from Pictodentalium vernedei, assembly GCA_031216915.1. Taxonomy (NCBI): domain Eukaryota; kingdom Metazoa; phylum Mollusca; class Scaphopoda; order Dentaliida; family Dentaliidae; genus Pictodentalium; species Pictodentalium vernedei. The sequence goes on along the minus strand of CM062291.1, from coordinate 440,522,339 downwards.
CAAATTACAGACGTATTTTTCTTGTTTCCCACTTACAATTCTTACCCAAAAGTTTAACATTTTGGTATTAATTTGTACACTGATTGGGTATATACCCGTTTCACCATAGATGAAAACACCGTGTGTACATTTCTTCAAGTTTAAAAGATACTTGAGAAACCAGCATTCTGCTTTTTCAATACAACTGTTATTACCAAAACCCCAAATTTCACAGCCATAAATGAGGATTGGCATGATCGACTTTTTGTATATTTCAAGTGCTGTGTCTATAGACAAATTATATTTTCTAACCTTCTGTATTATTGCAAACATCGCCTGTTTGTTTTTTTTACATCTTTCGTTTTTTTCTCTTACAAATGTTCCCATTTTGAAAAAGGTTGACCCACGGTATTTATATGTCTTCACGATCTCTATAGGGCTATTATTTAGATAAATGTTATTTGGTGTAACCTTTTTATTACCAAAGACAATAATTTTTGTTTTTCGTATATTCACGCATAATTTCCATGTGTCACAGTAATTAGAGAAATTATCAAGTAGTCGTTGCAGCCCAGCTGGTGTGTCAGAGAAGAGCACCGTGTCATCAGCATATAATAAGATTAGAATTTTAGCTAAAATATTTGCAAGTGAAAGGTTTGTGTTTAGAAGAGGGGTACGGTCTTCATTTTTACCAATTAGATAACTTTCCAGATCATTCATGTATATGGTGAAGACACACGGGGATAAATTTTCCCCTTGCCTGACCCCTTCATGACTTAAGAAAAAAGCCGACTGATGTTCATTCATGCTAATTCCTATTGTTCAAAAGTTATGGGTGTAATAAAAACCTCATTAAATTAGCGATCAACACACAACCTTCTTCCAGACTCTGAGATTCAAATTTTCAAATTCATCGATTTTTTAACAGTCCGATTTCTGCATTTTGACTGGTTCTCAAAAAACCAATCAATCAATTTTAAAACAACGACAGTCACTCATAGCTAAATTTGTCATTTGTTTTGCAAACTCGTTTTGGCAATTCGAGTTTTATTCGCATCGTATCTACTACATTGTAAGCAATATAAATGGAAAAACAAAACCTTTACCTGTGGAATTTGAGAGAAAAGATTTTCATCGACCGACCACAAAAATTGCCACGAGGCTACTGTACATGGGGGAGAGGCTGTACATGGCTGTACTTTATGCCCCAAGACTTTCAAGAGATGAGTTAACAGATCATCTGAAAAGCCACCAAGAATGTACTTTGAACTATCAATTTTGTGTTTCAGTAGCAAATTCAACGAAAGAGAGGTATTGTACATCATACAGACGGTGATGTCAAGGAGTTCCAGTGCATGTTTTGTCTGAAGATACATTAGAAAAAATATGGAGAAATGTCAAATCTCGACATTTAACTATGTGGCTTGTGAGAACAGCTGATTCAACTTAACCGTTATAATGCCACAAGTAACAGAGATGCATAACTCGATGTTGATTGATCGGTGGAGCCGCTCCTCATCAAATAAGGGGGGTCAAATGAGGTTATGAGGAGGGGTGAAGGAGACAAGTGTGCGGTCATATGTTCAAAAATTTAAATTTTAATAACCTTAATTGCTATGAGGTAGTCCCCCTAATAAATAGTGTATATTCATTTAATATGATATATCAATAATTTTCGTTAAAGAATCTATAATTAATTTTTTTTCCACAAGACACTTCTCGAAAAAACAAAATGGCGGGTAACTTTGACAGAAATACATGTACTGATATATCCATAGCTGTCAGTCACTTATCAAAAGAGACATTAGGTGTTTAACAGTCAATTGTGGACCAGTGTGTTTAAAAATGACAAATTCATGTAATCTCCGGCCATCATTTTTCTCAAAGTTGATGACAATAATCGCTTTTAAAAATAAAAAAAAAAATGCTAAATTTTGGGTGATAACACTAAGGTCTGTGTTTAATCATAGGAAAATCACACCCACGCCATCAAGATTTACTAGCCCGTATGTTTTATTTTTGAACATTTGCTTAAGAATAACCCACCCATCTAAGTAAAAACATGAAATAGCTACCATTATCTAATTACCCATGTGGGGAGGGGGTGGGCAGTAGCATTGTGTACTACCTTCATCCAATGATAACCCTGTGTGGAACTTTGACAGTTGTTTGCCTTTGCATGGTGGTTCTTTCTGGATTGCTCCAACTGCAGTTAAATAATTAAATAAAAAACTACAATTCTATAATAACAGTCCAAGCCCCCCCCCCCCCCCCTTTTTAAAAGTTTTGTGAGGGGGAAAATCAGCAGTACTTTCCCCCCTCATTTTAACAGTTGAAAAATGCTGTTACTCGATCAGAAATGGTAAAAGGATACGCGATTCTGTATTAACCACCTAAAATTGCCTGGCTTGGGAAAATATAACTCACCTAGAGCTGCACCAAAGCTATGTACACTATTCTTACTACCACACTGTGTCATTAGGCAAGGTAATTAACCCCGATTATCCACATGGGGGCACAATGATGCCGAGTACTAAGGTGTACTGCACGTCGATGGTACGCATATCTTCGAACAATCTAACCCTACCTGTGTGACAGTGCGGATTTACGATGCTGGTGAGCTGACAGTTACTTGTCGTTGCTCGGTGATTCTCTTTGGGTATTCCAGTTTCCTCTCCTACAAAATTGCCATGGTTATGATTAGCCACCACGCATAAGTATATGACCTTAAACACCAATAAATAAATACATAATGATAATTAGGATTTTAAATCTATTAAGACCTGAATAACTTATGAATCGGCCCATCTTGTTTGATTCTAGTGTGTGGATTGACAGTGACTTCTGAACTTCGAGCGTGCATAACTCCATGTTCATTTAGAAATGTGGGGATGCACGTCGATGATATGCATATCTTTGAACTATCTAACCCTGCCTGTGTGGCAGTGCAGATTTATGACGTTAATGAGCTTTTCTGCAGACTTTCTGTTAAATTCTGACATAGATTTATTCATGTAAACACAGCTGGTTTCTCTCTCTCTCTCTCTCTGTCCTCACCAACTGCTTTCAGTCTATATCGATGATACAGTGCGAGTGGAAACTAATTGCATTCAAACTGTTGTTTTTTCTAGGTTTTTTTTACCACCCCATTACAGCGCAAATCGAAATGAAGTCTGATTCATTGAACCATACTTCAGTGTATGTGCTAAAACGATTATTTTTGTACAAAACTCAAGACCTTTCCCTCACAAATACCTATATAAAACCAAGATAATACGCGAGAATGCCTTGTGTACCAGATTTTTGTTGATAAAGTATGTCCAGTATACATTCCCGAATATTATTAATGTACCCGCTTAATAACAGCCAAATTTTTAGCGGATCACAGCGTTTGAATAATTGCTTAAATTCCATAAATTATGTATATATTTCCTGAAGTTGGCGAATGTCAAACTTGTTGAGAAAGACACTCTGTAGTTTAGGAGACACCACAAATAAAACAATGAAAAAATCTGAGATATATTGCATTTATTTAAATATCGATATTAACCAGAAGTCAAAACTAATCAAATTGATTAGTATTAAATTACAAATGAATATGAAATTTGCAGTAAAATGAACGCCGATATATGCGGCTATTCGGAACGACACCCTATTGGTGAGAGTTTTTGCTTTTTGGTCCAGTTTCATGCTTATTGATTAGAGCTTCTACGACGTCCATTCCACTTTCGTAGTCTTTTCCAGTGGATTTTCTTTAAAGACTGGTCCATCGCAGCTTTGCAGAGATATTGTTTTCTGGAAGAAAAAAGTCCATACGTTCTTTATTTCCGATCAGGCCCCTGGGGATATTTTGATCTCTAAGAATGTTTGCCAAAATTTTCCAGACTGTCGGATGAAAATCTTTTCTTTCTCGCAGCAGATCATTTATTAGATCACACATATTGGGGCCCAAAATTGTAATGCCATTACACACAAGTCAATATTTCTCATTCCAGGATAAATTGGGTATATTCTTTATTATCTGGAGTAACAAAAGCGCTTTCTTCTTCTTCATAGATTCGGGTACACATGCCAACTCATTTTGAGTCTGACTCATTTTCCACTGAAAAACTAGTCTTTAAGGAGTGTGGTTTGATGTTTTCATTGCGTAAGTTTGAATGGCGCTGAAAGATTTCCGTGTAGAGCATCCCTTTCTCTTCAGAACTCGATGCTGAAGATTCAGTAATTGGCCTAATACCCTGGTCTATGGGTGGGACAGCTGCAGCATTCGGGGGTGTATACTTCCTGTAACTGTTCATTCCCTCATGGATCAATACACTGAATTCTCCTTGAAGGTAGGCTGGTTGAGTCATCTATAGGTTTTTCCCTCAGTGATTTCCACATCACTGGTGGTTTTACTCGGTTCGTACTAAATACCGAGCTATACCAAGCAGAACCGAGCAGAACTGAGTAGTAGAAAAATAAGGAATATTAGGCAAAATAAAGGGCATAATATGGTATATAAAGGTTATTTAAATGTAAAATATCAATTTGGGGCAAGTTGGGGTAAAATTGGATAAACATTAGAGTATAATGCACCCGTCGAAAACTTCAGCTCGGTATTTACTAGGTTGAATGCAGAAATCCAATTAACACGCTAATGCAGCTCTGTATTTAGTGTCTGTGCTGCAGACAATATAAACATAAAATGTGATTTTTATCAGTGGCTTGTATGACAGGGCTGGTTTAATTAAATTTGTTTTGTTGTTGTTCATTGTGTGTACGCTCCCTGTAAAACACTGCCAATCGACTCCCCACTAACTGCTCTATGAGGTGGGGTATCAAAACCCAACCATGTGACTTCAATACGACGTACTAACGGTTATAATTAGCATGAAGTGTTTCCCAATGTTGTGACAAGGTTATGCTTCCGACCCAAAATAGAACCTCCAAACATCATTTCTCTGCAAAACGGCCGTTGATAATTAGGAAAAAGAGCACATCGCTCCCAAACTACACAAATAAAAATAAAATCGTTAAAATTTATTTCGAAATATCGTACAAAATGATGACTTTTGAGGGCAGTTTCGATCTCGCATGAATATTTGTGAAGACCTTCTCGTTACTTTTTGTCGATGTCAGTGTTTCTTTGATCCCCTAATTTTTGGATACCAACCAGTTGGGCAAATACTATTTTTAATATCATAGGGAAATTTTAAAAACGCGTTTCGTTTCGAATATGTTGAGTAAACATCAGTGCGATTTCAGCCTTGAATTTTTACAATCCGACTATTATTATCGAAGTTACGCCAAAAATGGAAATAATAAAAAAAATCTCATTTGTAACAGGTTGAAGAACCTTTTGAAAAGAGTCATTCAAACACACACCTTTTTTATTCTGCAGTGGTAGACATATTCTGGGCAAGGAAAAAGAACTTTACACAATTTGGTTGCATTTCCAGGTATTCACATGAAGGACAGCTGATGTCGACATAACAGGTTGAGAACAACGTAGTTTCGTTACCCACTAAACGGGCCAAATTGCCAGAGTTATTAGACCACAGACGTCTGGAAACCTGAACTAAATCACCCCTACCTCAAAACACCTCATTCTTATATGCACCCCCCCCCCCCGAAATATATAATACATAGATCTGTGTGATATTTATTTTGGAAGTGTGTGTGTGGGGGGGGAGAGGGGTATATATAAGGGGTGGAGGTGTGACGTTGGGGGTGATGTGATTTAAATCAGGACTCCAGATGTCTGTGGTTAGACTAGGCAGTGAGACCTGGGGGCGGGATGCACAGCAACTCCGAATGACCATGTGACGAAATAATAAATAAATCCGAGGATGATATACAACATTTCTCAATGAAAAAAAAAACGAAGCGTTCAACGGGTAATGTTGGATTTCAAGGTGTGCAGAGAATGAGCCAGTCCATTGCGAACTCGCCCCAGTGACGCGGCAAAGCATCCATGTTTTACAAGGCGAAGTTCCCACTCAATGTGGTGGGACAAAAATATAAAAAAGAATATCTAAAAGACGGGTGCAGAATGTTAATTTGCCCCCCCCCCCAAAAAAAATGTTCTTGGTAAAAAAATGCAGTGGAAGACCAGTCGGGTATGGATATCATCTGACTGGTTGGTTGGTTGGTTGGGAGGGGGGGGGGGGGCTAAGTACAACTTCAATGGAGGCAGAGAGCCAACTGTTATATAGGCCTGTCACCTTGCCATCAGAGGGTGCAGTTGCATAGGCCAACCCCACAAACATTTAATGTCTGTGTTTCCGTCTCCAAATGTTCAGTATTGCTGTAAGCTTACTATTTGTGGGCCTAGGCCTATTAAAAAAAATCCCGGTGAAGTTGGGTGGGGTGGGAATCTTACGCAGCATCAAGTGGGATATGCAAGCGTCTTAACCCATGTGAAAGAAGCACTTCATTGAACTAAGGGTCCTTTGAACGACAACCTACGGTCCATCTGCAGAAATATGTTGTGTTCGGTGTCCCTTTTCCACTGAAGCTGAGAGCATATTTTGTGAGTGGAATCCTCACTCCTCGAGTGTTTTAGCAGAGACCCTGATGTGCGAGGTGGGACGCGATGTGTCTGAATGTAAATGAGATCAGTTAAAAATTATAAATTGGCAGAATTTGGGAGAGTTTTCAGTTTCCCATCAGAACTCAGCAAAATTAGAAGAAACATATACATATATTTTATATTTCGTTAAAAAACGATGGGTATAGCTTGAGGTTTGTTGGTTTGGATCACTGAGAAAAGTGGACCCAGGCTGTTGTAATATAACTGAATATAACACAACACTTAACATGATCAATTGTTGAGTTCTCGCGGCAGCAATAAAATTTGGTAGCAATAGCATTTTCTAATCTGAACTAATCCTTTAATTACCCTTCCAAAGATGTAAAACAAGAGCCGACAACAGCTACTGATTGTTTCTGAAACAGCCTCTGATCGCAATGAAAACATTGACTTGTGGCAAGAGATAAAGCATAAATTGCTCCTGTGAAGTTTATTCTTTTGAGATTTCCAACATCCAAAACTGGTTAAATTGAATTACAATTATGTATATCTATATACTTTTATATTTACACTGCGACTTGTAAAGAAAATTTTGTTTCTAACATTTCACCAACCATTTAACAATTTTATTAGCACTATGACAAATAGTGAAATTATTTTGAATCTATTTATAGGAAAAGACAGCGCTCGTGTGGTGTTTTCCAACAAATAGTTGCAACAGAATGAGAAAAAATTCAATTTCTAACATTCGGCCTGTCACTTAAGTTAACCGTGTACATGTTAATTAGCACTACGAAAAAGCCCTGGGCCGATTTAATCCGTGGACCGACTTAGGGGCATACCTCAGTTGCTGACTTTATTTTTGGCCGACTTCCCCCATGGGCGACTTCATTTGGGGACGACTTCCCACCATTTACGCGCTCGTTTCAATCAGAAGTCATAAGATATGTTTTGGAAGCAAAAAATTAAGATAAAAACCTAAAAAAAAATGGGAATGATGAATTTCATGTATAGCGTTGGCCGATTTTTACAGTTATGTCACGTAAAGTGTTAAATGCAAAAATGAATATTACACAGTAATCAGACTTGAATATTTCTCCATTTGAACTTTATGTGCCAAGATTATTTTAATGTGATTTTGTTACAAATTACAATTAATTGAATATATTGATATATATGCATTCCCAATAAAATATAACAAAATACAGAATAAATTTCAAAAAGGTATTTCATAACATTTGATAAATAGAAGTTGTCAGAAAGGTTATGAACAACATCTCAAAAGTGTTATGCTTTATCAGACCAATGCTAAAAAACACCATCAATTAGCACCGCCCACTCATAAAAAGTTCCTCTATAAATAGACAGAGAGATCTTAATTGAACCGGATTAACAGTGACTGCATTATGTAATCATATGTAACAACTGGGGTAATTTGGAAGACAACTTTTACAGGGACTGTACACGTAATGTTGTTGTTGTTGTTGTTTTTTGCCTATCTTTCTGAATTCATTTTGCATTGTTGTCTTCTTGAACAAAGCATACTGAGTTGTTTTTGTAATAAGTGATGCTGGTTTGATTATAACATGCATTTTTAAAGTACAGCTTGGTTGTTTTTATAACAGTAAGTCTGGTATATTGAACAAAGCATATGAGCCTGTTTGATGTGCAGCTTGGCTGTTCTGGCAATAACAATCTCATGTTGGCACTCAAAAGTATATAACATAGTTTGATTTCCAAACTTTTCAGTCTGATCATCGATCTGATTATTACAATGTCTTCTCCAAAGTATCCTTGCGGTGTGTTTGTGGTGACGAGTGTCATGATATCATAGGTATAGTATAGGATGTGACTTATGCAGTCGGTGGTTTCACCCACAATGTGAAAGTATGAGAATACAACAATTTGGCTTCTTCACAAAGTCCTGTCTAGATTTTTTTGCAGTTCTTGTCTGGTCCATGAAGGTAAGTGTGACTGGGACTTGGCTCACATGCGATTGGTGGCTGCCTTGGGTGATGGTAAGTTGGAAGAAGCTGTAAAACGGGAATCAATTTTTTTACGCCACATTCTACTTGCCCAGACATCAAACATCCATCAATACCTATGAAATCCTACATCAGGGATGTACAGGCAACACGCCTTCTTGGAAAACACTGGACCGAGTCTGTCCGCATTTTTGTAGAGTCAAACGGCAAATGTCTGTTCAATTCCGTGTCAGTTTGTTTAGTTGGAGACGAGTCAATGAGCACTGAGCTCCGGGTTAGAACGTGCATAGAGTTGTTGTTGAATAAGTCATTTTATGTGTCAATTCACCAAAACACTGAAATTCCTTTAGTTACTCCATCGCGGGATGATGACGTCAATGCATGTACCCGTGAAAAAGGCTGGTCCTCGGCGTGGACCACGCACGCTGCTCCTTCAGTTATTGGACGACCCCTGAAATCTGTGTACCCAACCGTAAATGGTCCAGTTGACGGAAACATCAGAATTCGTAATACAGTTTTCAAGCCAAGGGTCGGCCCAAAGCATGAATCGATTTCGATATTGTGGGCAGGTGAGGATTCAGACATCAAAATATAATGGAGTCCTAACCATTTCGTGCCACTGATTCCATCTCAGTTTTACATGTCATTCCTGATGATTCTGGATATTGGGCGAGGCGATGAGGTAATTGGTGTTTCTTACCCAATACTGGAGGGCAGTACGCACGACGATGGAAATGAGTTAAAACAGCAGGTTAAGAACACATCCGATCCAGTGAGTGAACATGACGTTCAAGTTCAAGATGAAATATGCGAACCGTCTGGTGACATACCCTCTGATGCTGACTCGGAGACAAATGATACATTAGACTCGCAAAATATCACAATTTTATCGGATATAGTGAGCCATCCTTACAGAACCCCATTCAGTCAGCGGTCTGAATGGTGCTTTTATAGCTTCAGTGAACGTTTTATACCAATTAATCAACTCTGTGGCTGAGCATAAAATTATTCCACAAGGTGTAAAGGAGAATGTTTACTTTATTGTTAATGATCATTTGAATGTGGACAGGTATGCTGCAGGCAAGTACAGTATCCATTCTGACGACTGTGGTGCTTGGGCATCAAAAAGTATTTCTGTTAAGAAATACCTTTTTTTGAAGTCCACTTCTGGTACATTGCGCCATTTGGAGAAGCGTGGTGATGTGTATGGAAATGTGTGAAAAGACCTTTCCATGCATTTGAGCCACAGCCTGATACCAGTGACGTTATAACAATCACTAGAAAATGGTACTCGCTTCAACGCGATGCTTCCTACAAGAAACGGGTGACGTGGATTGAGAGTATACCGGGTGTATTCATTGCAGAATATATAGGGTGTTATCCGGTACAGGCTGACGTGCATGGAAATGCAAGGACCACCTCGGCACGAAAAACCCAAACCACAGGCTCCAAGAAAATAAAGCTGGTGTAACCAGTGCAAAAAAGCCCCCCACCCCCCAAACAAAAAAAAAAGAAGAAATGAGCTGAAACAATAAATCTGCCACAAAAAAAAAAAAAAAAAAAAAAAAAAAAAATGAGGAACAAAGAAACTTGCAAAAATAATAATAACGTTCAAATGATGTTACAGAGGGCAGCAGCACTGCCCGCGGTAGCGAAAAGTTGCACCGCAGCGGTAGCAAAAAATATGCACCGCATAGCAGGAGATGTTTGAAACACACTGCTGTCTATGTCGAAAAAGACAAAGAAGCCAATTATGGAATCCAGTGTCCACTTTCAAAGATAAGTGAGTATATTAGGTGACGCAGGTCTGTTTCCGATGACGGGGCATGACAAAAGAAGAAACAATTTTAAATCAGCCAAGTCTACATGTATGACTTGCAGGTACAAAGCCCTATAAATGGTGATGGGAATTGTATGTACCAGTATAGACGACAAAAGAACAGACAATTCTAAACCAGCCAAGTCCATGACCTGCAGGTCCAAAGCCCTGGTAAATGGTGATGGGAATTGTGTTTCTATATTAAAAAAAAAACAAATTTAAAGTCTATGTGATGCAGCGCAGACGCTAAAAACCGAGCTGCGATAGCGTGTTAATTGGATTTCTGCGTTCAACTAGTAAATACCGAGCTGAAGTTTTCGACGGGCGCGTTATACTCTAATGTTTATAAATCATCCAATTTTACCCCAACTTGCCCCAAATTGATATTTTACATTTAAATACCCTCTATATACCATATTATGCCCTTTATTTTGCCTAATATGCCTTATTTTTCTACTGCTCGGTTCTAGTCGGTTCTGCTCGGTATAGCTCGGTATTTAGTATGACCCGTTTTACTGGCTCTAGCTTATTTGCAAGCCCCAAAATATTACCACTTGTTAATGCATTGTTCCAACTTTATAAAGGATGATTTCATATGCACTGGAGGAGGATAAGGTAGTTGGTTACAGATAGATCTGGTTGTAAACTTGGCTATTTTTGGGTTCGCTCCCTTATAGGGTGTTTAAAATTTGCATTTTTGTGTAATTTTCGTCTGTGTCGATAATAATTAATTTTATGAGAGTAAGATTTTTGAAACAATTTACAGACATAGCGTGAATTTCTCCTTTCCTTTTCAGAAGCGAGTTAATAGAGTGGCAATACTCTTCCATTTATATCTATGAATAGGATGGGTCCCACCCCAACCTGTCAATCGCTGATTGGGTAATTATATACCAAGATACTTCAAATTCTCCCACAGTGCATTGTGGGAAGTTACAGTGATAGAGCTCTGGGGTAAAATAAGTTTTTGCTCAACTTCACACAGATTGATAAAGTTTACTTCAAAAAAGAAACATCAAAGTCACATTCATGACAAGCCGAGGTAGCACATTTGAACCACCCACTCCACACTGTTTAATCAGATAATCACTTTAATCAGATAATGAGTGATTACAGATTTTACAATGATTTAAATTCGATGAAACGGTTTTTTAGTGATTAAAATTCGATGAAGCGTTTTTTTAGTTATTTAAATTCGATGAAACGGTTTTTTAGTGAAAATGTCACTCGGGAACGTTACCCGCGAAGGGAATATTGCAGAATAGAAAAGCAAATTTGACATACCTGTAGTTCCTCCTCCCGTTTCAACAGTCCACTCGCCATTTCCTCCTGAAAATAAGTCACCAAAATACAATTTGTTACAACACCTCAAGCTCTCAGGCCGCCAGTAAAATTTTTATAGGAATTCAACGCTGTTACGGGCTGTTTGTTTATCCATTTTTCGTGAAGTGCGCATGCAAACTACTGTTGGTGTAATATGTTGTCCATTTCACAAAGATATACATATATTATTTCGTGGTCTTCGTGTAATCAGGTTATGAGACCTTGTCAGGCAGTAGTAGAGTGTGTCGATTGGTACGATCGTGTAAACAAGCTATGCCACCTTGCCAGGTAGTAGTAGTGTTTCGATTGGTACGATCAGGTAAACAAGCGATGAGACCTTGTCAGGAAGCAGTAGAGTGCTTCGATTGGTACGATCGTGTAAACAAGCTATGACACCTTGCCAGGCAGTAGTAGAGTGTTTCAACTGGTACGATCGGGTAAACAAGTTATGAGACCCCGTCACACAGTAGTAGAGTGCTTCGATTGGTACGGTCTGGTAAACAAGCTACGAGACCTTGTCAGGCAGTAGTAGCGTGTTTCGATTGGTACGGTCGGGTAAACAAGCTATGATACCTTGTCAGGCAGTACATCGCCTGAGTTCCAATGTGTGCTCTGTGCCTAATGGCACATAGAATACATTGGAACTCAAGGGACTCGTAGAAGAGTGTTTCGATTTGTACGGTCGCAGTTTTGACAACACGATTCAATAATATCACAGCATAAAGCAAAGAAATCCACAAACCAATCGGAAGTAATTTATATTGGTCTTCAAATCGACGAAGAATCAGTTGGAGGCAACCTGTTTATCGATAGAGTCTATACCAACTCCAAACAGTACACAAAAAGAGGATATGAAATGAGTGTTTTGGTCATATGATATTTATGAAATGAGTCTAAGAATTGTCCGATTTGCCGAGCCTCTGGCGACGCAAAAACCGGAAATTGGTAGACGAGTTGCGCATGGACGAGTTTCATAAATATTGTGACCAAAAACACGAATTTCAAATTCTGTTTTTCATATGAAACCACAGTTACCACAACACATCTTTTTGATAGAAAAGAAGGTTAAAGAATGAAATTTTATCTTGACGCGTCGTGACAGCTATACACAGTCATACGCCATAACCGCATCAATTTGACACAGATCGTTTCGGTGATAACCAATCAGAAATCGTTCTTTTTATGCTTCAGGTATGAGTTGTCCCACTTCCAAAATTTTCTGCTCCGAACACTTTTCTGAGTGATGAAATGCATGTACGAGGTTCTGGAATGCATTTCTGAAAATGCACTCAATGACCCGTGGGTGAACTCAGTGACATTGATCTATATTTTGAACCGCCAGTGACTTTCGACACATTCCCGTGTCCATAGATCATGCCATGCTGAGATAAAAGCATGACCCACTTTCATAAGTTTTAGGCCCCGTCCATTTTTTAGTGTTAAAGTATGGACGGGAATGCATTAATGGGTCATAAAATGTGATTTACAGTAATTCTAAAAACGCACTCAGTGGACCCTGGGTGACTTCAATGCTATTTACCTATATTTTGAGCCTCCGTTGCGTTTCGACTCATTTGGCGTTAGTTCAATGCCTATGAATCACATACCATGCTTAAGATATGAGTGTGTGCCCCACATTCAGACTTATTTTGCCACACAGTCCAACTTCCCTACCCCCGCTAACCCACAGATGGCGTCAAGTCAGTCAACGCGGTAAGTCCTTCTGATCCATGACGACTGATGACGTGAAAACAGTGCAGATGGTGCAGTGGCGACGTTTTTCACTGACGTTCCTGCAATTCGATTGTTTTGGGAACAATGGGTTGTGCATAATCATACTGTAGTTGAATACTGAATGTAAAGGGGATTACCATGAATATTGCTCCATCTCACACCCGTGGTTGTGGTTACCTACTCAGCTCTTTGAGAAGACGAGCGCTGCATGTTATCACGATACAAATATACTGACTCCCTTTTTACATGATCGTTCCACATTTGGCGTGGATAAAGGGGGCTAACACCTCAACCACGGAACTTGCGTGAAATTTAAACCTCTAGTCCCATAATGTAGAACCCCCAGTTGAATAACATGTTTTTTTTTTATTTGTCAGTAGAAGTATCTAAGAAATCCAACATTTTAGGATTCTTCAAATGAAACTTGTTCATGAGTGATTACCTCAGCGTATTATATGTTCATTGTCAAGGTCATACATTACTTGGTTTCGCATCGGCTGAGATATCAACCGAAGGTCGAAGGCTGATGTGAAGTTACCGAGAGTTGATATCTCGCTCGATATGACAACCAATGGTAATATAACAATAACATGATTTTGAAGGGCATTACAGTGTATTAACGGCTCAACAGAAATGGTTAACAGCCCAAGAGTTTATTAGCGGCCCGCGGCGAAGTCGAGGGCCGCTAATAAGCTCAAGGGTTGTTAACCATTTCTGTTGAACCGTTGATACACTGTGATGCCCGACAAAGTCATGTTATTTCTATTATTGCCACTTTCGTACATCGGGTACATTACAATTAAATTATATGGGAAATAAGATAAATAAATGAAGTTTGACATTTTAGAATTAAAAAACAGCGACACTATCGTCTGATTTGTTGACAAACAAACCAGGTAACATGACTATCGTCTGATCAGTCTACGGCGAAATTTGGGAAGTTAGATGATGAAATATATCTTCGAAATGCGAACTTTAGGCAAGGAGTTTATTCATCAAAGATGTCATCACTTACTTTGTGTGTATCGCTTCCTATATTTGATACATTATCTATCCGTGACACAAAGGGAAACACTTGAAACAAATGTGTTAATTGTGTTTACTAATTAAAAAAATCCGAATTGAATTTCGATCCCAATGGAAATCTGGGAAAAATGTTGATCTGCTGAGAGATGTGACGTCATTGTCTATATTTAGAGGTGTCGGGCTGTTATTGACGTGTTGGGCTGTTATAGTCAATAACGGCCCAACACGTCACATGACTTGTACTTGTTGAGCATTACGAGGTTTCAACGCCCGGTAAAACATTGTTAATGTGCTAGGAACGCCCGCAAAAGTGGTAATAATATACCAATAACATGATTTTAGAGGGCGTTACGGTTTATTAACGGCCCGACAGGAATGATTAACAGCCAGAGGGTCCATTAACAGCCCGAGACGAAGTCGAGGGCTGTTAACGGCCCGAAGGCTGTTAATCATTCCTGGAGGGACATTAATAAACAGGGACGCCCAACAAAATCTTGTTATTACTATTATTACCACTTCTAAAATGGTTAAATCCAAAGGTTCTTCACAAGTTCACTTGATTGTGACATCCCGAGTTTTCGCAATGACTTTTAACCAAAATACATGTTTCGTCTGTTTCAAGATAAACAAAACGTCACCTGGTCAATCACATGATAGCTTAATTAAAATATTTTTGTTTGCCACGAAAAATTCGCCTTCTCCCGAAATCTACTAACAAAAACCTACCTTAATGAATTAATTACACTCACCTTGACAATTCGAATGCTTCGTCGCCGAAGTAATGGGGAAATCACACAAATTTCACGTGTTTATTACCATTCATTGCAGTTAAGCGCGTTTCATCATCTCGGAACCAGTGGCGCGTTTGGTATGACGGATTACATAAACTGTAACCGGATCCGGGGCTGTTAACGAAACATTTAGCCGGAAGTGGGCTGTTAACCACGTTAACACACAATTTCCGGTTTGAGTCTGTGCATTATTGACTTTTACCGTAAAGGTAAAATTGTGTTAATATACTAGAGAACGCACACTAAAGTGGTATTTATAAGAAACAATCTCTATTTATACCATGATTACCTATTCTACTATATATGGAAAGCCTATGGCATAAATTTTAGCTTTACACACCAACCGTGATGAACACGCCAGCAATAGGATTTCAATAGTAAAAAATACACCTACAGTAGAACTACATCCCCGATGACCTTTGGTGACGTCGACCTGAATGCAAACTTGTCTAAATATATAGCTTGGTGTACCAAATGTTTCACAATAAAAATGATGTTTTAAGCCTTCACCCAACGTAATAGCCAAAATCGGCGCTGTTCACTAAAATGCCGTTGAATTTTCATTTTTTCTTCTTCAAAAACATCGCTTATGAACCCTCATTGGAACGAGCTCGTTGAGCTCGTTCCAATGACGGGTTTTAAGCTCTGCTTTCTGCACAAAGAATGAAACAAATAGTTATTCAAAAACTTTGTTTGCAAGTGACGTCTTTTTTCATGTTAGATAAAGGGTTAATTCAACGTACCTGGCATTCCACCACCACCACCCTCTTCGGTAGTCCATTCTTCAGTTTCAAACCATTCACCTGCGAATATAAAACAATGACAGATAATAAAGAAATTGTCTATGAAAAAACTTCATTTACTTTTGACGCAAGCCGTGTTCTTTCATCACAGAAGAAATTGATAAAACTCCCCTCAACGACTTCCGATCCTATCATCCTTTATCGTATGAATGTTAATTGATATCCGACATTTTCCACTTGCTAATCTTTTCTTTGTTTCCTTTTTTCAGTATGAAATATATACATTATCATGACCATGTGCATGTCCTGTAATTTGTATCAGATTCGAGGTCGTGTTTACAATCGGATCGCAACGAGCCCGCCAGGGCGAGTTGTGATCCGATTGTAAACACGACCGAGATGGTCATGATAATATATTTATCTAACAATCCGGTTACATGAAGTCCGTTTCCCCTGTTTTTCAGTTTAAATTGGGTTGAGAATTGGTCAAAATTTTGAATTTCATATTTTAGTGCGTAATAACAATGCATATAATGATATTATTTGTCATAGCGCGGTGTTTACCGGAAGTTGAATCTATATGATACGGAATCAGAATGAGTAGTCTATATGATACGGAATCGGAACACATTATGTTATACTGACCTTTCCTCGCGGTTTTCGGGCCAAAATCTATATGATTGTTAGATAAAACAAAACCCCTACTACCCACTAGTTCAACACTTTGAATCCGATAGGATTTTTATTATAACAAGGGCGCGGTGGCGTTGCCGAAACCGGTTCTCGTCAGATCACCGAAGTTAAGCAACGTCGAACCCGGTTAGTCCTTGGATGGGTGACCGTCTGAGCGATCGATTCGGACTCCCGCGTTGTGTCCTTGGGCAAGGCACTTAACTCCGATTGTCCACATGGGGGCACGATGACGCCGTGTACTAAGGCGTACTGCACGTCGATGGTGCGCATGTCTTCAACCAATCTAACCCGACCTGTGCTGCAGTGCGGAGTTACGATGTTGGGGAGCTGGTAGCTGCTCGTCGTTGCCCGTTGGTTCTCTGCGGGTACTCCGGCTTCCTCCACCCGTAAAACTGTCACGGTCATGATTAGCCATTGTGCATAAGTATGTGACCTTAAACACCAATAAATAATAATAATTATAATAATTTTTGTTGATAATTGCAAGATGAACTGCTAAGTTTCCTTCTAATAATTGTTTTACAGATTTGAAGGCGTGTAATAAATACAGAACGACACATGCCTGTGAAAGGGTTAATCCATATGGCACTCATTCACACGCGTCTGTCGTTCTGTGTATGTATGAATCACTAGAACTAACCAAACAAAAACCTGACCATTAGTAGGGTTATACTGGCAAATAAAGGAACCCCGAGTTTCCGTATTTCTCTATTATTACCAATATTATGAAGCATATACGGTTGATAATAATAATAATAACACTTTGGTCGGCCGTTGATTTGTCGAGCTTCTCGTATGAGAAGGCCTTGGTCACTCCTGTACTTCCAACTGCCTCCCTATTTCCATGCTTCTTCTCTCCTCCCAACACTCGGAGACGAACTGCTTGATGTCATCCCTTACCCCATTCTTCCAAATCTCTCCGATTAGCATATTAACCCTCTCCTTTGAGTCGCCCACTAACAACATGTCCTTCATTCTCCCGTCCCACTTCCCAATTATACTCCAAGTGAATCTTGTTATTTTAGACTGGTATTTTGGGCATTCTAGAAGAAAGTGTTCCAGGGTCTCCATCACGCCCAAATTACACATCTGGCACTCCTTTTCACTATTTTCCCAATTTTCCCTCTCAGCTCCAGGGACCGCGACCACAGTTTGAACAACAGTGTCCCCCCAAAGGTGCCATCAAGGTACTCGTCAAAACAAGGCTTCTCTTTATCACACAGGCCACCCAAATACCTATTTGACTTGACCCCCTCTCGGCAATTACGGTTACCATCCTCCATGACCCTTTCTCTGACGATTTTTTTTTTACTCTGGTTTGCCCCAACGTCTAGGTCCGAGATCTATATTCACAATATTGATGAGAATTTGACCCGGCACTGGACATGTGTAAATAACTAGAACTAACTAAATATGCTGGCAAATAAAATTTATATTAAATTTGTTTTCGCAAAATTTCTTTCCACACCAATAAATAAATAATGAATAAGTAAATTTCTATAACAACCCCCTGCAGTCACAAATTGGGAAGTTGTTTAGTGGATTTGCATTGTATACCAATCAATGTTTTTTATTAATTTTAGTTATTCTACCCCAAATAACGAACATGGACTCTTCAAATTGATGTCATTGAACTAAAATGGAAGATGCCATCAGGGTTGAAAGGGTTAAAGACTGTGAGAGGATTCGGGTTGTTCTCAAAATATGGTCAACCAGATGCTAAGGTCCACCACCGAAGAAAACGGGTGTTTTATTAAACGGGTTTATAAACATTAATGGCATACTGTCCTCTCAAGAAACAGGCGCACACACTCTAAAATCAGTTCGGTTAAAAATGAACTCAACTTATATTAAATTTATTGGAGTTTACGGGAGGAGGAAGCCAAGTACCCAGACAGAACCACCGAACAGCGGTGAGTAAATGTCGTACTCTCCAAGGTACTAATCCTGCACAATCAGGGTTAGCATTGGTTAAAGTCAAGCACCTCATAGACGTGCAGTACATCTTGGTACAATGCTACAACGCCACCGTGCCCTCATGGGGGGGGGGGGGGGGGGGGGGGTCGGGATTAAGTGCAATGCCCAATGCCACAACGCAGTTACCTTTGGCGCGGATCGAACAGTACAGTTTTAGTACCAGACTTGAATGATTCAAGTGATTTACTATTTTTTTATGTCGATTGGAAGAGAATTCCAAAGCCTTGGGCCAGCAACTGATAAGGCCCTATCACCAGCACTAGTAAATTTAGATACGGGCTGAACCAGATTGAGTTGACCTGATGACCGCAGAGACCTCGGCGGTTTGTGGGTGGCAAGCAGATCGGACAGGTAGGATGGTGCAGATCCCGAGATACACTTAAACACCAAAAGGACAATTTTAAACTGAATTCTTTGCTTAACTAGCCAATGTAACTCAGAGAGTACTGGTGTTCTATGCTATAACGACAGAGATACCGTGCTTCCTGGCGGGGCAGTAATAAAGTATCTTACTTTTGTATCGTACAGTACAGCCGCCGTAGACTGGTCTCTGTTCATGGGTGGGTAATATTTCCACGAACGCAATAATATCAGATTCCAGATACTAATTACAGGAGTAATCTTCGAAAATTTAATTTATGAAGCACCGGGTGCAATCTCGGTGCTTCAATAATTAAAATTTTGCTGATGATTATATTTTTATTACCCAATAAAAAACCTGGCTTCTCTTCATTTGAGGCGATGTATGAGATTGCGTTATATCTCGTTTAAGCAATATACCGTCTGTTGAGCATATGTACACACTGGCGCCATCTGCAATGTTTTAGCATTTCAGATGGCAGCTTGTTGCACACAAAGGACGATAAATGGCTTTTTCTACCACCTTTGTGATACCTGACATACGACGGAGATCGACAGCACCAATGGGCCGTAGTATCTTTATAATAGTCTAGTATGCCTACTGGTATTGGGTTTACGGCGGAGATCGACAGCACCAGTAGGCCGTAGTATCGTTACAGTATTCTAGTATGCCTACTGATATTGGGTACACGACGGAGATCGACAGCACCAATAGGCCGTAGTATCGTTACAGTATTCTAGTATGCCTACTAATATTGGGTTTACGGTGCAGATCGACGGCACCAGTAGGCCGTAGTATCGTTACAGTAGTCTAGTATGCCTACTGATATTGGGTACACGGCGGAGATCGACAGCACCAATAGGCCGTAGTATCGTTACATTATTCTAGTATGCCTACTGATATTGGGTTCACGGCGGAGATCGACAGCACCAGTAGGCCGTAGTATCGTTACAGTAGTCTAGTATGCCTACTGATATTGGGTACACGACGGAGATCGACAGCACCAATAGGCCGTAGTATCGTTACAGTATTCTAGTATGCCTACTGATATTGGGTTCACGGCGGAGATTGACAGCACAAATAGGCCGTAGTATCTTTACAATAGTCTAGTATGCCTACTGATATTGGGTTTACGGCGGAGATCAACAGCACCAATAGGCCGTAGTATCGTTACAGTAGTCTGTATGCCTATTAATATTGGGTTCACGACGAAGATCGACATCACCAGAAGGCCGTAGTATCGTTGCAGTAGTCTAGTATGCCTATTAATATTGGGTTCACGTCGGAGATCGACAGCACCAATAGGCCGTAGTATCGTTACAGTAGTCTAGTATGCCTACTGATATTGGGTACACGTCGGAGATCGACAGCACCAGTAGGCCGTAGTATCGTTACAGTAGTCTAGTATGCCTATTAATATTGGGTTCACGGCGGAGATCGACAGCACCAATAGGCCGTAGTATCGTTACAGTATTCTAGTATGCCTACTGATATTGGGTTTACGGCGGAGATCGACAGCACCAATAGGCCGTAGTATCGTTACAGTAGTCTAGTATGCCTACTGATATTGGGTTCACGACGGAGATCGACAGCACCAATAGGCCGTAGTATCGTTACAGTAGTCTAGTATGCCTATTAATATTGGGTTCACGGCGGAGATCGACAGCACCAATAGGCCGTAGTATCGTTACAGTATTCTAGTATGCCTACTGATATTGGGTACACGTCGGAGATCGACAGCACCAATAGGCCGTAGTATCGTTACAGTAGTCTAGTATGCCTACTGATATTGGGTTCACGACGGAGATCGACAGCACCAATAGGCCGTAGTATCGTTACAGTAGTCTAGTATGCCTACTGATATTGGGTTCACGGCGGAGATCGACAGCAACAATAGGCTGTAGTATCTTTTCAATAGTCTAGTATGCCTACTAATATTGGGTTCACGACGAAGATCGACAGCACCAGAAGTATCGTAATATAATCTAATAATAGATTCGAGATTTGATTCAGTTTCGAAGATTTTGCTCGATTCGATTCGAGAGAAACATAGTGATTCGCCGGGCCCTATCTCCACCTCTGTGCTAAGTGGGATGTCCCATCTTCGATGTTTTTTGTATCCTCATTTGAAAACAAACTTGATAGAAAATCAAATTTCTGACAACCCATTTACGAAAACCGCACTCACACCTCAGTTTTCCTTAGTTTAACCCTTTACCCAACGAATCGCCCGCATCCGCCCGCGTAATATGCAAATTCAGCAGCTGAAAAAATATCATTTGTCGATATATTTCAACCAAACCATATCATGTGACCCCTCTTTGGAACGAGCTCGTCGAGCTCGTTCCAAAGAGGGGTCAAATGATATGGTTTTGTTAAAATTTTTGGAGAAAAGTTTAAAAATGATATTTAAAATAATAAATTTTGATATCGTCCGCGTTGGGTAAAGGGTTAAATAATATTTATTTGCCACATTCGATGAATACATGAAAGTATCTATTCACAGTTTGCTAAGGATCACTTCTACTTATCTATATATTGATACTTAAAAGGCCAAAAGTATTTAGTTTTAAGTTTGTTTATTTCTTCACTGGGTTTTAATGGCACTTTCAACAGCTTGGATCATATCATGTCGGTAATTTTACGGATAGAGTGAGTCAGAGTACCCGAAGAGAACCACGGGGCAATGGCAAGTAACTTTCGGGCTTTCAAATCTACCATCCTGACACAGCACTAAGCACAGGTTGAAGGTAAGTGTGAAGTTGACATGTTGTACACCTATGGGCGTTGCGCTGTATAGCTACGATTCACTTGCCTTTAACGAATGCTAACCCTGCTTGTGCCACAATGATAAATTAGAGTGTTCGACAGTTACTCACAATTGCTAAGTGGTTCGTATGGGTATTCTCCCCAACCCGTAAACTTGTACAACTTGATATTATGACCCAGACTTTTAAAAGTGTCATTGCACCCCGATAAATACAGAAACAGACTAATGTATAGTATTCTTTCATGTGCAAATTATGTCGACGAATAGGAGGGTGTTCCTGGGAACGTGACAATCGTTACTTATTCCCAGTTCCTTATTCGACATTCGTTATCAAACAAACTTGGATGTGACAACCGTTACTTATTCCCTGTTCCTTATTCGACATTCGTTGTCAACCGAGAAGCGAATAAGGAACTGGGAATAAATAACGGTTTGCCACGTTAGTAGTATAGCACGTATGAATCGACCCCTATTATCCGGACTTTTGCCGGTGCAGCTAGTGTTAAATTCCCAAAGGAGCCGGACTTTTGCCGGTGCAAAATGTCGACGCCATCCAGCTAGATCCGACAAGTGGTGTACGTACTGCATATATAGTATGCTATGGTATGTATAGTGATATATGTACACCTAGGGCTATGAGCATACAATGGGTATGTGATGGAAATTGGAAGGGGAAGATGAGTTTTCTTGAAAGTTTTCTCCGCGAAACGGTTGACGTTGCTATTATTGTCGTGACGTCATGATGCGCACGCGACGCCATAGGGATGGTGACCACAATTGTTGTCCAATATACAATCTGACATAACGTTGTTCGGGTCGGGGGTGTCGGACCTCTCGTAAGGGGGGGGGGGGATCTGGTAGTGGTAGTATATATCCATATTGGTATACTATTAGCCCTTGGCTCTTCATATTATCCTATGTCTGCTATAGCTAGATCAAGCAGTATTGTGGGGATGGAAGTAATGCATGGTCGCCCAGTTTGGTAGTGAGAGCTAGTCTATTGGCCTATTACCCCCTTAGTACTATTTACCTACCGAATCCTTTGTATTATCTTATGGCTGGTATTGGTAGTTCGTAATGCTAGGTCAGGCAGTATTATAATCGTTTGTTTAGAAGTGGGGTTTAGGATGCACTGAATATACCGCTGCAGGTCCCCTGTTAGTCCTCGGTATCATTAACCAATCGATTGTTTTGTATTATTCTATGATTGATATGGGTAGTACGTTTTGGCAGGTCAAGTGGTATTGTGGAGTGGGGTTGGGGGTAATGCCTGGCAGTATAGAACGGCAGTATATTATGGACGATATATAGCTCTGTGCCCCCACCACCCGAAAGCCATTAGTGCTACTAATCGACCTAAAGCTTTATGTAAATGGGTTAGGTAGTATGTAAGACCAGACGTTATTGTGTGTGGGGGTGGGGGTGGGGTGGTGGGGTGGAGGGTGTGGGGGTGTAATACATGGTAGTCTAGTGTGGTAGTATACGATGTAAGCTTTGCACCCCAACAGGTCCCATATTCGCCTTTAATACTATTAATCCACCTAACGCTTCATGTTATCCTATGACTGGTTGGGTAGTATGCAATGCTAGGCATACGAGTATTGTGGGTAGGGGTAATGCCTGGTAGTTTAGAACGGTAGTATAGTATGGGCGGTATATACCCCTATAGGCCCCCTGTTAGTGCTTGGTACTGTTAACCAACCAACTGTTTTATTATATGGCTAGTATAGGTTGTACGTTATGGCAGGTAAAGTGGTATTGCGGGGTGGGGGTGTGGGTAATGCTTCGTAGTATAGAACGGCAGTATAGTATGGGCGATACATACCCCTGTAGGTCTCTTGTTGGCCCTTGGTACTACTGATCCACCAGGTGCTTCATATTATCAACCGGTATTGTGGTATGGCGGTTAATGCCCGGTAGTACATAAAGGTAGCGGATTATGGTTGGTATATGCCCCTGTAGGTCCCATCTTAACCGTTGATAGTATTAACCTATCGAATGCTCAGTAGTTCCTACCCTATTCTGAGTGCACTTGTTCTTGTTTCGTCTATCGAGATCACCCAATCAGTTCACTTTACTGGCGCAAACTAACTAAACAGATTGCTTCATCCCAGTAATCTCTATGCAGAGTTATCTCCCCTTATTATAACGAAGTCCTATCTGATTCTCATCACCTCTATACTCAATGGCCATATCCCATGGAATCCCATATTGGGAAAACATATGGCCTTCGGCACCCCTTTTTGTCGTATGATGCCACGAGGGCTATGTGAAAAACCCTCAATGAGGCCTCATTTACTATCCCTCATAACCTCATTTCTTTTGACGGCATGCGGGCCATGAGAAAACCCCTCAGTGATTTAGAATTTACTATCCCTCTTAGCCTCATCTCGGTATTTAACAGCCTTATCCCCAGGCACCCAAATTTCGGCACCCTTATTTTGGAAAAACATGTGGCCTTCGCACCCCTTTTTGTCGTATGAGGACTATTTGAAAAGCTTTTTACATAGCCCTCATGGCCTCATACGACAAAAAGGCATTCTGCAGAAGGTATCCTAGATACGTATCCTCAAATAATACAATACCAGGTTATAGGTATCCTCAAATACCCATATGTGCCTATGTGAAAAGGCACAATGTGTCACATTGTGCCTTTTCACATAAGCACATACGACAAAAAAGGGATTCTCCAGGAGGTATCCTAGATATAGGTATCCTCCAATAATACGTTACCAGGGCATATATACCCTCAAATACCTGTATGTGCTTATGTGGAGAGACACAATGTGACACAATGTGCACTAGCACATAGGCACATACTGTATGTGCCGATATGTGCTTATGTGAAAAGGCACAATGTGACACATTGTGCACTAGCAAGAAACCGGGTCGAGCATGTATCGTGTCAGGTGAACATTCAGTGCTTACCTTTTGTACTCGTCTATTAAATGTGCTTTCCTCAAGCCATCCAGTTAACTAACTGACACATCCAGTACAATTTACAACTTGTAATTGGACATCTGCGTGAATTACAAACAGTGATTTTCAACCAGTGGATTGGAATTTACCCTTTGAAACGGCGAGGCTCATTTTCAGCGCAGGGACATGATACTTCATAATTTCATTAAGTAGGATGGCTGCTCAGTTAATGTTTGGAGTTGACCAACCAATATTTTCAACGTGCAGCCCAGGGCTGCACGTTGAAAATATTAATTGCTCTACCCCCAGATAATGAATGTGGACTCTCCAAGTTGCACCATTGAACTGAGATGGACGATGCCGCCATCGTTCAAATGATTAACAAGAATAGTTTGTTATTAGAAATGACTTACCAGGGTTACCATCCATTTTCAGGTCTTCTATTTCTTGTGTAGCTGTTAATAGAAAATGTAAACATATATGTAGTGCTTATTTATGTATTGGTGTTTAACGACACTTTCCTCAGACAGGATCACCTCGTGTCGAAACATAGCTGTTGTAATTTGCTATGAACAACGATCTCGTAAAAAAAACAGACTTGTCATTTTCGGGCGAACCACCCCCCTCGACCTCGTTCATTCGCATAAATTCAATTTTCTGCAAGCGGTATACGTCCTCCTCACGACGTATTCTGAGGGCGACGAAAGTCAGATCTGTGCGTGACTTTTGAAAGTATTGGTATCGCCCTAAGTCGCCCTTCTTCACAAACGGGATTTGTTTATTTATTTATTTATTTTTATTTATTTATTTATTTATTTATTTATTTATTTATTTATTGGTGTTTAACGACACAGCCAGGGTCACCGTGTGTCGGAAAGTTTTACGGGTTGCGGAAGCCGAAGTACCCGGAGACAGCCACTGAGCAGCGGCGAGCAACTGTCGGAATCCCCAACATACCAACTCCACTCAAGCAGGTATAACATTGTGTGAAGACATCTGAACCATCGACGTACAGAACGCATTAGTACATAGTGCCACAATGCCCCCACGTGGGCAATCGGGATGAGCCCCTTCCCAAAAGGCTAAATACTGACGTAAAAATGTAACATATGTTTCGAGGATGCACGCACTTGCTCCATGCAGGTGATGACGTTATGAGAGAATCATCTGTGACAATGCAAATTGTTGCTGAACTTCAATAGAAACTGTGGTGGCTTCTCTTCTATTAATTTATCTTTGACAAACAATTTCGACCCGTCATGAGTGAACTCTGTGCAAAAGCGACAGGGAAAGGCAGGCCTGGCATTTTCTGGAGAGAGAAAACTAGCTCTTCTGGCCTTAGAAAGTAATGAATACCATAACATCTATTCTATTCCTAAAACCCACATTTTTTCAGATCTCTGAGATGTTAGTGGTCTATGTAAGACGGCCACACTGCCCTCCCATACCTCCGGGCCTTGCCAATGCCCCGAGGTGTGGGGGGGGGGCAGAGGGGCAGTGTAGCCGTCTCACAGAGACCACCTTGTTAGAAGTATCAAATAGAATGTACAATGCCACCTACGCAGAATTCATTAAGCTTGAGGTGAGCTATTCGCCCCCCCCCCCCACCAGGCAATGCAAGGGGAGCGATTTTTAGCTCTCCTGCATTTTTAAAAGGATTAATCCTTCACATAATAAATCGGCCGTATGCGCCCGCGTACGTTCATTAAGCAGTTGAAAAACATGTTTCCCAAAACATTTCAACAAAACCGTATCAAGTGGCCCTCACATTGGAACGAGCCCGACGGGCTCGTTCCATTGAGGGATCACATGATATGGTTTTTATGGAATGTTCTGAAAAAAAAAATGAAAAAACAATAGTTAAAATGAGTTGGGTGAAGGGTTAAGATTCGCAAGGGCAGGGTAAACAATGATTAGCCCATTTGGTTTTTGACTGAACCGCGTCTGTTGAAAATAGAGTATTTTCAAAAACGCGCATAATAAAATGGATACATTTTTGCGTTGTTTCCGATAATTAGCTAATTATGGGTAATACATATCCTTCATGCAAATGCACTGCATACTTTATATTTAGTTTCGCAGGTCATGGGGGAGGGAATTAGCTCATTATGGGAAATACATATCCCTCATGCAAATGCACTGCATACCTTCTGTTTAGTTACGCAGGTCACGGAGGGGATTGCGAGAGGGCAGCTGCACGAGCGCAGAGAGGGGTGTAATGTAGATGTGGGAGGAGGGGGGGGGGGGGATGGTGGCAACTTCCCCGGGATGATTTTTTGGTGTTTTAAAAAGGCTAAAATTTGTTGGAAGGATTTTGGAACGGGCCTCCTTTGCAGATGGAGGTGGTAAGAATTCGAAGTTGCGTTACTGACCGGGTTCCATTCGTATAAATAAAACCACTTCTTCCATTTTGTTGGTTTTCAACTGGTCTTTCCAGCATCGCGGCGGTTACGATTATATTGGAAGCGACGACCCCCCAGGAACTCCTCTCCCCCCCCCCCCCCGATTATCGCTTCGCGTCTTCGACGTTCGCGGGGACCATAACGCACATTCTACACATTGTCCCGGAGCCCATCCTTGCTCTCAGCGACACTTGAGGGGTGGGGGGGGGGGGGGGGAGTGAGGGGGGGATAGTTTGTAAATAGATACTAAACGACCGTACAGTTGAATCCAAAGTCGGTGAAAGGTTGAAACTTTGAAATAAAATAAGAGGAAAAACTAGTATTTCAGCGAAAAAGACTCGATGCAAATTAAAAATACTTATGAAAAGCGAGAATCTAAGTACATGAAAACTTACCTCTGTTACCACTGTTACCAGTGGGTGGGTGGAGAAGGGGGAGGGGATGGGGGAGTGGGGGATTCAAATCAAATAGCATGAAATTGAACGATCGACTGCTGCGAGGAATATATTACGTAACCCTTTGAACTCGTAAGACTGTTTTTTCGGTCCAAGGCATAATTCCGTCCCATTGTTGTCTCATTATAAGAGGTCACACGGTACATTTGATCATAAAATAACAACTGCAGTGAATGCAGTCTACAGCCAGGCGGCTGCAGACTGCAGTTATTATTTTATTCTCCCTATATATTGAAACTGGACTGACCCATCTCACTGTAAGTGTACATAAAGGCGATACCATTCCAGAAAACGAGGGTAGACAGGAT
Organism: Pictodentalium vernedei; assembly: GCA_031216915.1. Classification (NCBI taxonomy): domain Eukaryota; kingdom Metazoa; phylum Mollusca; class Scaphopoda; order Dentaliida; family Dentaliidae; genus Pictodentalium; species Pictodentalium vernedei. Next base: position 440,494,540 of record CM062291.1, on the reverse strand, counting down.
TAATGTCATAAAAAATATGCCTGTTTTTAGCACCTAACGAGAGCAGTGCTGCAGTCACAAACTGATATCCTTCTCGATCACATCACGATGCCGGCGCCACACATTTACATCAGTGTGACGAGATTTCATCAATACAATATTGATAATTCAAGTCTGAGGATATCTATATAACTGAATTGCTGGAATGCCCATTGGCCATATGTACAAAGGTGTCTCAACTGCCTCATCTTGGGGATGGATGGATGTTGCTATAAATAAATATTACTCAACGACAACAAAATTCTCCACTGTTTTCAATCGTTTGACGACTCACAATCGTCGGTCGCTTTTTATATGAAAAATAAATATATATGTTAACTATGTGCGCATTGTTTTTCGTGGCAAAACACTAAATTCAGTCTTTACAAAATGTTTTAGTTCTTTTCGACAAATAAAGTACTGACATTGGAAAGTTAATACTTTGTATCTAGTCTTCGTCATCTAAACATCACAGCGTTTGCTAAAGTTGAAGCTTTTACGCTGTGACTACAGTCACGGCGTAATAAATTTCACGTCATCCAACGTCATTGGCTGATTTACGTGGCGCTCTCTTGGAAGGGGGGGGGGGGGGGCATTGAGATGTGACGTTTTCGCTGACATTCCAGTAATCCAGTTGTATGGATAGCAGCAGTGGGGATGTAAAGAAAAAATGACATTCTGAGTACCCGCATTTCGTTTTTGACGCACGAGATTCTACAATGTTGAAGGGAGGGTGGTGGGCAGAGAATTTAGACCGGGTCGCGTTCCGCTAAAAATCCTCTGTCCAGTTTTGTAATCAAAATATTGTAAGTGTTATTTTCAAATGTTGGAACCAATTACTGCCCGTAATACTAATTGGAGACAAACACTTGTAGATCATACAGCTCCGTGACAAAATTAATCGCTCATTGTTTCTTCCCAAAATTGATAACTCAGTTTTTGATAACACTCGAAAAATCAAGATCTGAAAATATTTTAGTTCCACATTTTGTTTTCAAAATAGACGAGGAAGAGAGAGAGAGAGCGTGTTCCAGTAAGAGAGAGAGAGAGAGAGAGAGAGAGAGAGAGAGAGAGAGAGAGTTGAGGACAACATTATCTTTACCAACCCACAATTGCAATCTGATTGAGAATTAGCATGAAGGAAGTGCTCGGACTTTTTTACTCGCAAGATTTATTTATTTATTGGGGTTTAACGACACTTTCTACAGCCAGGGTCACATCGTGTCGGACACTTTTACGGGTGGAGGAAGCCGGAGTACCCGGAGAGAACCACCCAGCAACGGCGAGCAACTTTCTGGCTCCCCAACATACTAACTCCACACAAGCAGGGTTAGCATTGGTTGAAGACAAGTGCACCATCGATGTGCAGTACACTTTAGTACACAACGTCTCCGTGCCCCCACGTAGGCAATGGGAGTGAAGTGTCTTCCCCAAGGACACAACGCGGTTGCCGCAGGTTGGATTCGAACCGAGGACCTCTTGCCTTACAGCCTGCACCTCTACCTACCGAGCCGCCGCGCTCCCACTCGCAAGATATAATGTGTCCAACAATTTCCTCGTTTGATTTAATTTAAACACTATTTTATTCAATAAGTGTTAATTGTTACATAGTAGAGACATCAGTGCATTATCAACTCAAAAATAAATAAACAGTAAGACAATATAAAACAATAAACAGTTACATGGTACAAGGTAAATGAGGGATTTGACAAAAAGCTTGTAGCTTATGCTGGTCATCTTCATCTCTCTCGTTTGATTTGTCTCTGGTACGGACTTTGAGGTCGAGATATTAGAGCTGTTGGTTTTTAAATTTCTTGTTCGGTTTCGGTTTTGGTTTTTCAGGTGGAATAAAACCTCGGTTCGGTTCGGTTTTCGGTTTGTTCATGGCCAAATAAATTCAATAAAACTCATTCTTATGTCCGGAGTCATAACTGAATGGCAGTGAAATTGAGTGAAACTCAATGAATGCCCGAAATAAGCTATAATACATGAAGAATCAGGAAGGCCAATATAATAATTACCTAAATATACAGAACTTTTATTGTGCTTGGCCATTTTTCGAGGTCTGACACCTACAAGCAACTTGAGGAAAGCTACAAACACAACTAAACTGAAATGTCGGAAATTCACAGAATGTAGCCTTCCCAGAGTAGTAAGAGCACCCAGACACAGCCATTGGCAGTGTCTGGGTACTCTCACTACTCTGGGATGGCTACATTCTGTGAATTTCTGCAGCAAGAGAGTATTTAATAAAAAACGAAAAACCTTAGATTACGGGGTGTCGACGGTTTCGGTTTCGGTTTTTAAAAAAAACTAAAAACCTCGGTTCGGTTTCGGTTAACCTGCAGCTCTACGAGATATAGAGAATACCTACTGTTTTTGAGTGAGTATCGGAATTATCTCATGAGTGGCTGCAAAGGAATATTAGTTTTCACGAGCGGCTGAAAACCGCGAGTGAAAAATTAAATTCCTCTGCAGCCATGAATGAGATAATTCCTAAACTCACTCAAAAACAGTAGCTATTCTTTTTATTATATGCGTTGCGTTGTTTTTGTTGCGATTAAAAGAGATAATGTGGTGTTTTCATTGCAATCAAAAACCCGAGGTGGAGAAAATTATGACAATGTCAACAAAAATCAGCTGACGCAGCTGACCCATTTACTTATTGGCCCCCCCCCCCCCCGATTTCAAAATCAAACTACCACACAACAAAATAGTTCCACATAAATCCACTTAGAAAATGGCTATATTGTCAGTTACGCACACAAAATCAATGGACGCGTGTGAAAGTGGTTTATGAGAAAACCACCCCCCCCCCCCGAAACAATGGGTGACACATTTATTCAAAGTAGTAACAAAAGTGCACTGCACAGATGCACACAAGCATGACACAGTTCACAAAATGTTCAATGAAGGGCGAAGGAGGATTTTTTCAAATGTTCAAATTGTTTTTACCATATTTATCAATCACTGTCACTATCGATGAGTCGAATTTTCTTGTACTTCCTTTTTGGACTATTCGCAACACTAACTTTGTTATTTTGAGACGAGCTAAAATACACATTTACCGGTGCATTGAACGTGTTCCCACTAAAATGGGCTGTGCCATGTCGGTACGACAACGAGAATCGATGGTGGAACTGGTGTTAACACAAGTTGTTTCGAGAGATTTACGTGCAAACGTAGATGACTGATTTTGTTGAGATTTCTTTCTCACAAGTGATGGTTGGTTTTATATTGTGTCAGACTCATTTCCAGCCAAAAGCGAAGAAATTTGCCTGCCTTGCTCTGGATTTACCTTGGAATAATTCAGAAGGCTGTTCACATTCTTGTAACCAGAAATTTGGATGATCTAATGTGGAGGAACCCCCTCATTATTAAGGGTCTGAATTAGATGTTTGCGAACACTGTACGGGGTAAGTCTTTTGTCACTTTCAATGTTGGCATCGTGTAACATAATTTTCATCACTGCATAAATAGAGTTCAGGCCAGGTAAACCATGGCTTTCCTTTTAACTAACCCTGATGATTGATAGCCAATAAGAATAGACTGTCCGGGGTCTTTGCTTGAATGGGGCGTTTTGCGTCAAACAGACGATATAACCTAACAGGGTCCTTCATTGCGTCATTAGTGGCATATGCTTTTGGTTTCGTCTTGCGAATATTGGACATATAAAAAGTACGTTCGTCGGCGGAATAATTTCGTTCTAATTTTCTTGCGTGATTCGATTAATCTACAGAGGGATATTCCCTTATATCTATCGTGATGATAGATATAGAAAAATAACGGTTAAAAATTTCTCGCTATCTTTTAAAAAAACAGAGAATAAAATGCATAATTTGGCTCCATATTTAAGAAATATCCCCATGTTTTGGCCCGATTGGGACATTTGTCAAACTGAAGCCGAAAATGTGCAGTTAATCTGAATGTGGAGGTGCGTGATACCGCAGCATGGCTTTGTGTATTATTTTCCTGGCACGCCACTAAAGCATATGATATCTATTAGTGTGTGAGTGCCCCAGTATGCCTGTGCTCCCTCTACAACAAAGTTTGGAACGACTCGATTCATACGAGAGAAAAGCCAAACCGCTAAAAAAGACAATGTTATTCATGCTGTTTGACGAAGAATATGAAAAACATACATATACATATTTCCTTCTCGGAACTCTGATTGGGCCTAAACCGTCTTGTCGTGTGTGTATTTACATCAGCGAAGCTGCATCACTGAAACAATGCATAAAGTAGGATTCACAAGAACAACCAGAAACAAAGGATGGGATATCAGACTCTTATGCTATCCGAATGCTGGACATTTCCATTTCAAGAGCACCATTACATTTTTGTATGCGCTGAACAAACATTTTGTACTTGCCTGCCGCTCCATGGAACACAGCCAATGCCAAAAACGCTGCAATCAGTCGTCCACTGATTACACTCATCTGAGAAAAGTAGAAGAAGGGAAAAGATAGTTATATGCAAAACAATAGTTACAAAAATCACAACCTCTCCATATTATTAATTTAATAAATAATGGAAATTCGAAGTACATAATTCGTGACAGAAATTTTTTTACTTTCCTCGGTATTTGAAAATTAAAACTGCAAAAATGAAAGAGTTTTACAAGGACGATCTCAATGTCTGCAAACTTGGATGTCCTGAATTGCCTCAACAGTAAGAAGGGGTGGGGTGAGCCCACTCGCAATGGTAGCATTCACTCTGTCGGATGCCAATTTAGCCAACTGCATTAAACATTCTGATTTGGCACCCAAAATTTTTCTTTGGCCAAAATGTTGGCACCTTCTTTTAAATAGAAGCGAAATTTCACTGGAATTTTCTACAAATCGTGCACCACAAATTACAATTTCCATCGCTAGCGATAGCTAAAAATAGTAACACGGGTTCCCCTCGCAAATTTGGTTGGCGATAAAATGTGGGTTGTTTTGTTGTTAATAGTTCCTGCTTTGAGTTCAAATGTGTTCTATGTGCCTACTGGCACATAGAACTCATTGGAACTCGGGGGACGATGTTGCCAAATTAATTGCTGAATGTCCTTCATAATTGCTTTTGTAGACGCGAAGGCGTGTAATAAACACCTAACGACACTCTCAATTTATTCTTTTTTACGCTGGCACTCATGCTATATCGATTAACCCATTCACCCGCGTGTGTCGTTCTGTGTATTTCATGAAATTCAATCAAACCCAGTGATTTTGTCAATAACATAGTAGAAATAGTGTTTAGGCAGAACTTTCAATGTTGAGTGGTAGGGAGGCATTTTTTTTCTTCAATAGAACAGTGTAGGTTATTAACTTTACAAAAGTTATGAAGTACTGAGCTAATTAAATGCTGCCATTTTAACCCTTTACCCAACGCAGACGATATCAAAATTTATTATTTGAAATATTATTTTTTTAATTTTTTCAAAAAATTTCAACGAAACCATATCATGTGACCTCTCATTGGAACGAGCTCAATGATCTCGTTCCAATGAGGGGGTCACATGATATGGTTTTGTTGAAATATTTTGAAAACATTATTTTTTTCAACTGCTCAATTTGCATATTACGCGGGCGATTCGTTAGGTAAAGGGTTAATCTTCGTTGGCAAAATGTGACACCAAAAAAGTTCTTTTCACTTGTGTAGGAAAACCATTTCAACAGTGAAGACCACGATCAATGAAGAAACATATAAAAATTATTTTATCATGTCTCTTGCAAAGAAATCGTCACCTGGCAATAAAGGCAGAATCAATAACCGATTTTCAGGAAATTTAACCAAACCCGCTGATTTGGTCAATAAGGAGTTAGAAATAGTATTTGGACAAACCTTCAACGTTAATTTCCTGTTAGAGGAACTGATGCGTTGTCTTTTTTTCAATAAAACATAGGTAATTAACTTTACAAAAGGTTTGCCATAATTAGATGATTAAATGTTGCCTTTTGAAATAACTCGCTAACAGCTTAACTCAGTGGATTAATAGTAATTATTTGATTAATCAGCTATTATCTAAGTACAACAACAGGTGAATGTACCGAAAACATTCAGCCTGACCATTAACTGAATCAGATATAACTTAAGTTGACCGCCTGTTTCACCTATCCAGGATTTCAAAGTTTTGTTGATTTTTTTCTGAAACCATTGTCCATTCATTTTTTAAAATAATTGCCAGTTCATTTGTCAAGATTCGGTCAATTTATTTGGATCAAACAGCGGAAAAATACCCCCTTCTCACCAATTGGTATTTTGGCAATTAAAATATAGAGGATAGTTTAAAATTTGACACAATACAGTTTCTAGACAGCGTAGACATTGCATGGTAACCAGCCGTTTGGTTACCTTCTTGTCAGAATGATAGTTCTACGAGAATGGTTAGGGTGGGGGAGAAGTTGCTTAGGAAGGTCATTGCCATTCTGAACTGACATGTGAACCCACAGCGGCTAAAATTCGTCCCCTGAGTTCCAGTAGGCACATAGAACACATTGGAACTCAGGGGACGTATTGGCTGTGTATGATTAAATAGTGTGTGTATTGGTGGTGGGGGGGGGGGGGGGTATTTGATTGCCGGAGACCTGTTGTAAAACACGTAGACTGCTAAAAATCAACAAATACCGCAAAAAGACTGCCGATCGGCTGCCGATTCTTTCATCTCAAATTTAACGGTAACCGTTATTCCTTGATGTGTACCCAAAGACTGTTCTAAAAGAGTCGTGCCTGGGTTTGAGTAGAACAAGCTTTTTGGAATAAACCAGTTTGACTTACTTGGGCCTCCCCTTCCTATTTTTTTTACGAAATCCACACTGGTAAAAGAAACTATTTATTTATTTATTTATTTATTTATTTATTTATTTATTTATTTATTTATTTATTTATTTATATTTACTGGTGTTTAATGTTACATTCAGCATCTTTGGTTATCTCATGACAACTACATAGGTATGAAGTCAGGTCCAACCAATCGTTTATACCTATGCTGACCACTTTAGAAGACATTCAGACTCGTAGCTTAATCCTGCCCCGACTGACCCATAAGAATAACACTTCAAGATCACACTATACTCCCGCACACTCTGACATCAACTCCTCAACAGCTAAAAACACTCAAATGCAGTAACTGAAGAGAGGGTGCGGAAAGACAATAGTGACGAACAGCAGAACTCTGTTTGCCTCCACCTTCACCCAACCAGAACAGATGCCGGCATGGCTACTGCGGTTGCTGGTGGCTTTATCTTGCCCCGACCGACTCATAAGACACGTCTGTATGTTGTTTAGCCAATCAAATTGTCCAGTTTTGAAAATTGACCATTGAAAGCTCCCAACTCTAATTATGCAAATTATGAAAATGTGGCGCAGTTGTATCTTGTTCAGCCATTCAAATTGTCTAGTTTCGAAATTGGCCAATGAAATTGACGGAAGGCTTTATTTATCACTGATTAATATGAATTCAAAATATCAAATGTTTTAAAGTGAACAAAACGGACGAGTCATATGATAAATAGAATTATTATTTTTATTATTTTTACTTATTCCGTATCTGATCAAACTGAAAAAATAATTTCCTTTAATTATATTTCAATTGAGTCATCACTTTATTAGCTGTTTTCGCATGAGGGTAATCTTAGTTGGGTCGTCGTGGAAAGGTCAAAATCCATGAGTAGGCAATATTTCCACGCATGCGTTAACAGTGAATATCCGACATAAAACAATTGAATCGCCATCAAATTTTCAAAGAATGAAGCTCCGGGTTCGGCCCGATGCTTCTTTCAATGAATATTTGCTGAAAACTGCTGATTGTGGAGAGAGAAAGGCGTATGCGGGTAACACTATCCACGCGTGGATTTTTACCATTCCACGGCGGCTGCACTATAGCGTGCGTGCTCTTAATGTTAAACAGAAGCTTTAGTAAACTTCCAAATCGTATTTATGTATTTTGAAATTGCTTAAAACTAATACAAACAGCAATTTTATTGAAGAATATGCAGAATTTGCAAATCAAAGTTATGTAATATTATATATTAAAATGTAATATTATAAGTACTATCATTTATCTGGTGCAAAAATCATTCAATATGTTTTAATCAAATTACAGAATCAGCAAGCACACAGAACTTTTAGGAACGAAACAAAATATCCACTTTTTCTGGCTACAGTGACAAATTGGCTCGCAATCTCTCCGCGATAACTTTCGCCCCACCGATCGCTATTTAAACGGCGTGCGGTTTTTCAAGCTAGTTTTTTTCTTGAGTATTCAGTATTTGTCTGTGTTGAAAATAATAAAACTGGCATGTGCACTAAAGATGATATGATTGAAATGATATGGGTGGTGACTCCGGTCGCGTAACGGTACATTACAATACAAGTAAATAAAATTCTACATTAGCCATCTTAACTCGTAAAGCCGATTTGTCGACCCAAGGCATAATTTCCACCCATTTTTGTCTGATGATAATAGGTCTATACACGGGGCATTGATGATAAAATAATAACTACAGTCTGCAGCCAGTTATTTTATCCTCCCTTTATATTGATATTTGACTAACCCACCTCACTGTAAGTATACTCAAAGGAGATACCATTACAGAAAACGAGGGCTCATATGGTTAAATTATAACAATTGAAATGAATTATACATCATAATACGTCCATCCCATATCCTAACTCCGACAATACGACAGATAAGTCATTTCAATTCTTATAGAAATAATCGTCTGTCGAAGGGCCAATTTCCCGTAGGGTAAATGTGGGAGGAGATGTGATAAGTTGAGTGTAAAGTTCAACGTATTTCTTAAACATAACACATCTCATCCACATCAATATAAGAATTGAAATGATTTATTCGTCGCTTTATGAGAGTTTGAATGTTTGATGAGTGTTTTAAGTTGTATGCAGTGCCTAGCACTTAATGCAAATCTGAACATCCCATCCCTAAGGCTGCACTGTATTCGAAACTCAATACCGGTATCGGTGTTTAAAAATATATCGCGGTGTACCGGTATATCGAAAGACTTCTCAGATATTTGAACATGCGTACCAAAATCGGACTTGAGCCATCACATTCGGGACAAATTACCATGCCTCGATGATACAGTTCGAATAGACCTTTACCCAACGCAGGCAATATAAAAATTAACTTTTTTAAATATTAGTTTATCGAATTTAAAAAAAAATATTAACAAAATCATATCAAGTCACATGATATGGTTTCGTTGGGAGATTTTTGAAAAATAATATTTGTTCAACTGCACAATTTATATATTACCTGGCGGATGCGGCGGATTCGTTAGGCAGAGGGATAATGTTATTTGATTGAGACAACAGTTAAAAAATTGACGACATCTTGAAAATTAAATTGTTGTTAAATAAATAATGATATTGTTGTAATTACATCGGTATTCCATCGATACTGGCTTGAATACCGGTATGTATCGGTAATCGATATACCGTACAGTCCAACCCATCCCGCACTTATACTCCGACGAAGCGACAGATAATTCATTACAATTGTTATAATTTAATTTAGAGTGGTTACCTGTATTATGATATACACTAGAGTGCAGTGACCAACCTGGTAAATAGCTATTACAAATTTGAATCCTAACATTCTAATGTTGCTCCTGAATCTTTAACATGGGCTACTAAGTTGGCTCGTAACCGTAAGTCCCACACTTCCTCCATTGGCCACTTAGACAGCCAAAACTTGACTAGGATTTGTTATGAATCTCCTTGGTTATTGTAGAGCAGTAAACAGAATTTTCAGTCGTTTGAGAAACAAACTTTAATTATACTGAATCTTAATGTAATTAAATGCACAAATGTTTCCCATACACAGCTGAAGGCTTCCAACAAGAATATTATTATCAAAAAGTAATATACCATTAACTGGTTGAGTGTTTGGAGCCTATATTTGGGCTTTGTACAGGTTGAAGAGGCTGCAATTTGCAGGTTTCGTGTTCTTTAAAATATTATCTTTGAAGTGAATTTAGATCAGCTGTATGAATTTGCCTTGTTATAGTTTATGGGAAAGTGCCCATATAGTGCCCATATAGGCCCATTTAGGCCATCTCCCATATATGTTAACAAGGCGACTCCATACAGATGATACAAATTCATTTCAAAGAACCACTTTCCCATAAATAGTAACAAGGCAGAACATTAGACATTTTTTTTTCTTTTACAATCAGCAATACTTTAGCGCTGAACCTGTAAGAAGAAAATCAGGCTTCTAGATTTCAAAAGTAGGCTTCAAGTCTGAATCTTAATTTTAACCCTTTACCCAACGCAGACGATATCAAAATTTGTTATTTTAAATATCATTTTTTAAAATTTTTTTCAAAAAATGTCAACAAAACCATATCATGTTCGTTCCAACGCGGGGTCACATGATATGGTTTTGTTGACATTTTTTTAAAAATAATTTAATTTATTTATTTATTGGTGATTAAGGTCACATACTTATGCACAATGGCTAATCGTGACCGTGACAGTTTTACGGGTGGAGGAAGCCGGAGGACCCGGAGAGAACCACCGAGCAACGACGAACAGCTGTCAGCTCTCCAACATCGTAACTCTGAACTCTGCACCGCGGCACAGGCAGGGTTAGATTGGTTGAAGACAAGCACACCATCGACGTGCAGTACGCCTTAGTACACAGCGTCATCGTGCCCCATGTAGGCAATCGGGGTTAAATGCCTTGCACAAGGACACAACACGGGAGTGCAAATCAGTCTGAAATGGTCACCCATCCAACAACTAACCGCGCTCGACGTTGCTTAACTTCGGTGATCTGACGAGAACCGGTTACCGCGACGCCACCGCGCCCCTTGAAAAATAATATTTTTTCAACTGCTGAATTTGCGTATTATGCGGGTGGATGCGGGCGATTCCATGGGTAAAGGGTTAAATGCTGCCATTTACATTACTGCAGTCGTATCAACTTCTGTGTAGATGACAACTATATTAAATTCAACAAAGGCTGAAACACGCGGTCTTTAATACTCAAGAAGAAGACTAGACTGAACAACCCATGCGAATACTAATTTATTAACCCTTTCATCCCGAGAGGCCTCTTCTCCGGTCAGGAACGTGATACTTCATAACTTAAATTAATGTGTTGGGTAGACCAATCAATATTTTCAAAGTGCAGCCTTTAGGCTGCGTTTTGAAAATGTTAATTGGTCTACCTTCAGATAATGAATATGGTCTCTTCTAATTGAACTGACATAGCAGATACCACCAGGGTTCAAAAGATTAATAGTTTATCAGTTTTATAACGAATACTACCTTTCTCAGTTTCAGAACAGACTCACACATCAGTGATAATTACGATTGATTGTTGTGGTGTAATAGATGTAATGAAGCGCCACGATTGAAGGGGAATGTAAACAAAAACAATACGGAGAAAATATCTAAAAAGAACGCTGAGTAAAAATGCTACTAATTCAATTCCTTTTAAAACCATGACCTACCTATTCTACTATATATAAAACGTCTGTGGCATAAAATTTAGCTTTACACACCAACCGTGGTGAACACGTGGGTCTGTGGTGAACACGCAGGCAATAGGATTTCAATAGTTAACATTTACACGTAGAGTGGAACTAAATCCAAGCTGACCTTTGGTGACTTCGACCTGAATTCAAACTTGTCAAAATTTATCGCTCGTCGCCTCGCGAAGAGTGAAATGAAAGCTGCAATTATTTATTACATTTTTAAATGTGTTTACCTCATAAAATACCAAACTTAACAAACATGCTTTGCTTCATGTTACCATCCAAAATTCGAAATATTATTTTATTAAAATTAAAAAGGCCCGTGATTTGCGCGTTTCTTTTTCCATTTCGTTCCGGCAATAAAAATGACAGCGGAAGTATCGCCCACCGGTGCTCATGTAAACATAAGCAGATTCGCACGTATGTAGTCTGCTGTTCAGTAAAATCGAGAAAACTAATAGCGACTCTTAATAATCTGGCAATCATGGTATAAATAAAATATATCCAAAAGTAGCTTGGTGTACCAAAGGCTCGCGGTTAACACCACTCACCACTCGTGGTGAACGTTTGGTACACCAGGCTATATAGTATAGGTATATTCTATATGCATTTTATAGCATAAATACCATATGCCAAGAGCTGCAAAGTTTCGTTTCATTCGTTAAATTTAAATATTTAATAAACTCACTTTCAACCAGTTTCAACGATCATTTTTATAGGCACTTATTCTCAGTGTTACGAGGTCCAAACTTTACAATTCAGTGTCAGGCATATATGAGCTTAGACCTGGACATTTTATATATTGTACCAAAAACACCCCAAAACTGTGAAAGTTTTGAAAATATGCTGATGTAACCAAAAACGTCCATGTTGATGTGGGGAACAGAACCTGTCTCGGAAGTATAGCGCGTCATTCAGTTATGTTTGCTGGAAGAGTGTTTTGCTCAGTTCAGGTACCACTGTGCTGAAAGCTACGGAATCCCAGAAACACTCAAATATAATCCTGGGGAAAGTGGTCTGAATAAACGTGCTTTATCAAACAGAGTGAGCCGGGAATGTCCATCAACTGCATTTCGATTGCCATAGTTGCATACAAAGAGAAATGTTGAAAATATTGTAATATTTTAGATCACCAGAGAAAAGTCTAATGATCTATACCTGCCACTTTTGTTTTCAATTTGATCATCACTGTACGATTTGCATCATGCACAGTCAAGTGGAGTTTTGTGTGAAAACAATTTGAGTTTTTTTTCTTTTACAATTGAGTTTGCTATGAAACTACGGACATGTTTTCCCGGGTAGCCGGGACACACGCACTCCATAAGACATCACTGCCTGATGCAGCCTATCAGACTTTTTCTTGTTATTAAGATGATGTGTCTTGTTTACACCACCTTCATTTATATATTTACAGAAATGTTACGCCTATTTCTTTTACGACACAATATATCGAAATTCTAGGTCTTGGGTCATATACACTGGAAAAAGACAGAAGTGTCAGTACAGTTTATCTGAAGGTTAGATTGCACAAGAATGAGAATAGCTGCATCGCAAAAATGCCCTTTAAACGTAAGGTTATTAAATATTTAAATTATAAAATAATATTTGAAGGTATCATCTTACCAGGTTTTTGATATGGAATGCATGTACACCAAGTTTCCGCTCCTTATTTTTCCATGCATTTCTAAAAATGTCATGCCAAACATTCTGTTGAAATGCGAATATTCTTAACTTAGTTTTCTAATCCATATCGTGTAATATAAGTTACAGGACGTTTAGCTGGCAGATAGAGTGTCATATACGGCGAAGAGAAAACAATATTAGGTGAGGCTTAGAGCCTCACCTAATATTGTTTTCTCTTCGCCGTATATGGCACTCTATCTGCCAACTAAACGCCCTGTAACGTATTTATTATGCACGGCATGCTAAAATGTCATTGGGGAAGTTAACTCAACGAATAGTTAAATGATGCGCACTTCTCGAAAAATGTAAACAAAGCAGACGATGTTTACATACGCAACAAGGGGAGTAATTTTGCTTCCGCATTCTAATAAATCACTCGTGACTTGTTCTATAACCGCCAATGTTTTGGGCTGGTTTGGCATTTTATTATAACAGTTTCATTCAATCGAATGCAATGTTTATACGACGGGGCTATTTTATATGGTGGGTCTTCTGTACGACTGCGCTGCAGCATGTGCGTACGTGTAAATTAAAAGCTGAGGCGTGTGGATATAATGATAAAACAAAGTGGCTGACGGGCACCTAATATTAAATTAATATGGGTGCTTTTCAGCCACCCTGAACCTAATATTGTGGAGTCTATGTCTCTTAGTAGCTTCATTTGATTTACTAATAATACATTTTCCAGAGCCAGAAATACTTACAACACAATCCGAATAAGTAAAAATAAACAATCTGTATGCGGGTGAAATAATTTACTGGCACATGCAAGATTCAACACAGAAAACTGCATGAATAAATGCCGAAACCAGTCATTTTCAGTCACCCAGCAGCCTCAAAAATAGAATTTTCACATTACCCCTACTTACCTACCCCTGGAACATATCATCACAAGTTTCTAAAATGTGAAGCAACATATGTTTCCGTCTCATTTTTAGCTAGATTTCTGGTAAGAACTCCGAGTGAAAATGACATTTTAAAAAATACTCAAATTTCGAAGTCACTGTTTGTCATAAGCCCTCTGGTAATTTATCCCTATGCACCATTCTCCCATCTGTGACCAAAACTTCAAATTCTTTTGCTCAACAAATAGCCTTATGTAAACATATATCTGATACAAAAAATATATCTCCGATTTACATGGCTTTAGTTGCAACGTATGATCTTAGTTTAGAATTGTACCCCTGTGCAATAGTGCAAAACTGTAGAGCGGGTCTTAAGATAGCATCCTGAGTTAGGATTAAAAAGAAATTCCACATGACAAATTTCACCAAATTGTTTCTGTTTTCATTCCCATTAACATCATACCTGTAACAATTACAGTTAAATTCACACCCCTGGACACGCGCACAACTCTTGACAAATAAGCAGGGCCGGGGAGAGAACATCTGGACCTAGGGTTAATTCTGCGACGGGCTTCCATTCGAAAGTGTCGGGATACTGATGCAGATGCCGAAGTTTTTGAAGTGAAAAACTCTTGAAGTGATAACACCGAGTCTGGTGCATATATATATATATAACAGTCTATTAAACCTTTACCCAACGTAACGCCAAAACCGACCAGCGCTGTTCACAAAAATTACCATTCGATTTTCATTATTTTTTCATTGTCTTGCCACAAAAACATAGCATATGAACCATCACTGGAACGAGCTCGTTGAGTTCGTTCCAATGAGAGGTCTTCAGCTATGTTTTTACTCAAAAATGAAAAAAATAGATATTCAATAGTTTTGTTTGCACAGGTGATCTTCATATTTTTACATGAGAGGCAACGTATCTTGCTGATTCTCGCTCGGAGATCGGGAAGCACAGGCTTATCACAGAAGTCAGAACCTTGGGGGACCCAGGCCTGACCCACGAATCCTGGACTCCTAGATCAATCCTGCCCCCAAGTTCCGGGACCCGTGGCTCCAACCCTCTCCCCAGTCCTGCAATTACGCGGGGACAAAGGGAATACACATTCATACGAGAGGTAGAACATTCATCGAGTTCTAAAAAACTCACATCCACCAATCCACTGCAAGCAAATTGTACACCATTAAAGAAAATTTAACGTTTCTTCCATAAAGCGGCTGACGGGGACGTAGTGACAGGGGGTGGGGTGTGTCACCCCACCAATCCTGGCCAAAATTTCCTATAGTTGGCAATTCGGAGGACAAGTCATGAGTAGTTGAAAATTCCATCTATCTGTATTTTAGAGCTGCCTTGGCAATGCTGATGTCTCCTTTGCTTCCCAAAATTCCAACTCGGTTTCAAATCGGCAAATATTCTAACTGTTACTTATTTACAATTTACAATCGGTACGAGATTTCTATAGTACGTTTACTTATCGTAATAACAAAAATCCTCGAAATGCACTTCAAGAAAAGTTAATTCCACCATTTACAGTTGCAAAATGGTGAAACATCGAAATTTGATCATTCCTGCATAAGATCTGATTTAATGTTAGGACAATGTGAAATGTTCACAGTTCTAAAATTGAGCATATGTTCAGCTCATATTCAATTCCCAGACCAATACCAAATAATAATAACCTGATAATTCTATCATAAATGTGTTGGCATTTCAGTTACTAGAATCAATTTTATGCCCCCTTTCATGGCTTCATTTTCAAAATCCTCCTCGGTAGTGAATTTACAACTACGGGTAGGGACCGGGAGGGGGGTTCCCTCCCGGTCCCTCCCTCTAGTTGGAAATTTACTACCCTACACCCCAATCAGAAACTTCTAGCCACGTCCCTGGCGGCTGGTAATTTATTTCAATTTGATAAGTATAAACATATAAGCTTACCTTTGCGGAGCTTTTCGCACACCTTTTATCGGATATCTTCTGCTGGTATCTAGAGTAGACACAGACAATTTTCGAATAACATGCCTGTGCTTTTATAACAGTTATGATGGTGACATATGCAGATATGTTGGCGAGATCCTAAGTAATTGTCGTTTGATGCATCATTAGAAACTCGCCAAACAGTGGATTGCCGTGTACAGTATGCACCACTTGATAAGAATTTCTAAATCAATTTTGACTGTCTCTCAGTGTTGTAGACAGCAGTAGACAAATTAAGTATGTTATTTGGGCTTTCATATTATTAACCCAGATCTAATTCCTCCCCTAGGAATGTTAGTCTAGGTAAACTCACCAAAACCATAAGCAAGATTTGTCATGGGTGGTTTCTGATAGTTTTTGTAAGCGGGTGCTGATGAATGTGGAGGGTTGACTGATAGAAAGTGAATCGTTAAAACTCCTTCGGTGAGGAGCTTCCACCTAGACAAAAGGTTTGAACTTCTAAGAGAAAATATTAGCAGACAAGCAGCATTTCGTTTTTATTTATTTACTTATTGGGATTTAACGACACTTTCGGCAGCCAAGATCACCTCGTGTCGGACAGTTTTACGGGTGTAGGAAGCCGAAGTACCCAGAGAGAACTACCGAGCAGCAACGAGCAACTGTCAGACTCCCCAACATACTAACTCCACACAAGCAGGATTTACAATGGTTAAAACAAGAGCAACATCGACGTGTAGCGTGCCTTTGTACACAGCGCCACCTTACCAAGTGCGGGCAATCGTGATAAAATGTCTTGCCCAAGGACACCACACAGTGATCCCTGGTGGGGAGCGAACCGTGGACCTTTCGGTTTGGAAATCCAATGCCGTAACCACTGAGCTACCAAGCTCTTTTAGTGGAATTTAATTCCCAGTTTAACCCTTTTCCCAACGTAACAGCCAAAACCCGCCAGCGCTATTCTCAAAAATCGCCAGTTAATTTTCATTATTTTTTTCATCTTTGCCACAAACACATAGGTTATGACCCCTCATTGGAACGAGCTCGTTCCAATGAGGGGTCATAACCTATGTTTTTGAGAAAAAAAATGTTATTCAAGAATTGTTTTTGTAAGTGTCGTCTGCTTTTTCATGTTAGGTAAAGGCTTAAACCTGAGTTCATCTGGTTGAAACGTGGCTTACAGTACTGTATCACAAAAGTGGCATTTTTCTTTCCCCACTTCTTATGCAAGATATGTGTTTCTCATGTGAAAAGTCCCTGTGAGATAGATATCTATTTCACATGACCCACGTGACCGGCTGATTAGCATATTTAATGAGCGCGTGGACTATTTAATCATCACACATCCTTCCGTAAACAAACAACATGGTGTAACAGACGAACGTTGTCGAGGAAAATGGAAATAAAAACACAGACAGCAAAACCATCAATTGATTGATGTACGCGCCCGACTGACGTCATCGGAATGTGTCAAAGTTCTTTTCGCTACAGATCTTTAACCCCTCTCCCTCGCCGGCGTTGCGATTGAATTTTGTGGTATATACTAGTGGTATATTCAGAAATTTTGTGCGGTCTTTCCGACAAGTAAATCATTTTTTTCAGAAATGGACAACAAAATTGTTCGATATAGCAACACGTGCCCCTGGATTACTTTTGATGATGGTGTTTTGGTGTGGGGGGGGGGGGGGGGAGGAAAAATTGTCCCTGTTGGGGTGTTTGTGAGATGGGGAAATCTCAACCTCTGGACAAGATATTTGGTCCAGACACTCAGCAAGCCCCGTGTCTGGCCCAAATATGTTTTTCTTTTCCTATCAGTGGGATTCTTTAATGTCGTAGAGAGAAAAACGAGCATAGTATTTCGACCGCATCGCGACTTGGTCAGATATTGTATCCTGCTTGTACTTTTCATGTAAGATAAGACATGGACAAAGTATATATTAGGTCGACCAAAAAGCTGAGTTACCTCTTTCAGGAAATCTTCTCACACGCAATACCTTTTAGGTTCTTTTTTAACGAGCGGAAAGCGATGTATACTGATAAATGATTCAGCGTTCGGGCAACGGCCGAGATGTGCAACTTGTTTATCCCATTTCACCAGCGTTTGTTTTTGATTGTGCAATGATGTACTTCACTGCCGCAAATGATTCACAGCATTTCGTCACAATAGGCGAAGTAAAAAGGGGTTGTTCATCACTGTAAAATAGATCTTGGTTCTTGCAACGTAGAAAATAAATCCCAAAAGTAATTCGAGTGTAGTGTCTGTGGGTTTGCCTCAGGTCAAGAAATGTTGGCGAACGCAAAATCAGTTAATCATTTCTATTAATGCGAACGGTGGGCGAGCGATTATTCCACAACTTATTACATGCCTGGGATAAGGGTTGCGCTCAAAAATACTCAATTGGGCCCGCGTTTTAATAAAAAATACTGCAAATGTGATTATATTGTAACGCACTCACTCTCTAACCTTCTGATCAGAGAACAGCAAATACTCCATTAAGTGCAGTTTCGGAGATGAGAGCTGAAAGCATACACTACCGGACATGGCACATTTTTTTTTATTTTCAGCAAGACTCTACATTCAAAAAAGTGGGCAGTATAAAAATAATGCCTGGGCTTGAGGGCAACAATGTGGTTTGTCTCCACGAGGGACCATTATCTCCCGAGGCGTTGATACAATTATTTATGGATTGTTGTCTCAGAGTCAAATATAGAAGATGAACCAAGGTTCCTAACTTTCAATAGGGAAAGAAGTGAATGTCGAAACACATTTTTTATTTTTCAAAACAAACACGGTAAATTAGCTTGTGAATTGAATGTCCTTATAGCGAATCATTTTAAAATGAATTCAGGTATAAGCACAATTTACAAGTACTATTCCTAGAAATGTTAGACCTAGGACTATAATTCCGCGGAATAATAGTCCAGAGGGACTAATTTTCCTACGGACTTCCATTCCTTTTACACCGGTATTATTCACCGCCGGTGGAAAATTATGAAATGTTTAATGGGATTATATGGGGGATTAGCATAACATTTGTAGATGAGGTATGATAATCAAGATTGTTGCCTTGAACGCTGATGGCATTTCCATGTCACTTGAGTGATATCGTGATATCAGTTGGAAGAGTTCATATTAATTTTTGGAGGTAAACCAATTAACATTTTCAACCTGCTGCCTACAGGCTGCACATTGAAATTATTGATTGGTCTACGCAAAACAATCACTTGGCAGCTATTCGAATTAATGAAATTCCAACCCATCGAGGCCCTGTGTCAGAAAAGGATTTTTTTCGGTTAAAAGGAATTAAAAGCCGTTGTATTTTTGGAAGTGACTATAGCATTTAGTTTTGGTTTCATATTCACTCGATCCAGTTGAGTTGGGTTGATTTTTAACCCAACGGCTATTAAAATGTAGTTGCAACTTTTATTGTTTTGATTTTTATTAAGTCATTTCTTGAGAGTCTGGTGTTCGCAATTATAAAGTGGGAATATTTGTATGCTGTTTGTTAAAAGTAGGCTGTTGACGGTCCTCGAAACTTGACAAAAAGTCTACAGAAACGGGCATACATCTTCTCATCCCATGTTAAAAAGATCTTTCGAAATCCCTACTTCCACACTGTACCAAACGCTTTTTCCAGGTCAGAGAAGATGGCGACCACATGTTTGTTCCTGGCAAAGGCATTTCTTATAAATGTTTCAAGTCTAACCAGGTGATCCACAGCACTTCTCTGGCCTCTGAAACCACACTGAACATTCGCCCGTAGATTGTTCGATTCCAGAAACCAGACAAGTCGTTCATAGATTATCCTTTTCTATAGTTTTATATAGGCAACCTGGGAGCGCGGTGGCTCAGTAGGTAGAGGTGCAGGCTGCAAGCCGAGAGGTCCTCGGTTCGAATCCCACCTGCGGCAACCGCGTTGTGCCCTTGGGCAAGACACTTCATCTCCATTGCCCGCGTGGGGGCACGGTGGCGTTGTGTGCTAAGGCGTACTGCACGTCGATGGTGCACTTGTCTTCAACCAATGCTAACCCTGCTTGTGTGGAGTTAGTATGTTGGGGAGCTGACAGTTGCTCGCCGTTGCTCGGTGGGTCTCTCCGGGTACTCCGGCTTCCTCCACCCGTAAAACTGTCACGGTCATGATTAGCCGTTGTGCATAAATATGTGACATTAAACACCAATAAATGAATAAATAAATAAATATAGGCAACCTGTTAAATCAAAAGGTCTGTAATTACTTAGATTGCTGTGATCTTTATCAGGATTTGGAATGGGAATGATTTATGCTTTTCGCCAGGGAAGTAGAAACTAGCCGTTTACCCCTATGCCATTTCAAAATTGGCAGCGAAAACTCAAATAGAGCCTTATCTCTTTTTGAGTGCGGCTCTCAGCCTCTGCACGTTCAACCCAAAACCATGGTCTCTCTTGCGTGTCTGTGGGGGTTATGTCAAACAGACCGCGCGGTGTTCAAATTTCTTCAACGGCATCACCGTACAGATGCCTGCACACTCTTGAAGCACTTGGGTTAAAAATCAACCCAATTCAACTCGCTTGAGTGAATATGAACTAAATTGGCATCATATTCATTCAGCCCAGTTGAGTTTGGTTCATTTTAACCCAAATGATTTGTGAGTGTAGGATGTTTCACGTCTTCATCGGAACACGCTAAAATCCCACATCTTACCCGATTCCGTGGATATACTATCGGGCAACGGTCCGCTATATTTTATCACCCATTATCATCTCTTTTATAAAGTTCCCACATTGAAGGCATGGAGACAGCTCACAAATCTTTTGCTTGCTGCTGTGTCATTGTTTAATTACTGTTCGTTACTCTGTTACCCACACTGTGGCATCGTTCAATCGTCATGTACATTTTCAGAAATAAAATATAGTTTATTTATTTATTTATTTTATTTATTGGTGTTTAAGATCACATATTTCTGCACAGTGGCTAATCATGACCACGACGGTTTTACAGGTGGAGGAAGCCGGAGTATCCGGAGAGAACCACCGAGCAACGGCGAGCAACTGTCAGCCCCACAGCATACTAACTCCACACAAGCAGGGTTAGCATTGGTTGAAGACAGGTGCACCATCGACGTGCAGTACGCCTTAGTACACAACGCCATCGTGTCCCCACGTGGGCAATGGGGGTAATGTGTCTTGCCCAAGGACATAACGCGGTTGCCCCAGGTGGGATTGAACCAAGAACATCTCGGCTTGCAGCATGCGCCTCTTCCTACTGAGCCACCGCGCCCCCTAAAATATAGTTTAAACTAAATGAAATTTGAAGCAGATGTCTTAAATATTGATAGTGTATGTCGTCGGTTGCAGTAGCAGTATCCTTTGCTCTGTGCAAAGAGTTATTTAACCCTTTACCCAACGCAGATGATATCAAAATTTATTATTTTAAAAATCATGTTTTAATATTTTTCAAAAACTTCCAACCAAACCATGTCATGTGACTTCTCATTGGAACGAGCTTGACGAGCTCGTTCCAAAGAGGGTCACATGAAATGGTTTTGTTGAAATATTTTGAAAAATAATAATAACACTTTGGCCAGCCGCTGATTTGTCGCGGTTCTCGGACGAGAAGGCCGTGGTTACCCCTGAACTCCCAACTGCCTCCCTATTCCCACGCTTCTCCTCTCCTCCCAACACTCGGAAACGAACTGCTTGATGACATCCCTTGCCCCATTCTTCCCAATCTCACCGATTAGCATATTAACCCTCTCCTTTGAGTCTCCCCCTAACCACATGTCCTTCATTCTCCCATCCCACTTCCCCATTATACTCCCAGTGAATCTCATTCTTTTAGACTGATACTTTGGACATTCTAGAAGAAAGTGTTCCAGGGTCTCCACCACGCCCAAGTTACAATAAAAAAATAATGTTTTTTTCAGTTGCTGAATATGCATATTACGCGGACGGATGTGACCGATTCGTTGGGTAAAGTGTTCACATTTCCACAGAGAAAGGTTCATTGTAATCTAAATTGTTGGAGATACATTTGAACGTTTTCCTGTTGTATTTTAATTTTAACGAATTCTGGATTACAATTTTCAGACAACGAATGTTTAGAAAACGTTGAGGTGAATTTGTTTGATGTTTTTCTTTTTAATGTAATTAGTATGTTATTTTCATAGAGGTGGTGTTGTAAATTGTAGCTTGTTTCTTTACCTTTAATTGTTTCGAATCATTTTCCAAATGTTTGCTGGTAAAGTTTAGAAACACGGTTCCAAGAACTTTTCACTTTTTGTTTTATAAGTTATGTTGTTTTTAATTTTGCTCGATTTATACGCAGTTTGTCCGTATTATTCTGCAGTTTGTGGTTTATTGACATCACATTCAGTTTCCTTGCGATCCTTCGTAGCTTCTTCGAAATCATTATCAAACGTCTGTTTTCTCCGAGGTATTTTGGAACAGCTGTTTTCACAATATCCTGCATAGCAATACTGAAATATTCCACGTCGTCAGTACGTACTTCAAAATTTCTCCCACGTGAGTCGTTCAAGACAAAGTGGCAAGAAAATATCCCACTTTGCATTTATAGAGTTCCATTGGGGCAGGTTCTCATCGTCCACCGCAACTTCACTCACAAGAAACCCTCATTGTCCACCGAAACAACATTCTCCATCACAATTGGAAGGTGATCACTTCCGCAAAAGTCATCTTTGATCATCCAAGAAAAATCATGGAAGATAGAACGATCAGTTGATGTGTGCGAACCAGATGCGGGTTACACGAAAGTGTCAGATCCATCATTGAACAAACACAAGTCATATTTTGTAATAAACTTGAAATAACTAAACAAAGTATATGGCGTTGGGAGTTGACGAATCAGTAGACCAAAATCATTCAGTTGTAGTGTTTTACTCGGCAAAACGTAAATAGAACATAACATGAATGTCTTCTCTATAAGTGAACGTACAGCTACAGCCTGTAAGTTTCTAAAGTTACAAAACTGTGAATAACGTCTTTTCTAATGACATGCCACAAACATGACAACCACCATCATCTGCCCAGGTATTATAAGAAGTAAAATGCTTAAAATCTGAATGACCTTCAAGGTTTTTTTAAGAGTTCCCTGCAGGCAAGAAGCAACAGGTTTATATTTTTTGTATAGAGGGCCTAATTCATTAAAGCTTGCCCTAAACCTCGATAATTTCATTGCATTATATTGTTAATGTTGTGAACCATGTTTGTGTGGTAATTTTCATTCTTGGTGTATAGAACAAATTGCCGTAGTATATTTTTCATTGGTGAATTTCTACCTGGAGATGAATTCAAGTGTAATTGTAATGAGAACGTGTAGTCGATGCATGAACTCTGTTCCTTCACACAACATTTTGATGGCGTTTGTATATTCTGTCTGATGCAGGTTTTTCGATTTTTCGGACTAGGAATGTGATACACCACAATTCTATTGATTAGAATAGCTGCTAAGTGAAAGTGTGGGATGGTTTAATCAATATTTTCAATGTGCAGCCTGCACGTTAACCCTTTACCTAACGTAACGGTCAAAACCGACCAACGCTATTCTAAAAAATTGCCAGTTAATTTTCATTATTTTTTTATTTTGTGTCTTTAAAATATAGGTTATGACCCCTCATTGGAACGAGCTTGTCGAGCTCGTTCCAATGAGGGGTCATAACCTATGATTTTGAGACAAAAACTGAAAATAATAGTTATTCAAGAATTTTTTTTTGCAAGTGTCGTCTGCTTTTCATGTTAGGTAAATGGTTAAAAACATGAATTGATCTACTCCCAAATACTGAATATAAATTCTTCTAATTGGAAAATACCACCAGGGTTCAAAGGGTTAAAACTTACTCACATTTTATTTTCTATATCGGTTTCTCCCTTTTCGAGACAGGGAATTCTTTGACGACGCTATACGATTGCTCCTCCAGTAACAACATTTGGCGGCATTATTACATGCACTTGGGTCTTCGTGTTGCTGGTTGCAATTAAAACATGCTGCATGTCCCTTAAAGTTATTCTGTCCATGACCATATTTCTGGCATTTAAAACACCGAAGCTGATTTGGTACATACAAATCTATTTTGATGTTAACGTACACCATTTTGATTGATTTTTGTGGCTGAGGCGTATCAAAAGTAAATATATATGTGTTTGTTTTAATAATATTGACACTCTTTGCTTCTGCTAAGCAATTTATGATAGAAATATTCACTTCCACATCTCCTAGCATGGTAGTCCCGAAATAAATATTTTGTCTGCACGTCTCCCTGACCTTCAACTAAAAAATGTATTTTCTTTTCAAAAGCGCCGAGATATATTATGTCTTCCTAGCCTAATTTTTCGCATGTGGGAAGGGAGAACGTCACAATATACGGAGAAAAAAATGCATGCTATAAATGTGTTGGATTTCCCTGTGTGACTTTGGAAGGCTCCCGGACACTGTTAAATTAGAGGCTAAGTTTACTGGTCTAAAAATATTCTTTCGGATAGAGAAAGGAAGAACGCCACAATATGTGGAGAAGAAAATTCATGTTATAAAAGCAACCAATTTGTTCTAATCATTGCATTTCCTTGAGTGAATTTGGAAGTCTCCCCGAACACTGTTAGCAAACTGGAGGCTTAGAAATCAGATAAAGATGATTATTCTCACACTCGTTGTTTGGACAAAGTTTTTATTAAGTTTTACACTCGTGAAAAAGTAATAATTCGAATTCCATTGTTTTAGTCTGGTAAGTTTTGTCATGTTTACCGTCGATAATCTGTTATTATATTTAGAAGGCGATACCATTCAGGCGAAAAGAAAATCTGAAAACTCGAAACAAGAAAATCTTGATGCATGGCATCAAATTCCGGGTCAAAGCGTATATTTTTTGCGTTGAAAATATTTCTCTGAAAACACTGAGTGTTTACATGAGATCATGTACCAAGCTACTATCTCCAAAGACCAACAGATGTAATAATATCAGCAATTGCGTTGTCACAAAAGCAGATTTAAAATGAGAATGCTTTCCGTTTAACAATGATAAATAAATAATATAACAATAACATGATTTTGAAGGGCATTACAGTGTATTAACGGCTCAACAGAAATGGTTAACAGCCCAAGAGCTTATTAGCGGCCCGCGACGAAGTCGAGGGCCGCTAATAAGCTCAAGGGCTGTTAACCATTTCTGTTGAGCCGTTGATACACTGTAATGCCCGACAAAGTCATGTTATTTCTATTATTGCCACTTTCGTACATCGGGTACATTACAATTAAATTATATGGGAAATAAGATAAATAAATGAAGTTTGACATTTTAGAATTAAAAAACAGCGACACTATCGTCTGATTTGTTGACAAACAAACCGGGTAACATGATTATCGTCTGATCAGTCTATGGCGAAATTTGGGAAGTTAGATGATGAAATATATCTTCGAAATGCGAACTTTAGGCAAGGAGTTTATTCATCAAAGATGTCATCACTTACTTTGTGTGTATCGCTTCCTATATTTGATACATTATCTATCCGTGACACAAAGGGAAACACTTGAAACAAATATGTTAATTGTGTTTACTAATTAAAAAAATCCTAATTGAATTTCGATCCCAATGGAAATCTGGGAAAAATATTGTTGATCGGCTGAGAGATGTGACGTCATTGTCTATATTTAGACGTGTCGGGCTGTTATTGACGTGTTGGGCTGTTATAGTCAATAACGGCCCAACACGTCACATAACTTGTACTTGTTGAGCATTACGAGGTTTCAACGCCCGGTAAAACATTGTTAATGTGCTAGGAACGCCCACAAAAGTGGTAATAATATTTGTTAATATTTGTGTACATTACTTCAGCCTAAAGTTAAAAAAAAATTATTGTAATAGTCTGTTTCAATTTCAATCACTACTTTTTCAAAGCCGACACATACTGATAGTGCATCGTTTTACAATATGTAGCTACACTCAGTCATATTTTGACTGAAGTAACTAAAACAGAATCAAAAGCAAATAAGTATGATAATTCTTTAATAAATCAACTAGAATGTGTAAACATAAAAATAACAATTACGGAATGAAAATAAGACTAAAAAAAAAACAAAAACAAAAAATAAAGGTTTAAAAAAATTCAAACTCGCACCCTACGATTCGATGCGCATACAGCTCAAACAGAACTAAAAGTAACTCTGACAAAACACTTCATATAACACCCAGATTGAACGGGATTATAGATATCAATAAGATATGACACTTGCACAGCAAATATAATGTCATCCTTCCTAAGTTTTTTTTCCGTGGATACCAACATCTGTTACCTTATGCAGGCCATTCATAAGATGTGAATTTATTTATTAGTGTTCAGAGTCACATATTGCTGCACAAGGGCTGATCATGATCACAACATGGAGATAAAGACAAGTTTATTCAATCGTGAAAATAAGATCTGAAAGACCATTTAATCACCTATAACCGGTTTCTGTATTTCCAATGTAGGATCGCCATTTAGATAAATTTTCTTACTTAGCATTGTTCATATTTTATTAAAATATTTCCATAGCGTTCACACTTTTTATAAAATAAATTAAATTCAGTATTTACTTACCAACCCATAAACAAATTGATCAATAAAACAATAATATATTAATGTCATTGGAATCAATTTCCACAGCAAGAATTACTTCAATAGTTTAGAAAAAAAATGTCTAAACCTATTATCGACCTAAACCCATTGCCCATGTTAATTTGTAATTTTTGAACATTTATCACGAAATGGACAAATACACGTCATTAAAAAAGTTCAATAAACATCTATATTTTTAAAGTTTTTATTTGCTTACTAGTGTTTAGTCTTTTTATAGCATCAATAAACAAGAGGCCCCATCCCCAAAGGGCCTTAAACGCTCACCAGACAAAGATGTTCAAAGAAGTATTTTGAGTCACGTTCAGGTAGTCATGGCTTGTCAGCACTACGTAGGAATGGCGTCATGAAATTCATAGCTCTGGTGTCCATGTCGGTTGATTATTATCATAGGTCTTGCTGACTGCGTCCAATCCTATCAATTGTAGTCAAGTACTGCCAAACTTCCAGAGGGTTGTTTTGTCACCGCAGTGAGAAAAGGAAATTGTATGGGGAAACAATTGAACCACCTCAAGTTGCCCAAGTAGCTGAAAACTAAAAGTTAGCAATCAGATGACTTTAATGTTTGTTTTTTTTTATATAATTGTAAAAATCAGATGACTGGAATGTTTGTTTTTAACTCTATTTTATTTTATAATGACACACTCTGGCTTTAATAAAAACACCATGGACTGTAAAAAGTAAGTAATCCGTCAGTATCTGTAGAAAGTGTGTATCCTTAATATACATTGACAGGGTTTTATTCTGAAAACCGACATATTTTGTTGAAAAAATGTAAACCAAGTTGATTCAATATTAATATTATCATTTCAATCACAACATTAGTATAAAACTAATGTTTGAATTATGAAAAAAAAAACTGTCAACATAGCTCTTATTTATCACACAGATATGAACCCTGTGAACACGTAAAACCGATTTCTCGGTCCAAGACACAATTTCGTCCCATTTATGTATTATTATAAGAGGTAAAAACACGGCGCATTCATGATAAAATAATAACTGCAGTCTGCAGCCAGTCGGCTGCAGACTGCAGTTATTATTTTATCCTCCCTTTATATTGATATTGGACTAATACATCTTTTTGTAAGTGTACTCAAAGGTGATACCATTCCAAGAAACGATGGTTGAAAGTGATAATCAGACAATAAAGCGTACACAGGATGAAATATTTTAAATTTACTTGTGGAGAGGCGGAGTGACTTATAAAAAGATGCGCCATTGGAACTAGGTCAACAAAATGACTGATGCATACTTACACTCATGTATTAACAAGCATGATTTCTTAGAAAGCTCTTTGAAATCTTCAATAAATGATGTACAACCAACCGCACGTTTTCAAACAAAGTTATGTCCATGAAAATAATAACTATCTTTACATAATCTAAGAAATTAAGTTATCTATTAACAACTGATTCATCATCTCTTGAAAAAACTTTGTAGTGGCAGTCTGTCATTGTTTTCCACAATTATTTTATTGGCGCCCAAATTGTAGTTTTCATTTTAATTACCCTCAGAAGGGATAAACTGTTTTAAGTCATATTTCTTGAAATTAATGACAACTCATAAAAGTGACAACACGAGGTGTAATAAAAATTATTTTGAAACAAACCGTTAGATAGGGATAAATCTATTTACTGTCATGCATTAGTATTTTTATGGAATATGATTTATTTATACACAAGTAGCCTAACATAATTACTGGTTTGGTCATCAATAGAACAATATTACAAACAAAAGTTAAAAAAAATGCCAATTTAACTCTTAGAAGCCGGGGAATCAGAATGAATTTATTGAACATGACATTCCGCGAAAAACTTACAGTAAAGCAGGCACTTCTAGTCAAGTGTCGCCTGCCTATTCAGGCAGACGACACTTGACTAGAAGCGCCTGCTCAGTATTTAATTCTCCCCCAGCCCCAAATTAACCGAACCACCACAGCCAGAATACCTGTCATATTATTTCAGAGGCAAGACAACTCGACTCCTGGCTTCTAAGAGTTAAAGAACTTATTGGCTAACGGACAATAATGACATTTTATAACAACAAAAAAGTCAACGATGGTTATCAAGGAAGTTGTACAAACAAGAATATTGGATTAGAAAAGATAAAAAGCCATGCATAGTATATTTTAAACAATATAGACATGAGTGTAATTATAAAACGATTTAAAATTACTTTTCTGAAATTACAAAAGGAATTTGTCACTGTTAAAATGTTCAACAGCTGACTTGAAGAATAGAACAAAGCTATTTTTAACATCATTTTCAAACATTAACATGAAAATAATCTGAAAACCACTTTCATGTCAATTTTGTTGCCATAACATTTTCTGTTCATATGACAAAAATTACCCCGTAGGGAGGCCAACATCTCTGCAGAGGAAATATAAAAATATAAACACTATATAAAAATACAAGAGGCCGCAAGGAGCTTTCATCACTCAACTGAGACCATGTTAACCAAGATACTAAAAAAGAGGCATGGGGGCATTTTTGTTCATATTTCATGAAGCAATTAAATGTTCACTAATAAACCACCATACAAATTTGTTTACAATTGGTCAAAAGCTTACAAAAATGAATTATGGGCGTGGGCTACAGAGTTCACTCCCTAGCACCCTTTGGGCAGACATGACATTTTGCCTGCCTATTAGATTCAGCCTCTCCCAATGATGCTTCATGCCAAGTTTTCCTGGGCAGTTCTAGAAATATAGGACTTTGAATTCTATTACTATTGTTAGCCCATGCAGTACCCCAAGGCATAGGGTAAATTGTTTTCACATAAATCAAGTACATCTCCCTTAATAAACCACCATATCAAAGTTGGTAAAAAATCGGTCAAGGACTTATGAAAATATAAATATAGGCACGGCTACAAAATGTGTCCCTCCCAGAACGCCCCCATATATGAGCGCAGGAACTTGACTTGAACAAACTTTATGTACATGAGTCAAGCATGCTGCATACCAAAAATAAACATATTCTGTGCAGTGGTGCTGGAACAGATTTCTGGAGGTTTTTGAAGTTATCTCCCCTTTTCGTGCCCAATACTGGTGGAGTTTTCTGGTTTGTTCAGACTTGAATTGTCAGGTGCTATAGATTATACCTACCATATTTGGTTTAATTTGGTCCCGTAGTTTTGGGTAAGATGACTTTGTAAAATTCACCATCTCGCACCCTATGGACAAACCGTGGGCAATTGTTTCTGCCTATCTGATTCAACCCCTCCCAAGGATGCTTCATAAGAAATAAGAAACATTTCTCCAGGGCAGTTCTAAAAATATAGGACTTTGAATTTTGTTATTATTTTCAGCTATGCGCCACCCTTCTAGGGCACAAGATAAAGATTTTCACATAAATCAAGTACATGTCTCCTAACGAACCTCCATACCAAATTTGGTTAATATTAGGAAAAGTCTCATGAAAATATAAAAAAAAATGGGCGGTGCTACAAAAAATTTGCTCTTCCCGGAACGCCCCTAAATATGGACGTAGGAGCTTGGCTTGAACAAATTTGATTATCTATGAGTCAAGCATGATGAATGCCAAAAATAAACATGTTCCGTACAGTGGTTCTGGGGAAGAAGATTTTTGAAGTTACAACCCCATTTTGGATCCCTTGTGGACGGAGCCAGTCGATTTGATTTCATTTATCATGTGTAGGGATTACACCTACCACATTTGATTAAATGCCCTCCATTTGTTTCTGAGAAATAGATGATTTTGTAAAATTTATGCGGGACGACGGATGGAAAGTGATCACTTAACCTCCCTCAAGCTTCGCTCGGGTAAGCTAAAACAGTCTTAACAAAAAATGATCGAATGAAAGAAATACGTTTTGCGCCGGAATTCGATGCCATGCATCAAGGTTTTCTTGTTAACATTTTTTACCACCCCAGCAAAATCCTTAACTGATTGTCCGGAGCGAATAGGTTTAAAGTTGTCGCGTATTTTCTTTCTTCGGCTCAAATCATTACAAATCATGGCCGATTATTTAACGTTACCGCAATGTCTAAATCAGAATCAGAGGATAAATTTTCAAAATCATTACCTCGTTTGTTTGTTTTTTTTGGTCATATTGTTGCCATATTAATAATTTTTTTTTAAGATTCGCAGTCCATGCCTCCCACCCATACTATGAGCCCAACTCGGGGATTCGATTATGGAAGCAAGAGTACATTTAAAGGTAGTATACTCAGGTCAGTCTTGGTGCATAAGCATACTTCTGACCGATTGTCCCGTGTAGAGTAGCCAATAAATTGGACATAATAATATCATTGTAACGATGGGGTCACATGATATGGTTTTGTTGAAATTTTTTGAAAAATAATATTTTTTCAACTGCTGAATTTGCATATTACGCGGGTAGATCGGCCGATTCGTTGGGTAAAGGGTTAAGAGTCGGCCGGGACAAATCACGAGCAGCTCCCAGCAGCCAAGCTGACATTTGTTCTGGGGTTCAGGACGGTGAATATTAGCCAACAGTAGTGGTGAAACAATATTTCTAAATGTCGGGACATTGCAATGTTTTCGACTTAAGCCATCTCGCACTGGTGCTTTTTGTGCAGGAGTGGAGTTTGGG
This sequence comes from Pictodentalium vernedei, assembly GCA_031216915.1. Taxonomy (NCBI): domain Eukaryota; kingdom Metazoa; phylum Mollusca; class Scaphopoda; order Dentaliida; family Dentaliidae; genus Pictodentalium; species Pictodentalium vernedei. The sequence continues at coordinate 440,463,379 of CM062291.1, read as the reverse complement.
GAGTAGGTGCTATAGCCTCCTTTGGTGTGGACGTATCGAGTAATACCCAACTCCACCACCCCCTATCAGGGAGACCAACACCCTTATTGGGAAAATGCTGACGACACTCATGTTTTTGTGCTTCGGTTCCTTTCCTCACATTAAAAATATTTTTTACCCTTTCAGAGTCTCTCCATTCGAGGGACCAGTGAAATACACCGTACCTTATTTTGATGATGATTTTATCTTACGGTATACAAATAATACAAAATATACAGAAAACAGAAGAAAGTAAAATACAATAAAACAGTATAAACTATTTCAAATTATGATTCCATGGAAAATGAATAAACAGGTATACCGTAGGGATGTGACATTGCCAGGTTGGTTGCCTACCTGTCACCTCCCTATAATCAGACAACAATTTCTTGGTGTCAGACCACGGATTGAACCACATCCAAATTAAATTATGTGTACTTTTCAACAATTATATTGTAGAAGAATATAGATAGATAGATAGATATTCTTTATTTCACGTGACATGTGCATCTAATGACAATATAGCAACACAACAGTAAATTTATAACATAAGCACCCGGCCAGTTTGGCCTATATGTCACGATATATATCCTTTTACTCTTTGCGCACGCTCGTTCAATGATTCCATTTGACCCAGTCCCCCCCCCCCCCTCCACGACCCACCACCACCCTCTCTCTCGTTCACTAATTCCATTTACCCCCCCCCCCCCCCACGACCAACCTCCACCCCCCTCTCTCCCCCCTCTCTCTCTCTCTCTCTCTCTCTCTCTCTCTCTCTCTCTCTCTCTCTCTCCCTCCCTCCCTCTCTCCCCCTCATACATCGCCCGTTTCAGTGGAATTGCTTATTGGATAACAGACAGACCCCTAGATGCAGCTGAATCCAGGTCAGTGACATAGGCACAGTAGAATGCAATATCGGGATAAAAGAGTAAATATTGTGGTTCTAACCATGGCATTGTCAGTGACGATTTAGCTTAAAAGGTTATACATGCGTATATATGCAAGTATCTACTTAAATTCATATCTGTATCGTTCATTCGTTAACTGTTTTACTTATTATAAAAATAGTTTTTACGTTTATCATAGGCATTAGCCAGATATGAGGCACATTGTCGTGTATAGTTTTCAAATAAAATAGCTAAGCTATTATTACCAAGTGAAAGTATTTCTGCCTTATGTTCTTCAGACATGCAGGCGAGAAGTTTTTCTCTCAAATCCAAATAAAATGGGCATACTAAAAGAAAATGAGTTTCATCCTCAATTTCGTTTTTATCACATAAAGCGCATAACCTATCGGACGGCACTTCATTTTTATATCTTCCCGATTCGATCCTTAATGGCAGAACCCCACATCTTAGCTGCGCCATTACTGATCTCTGGTATCGGTTCAACCCCATTTGCACATATTCCTCAACACCATATGATTTTTTAAAAAGTTTATATGTTCTAAGTTTAGGGACAAACCCAATGCTATTCAACCATTTTACATTGTTGTGAGACATAAAAATATTTTGACAGTTGTCAATATCGCAAGGAAGTTTTTGTTCATACTTATTCATTTGATCCAGATTTTGAAAGATACATTTCATTTCTGAGCACCACCCATTATGGCAGTGTTCATAATCCCATAAAAATATTTTATACAACAGACGGTTCTCGTCGAGGTTGATTAATTTGTTCCACAGTCGAAGCATGTTAACCCATCTCCTATCTATCGATGGAGTAAAACCAATTTCCCCATTTACAGCCAATGTGGGCGTATACCGATGAACCCCTAAATAGAAGCGTGCTACTTTATTGTGTACAGAATCTATACATGAGTATTTTTTAAACCCCCATACCGCAGAGCCATAGTCAAGTATAGGAGTCACACAGTTATCAAATAACTTTTTATATGTTTGAAAACCTATATCTTTATAGCCATATATTTTTGAGATCATAGCTCCGAGAGCTCTACCCCCGGCTTTTGCCAATACGTTAGCAGTATCCGTATAATTTTTTTGTTCATTTAAAACCACCCCAAGATATTTATATGTTCCGACTATCTCTAATTCATTATCCCCAATTTTGAATTTAAATTTACTTTGTTTTATTTTAGCGTCCCTGAAATGCATAACTTTAGTTTTGTTTTTATTTATTGACATACGCCATTTTTTACACCAATTATTCACTATATCAAGCAACAACTGTAGATCATTTTCATTTTCGCTTAAAAGTACAATGTCATCTGCATACATCAAAATCGACACGCTAGTATCTCCGATATTGACCCCTTTGTTTGCAGCATTTATAGTCCGTGCCAGATCGTCTATAAATAGTGTAAACATTGTTGGCGAGAGATTATCCCCTTGTTTCACGCCTGACCGACATAAGAACATATCAGTGGTGTTGTTATTTACTTTTACACATGACTGGGAGAATTCATACATGCAACTGATTGATCGATACATGTTACCATCAACTCCGGATTTTAATAATTTAAATAGTAACATATTCCTATCAATGCGATCAAACGCTTTATTAAAATCAATAAAGGAGGCAAAAATCTGGGGTTTCCCCCTAGTCAAGGCCGTAAGAGAATAAATATTATCAATGCATGAGCGTTTTGGTCTGAATCCACATTGCTCATCAACAATCAGATTATGTTCGTCAAAGAAATCCATGAGTCTATTATTCAAAACATTGTCATAAAGCTTACACACGTTTGACAGTAATGAGATGCCTCTATAGTGTAACGGCACTTTGGGGTCTAAAGATATATCCTTGGGTATTGGGCAAATAATACTTTTCTTCCAGACGGTAGGTAAAATACCAGTATCGAAAATGAACTGAAATAAACAGTGTAAAATTTTGGTTACGGGAATATTTTTTAGGGACTCGTATGGTACCTTATCCCAGCCCACAGCTTTACTGTTTTTCGCTTTCCGTATTACATTTTCAACTTCTTTTAGTTCGATGGGTCTGTTTAAAATTGCTTTTGGTTCATATAATGGGTCTAAGAATTTGTTTTCAATAAATGATTTTTCTTCCATGATATTTCTTAAAAATTCATGATCAAATTCCCCCTCTACATCCCTGGGATTATATAAATCAGAGAATGCCCGTGCCCATTCCCCTAAAACAATGGCCCTGTCCTTGGAAACCTCCCCAGTTTTACATAATACTTCGTCTGGAATTTTAGGTTTCCTCGAGGGTCCTAAGTTTTTTATTTTATTCCAGAAATCTTTGGGGTTATGAGTGGTTAGAGATTCCGTTTCCGTCATTAAATCTTTATTATATTTCCGTTCATAGAAGCGTAATTTTTTATTAAAATGTTTACGTGAATATTTAAAATCTGAAAGGACAGTCTTGAAGTTTTTATTTGATTTTTTACACAATAAAAAATATTTTTCTTTTTCATGCATTTTCTTCCATAGATTAGTCAAATCTTCATTCCAAAATGGTTTAATAAATTTAAATTTTTTCCTCGATTTGGTTGAAATTGATGTACCATAGTTTGGTATGTGCAACCTAATTTCGCTAATGACTGTATCTACAAATTGGTTATATAACTCATCGACAGAGTTTTGTGTTTCTCGACAATATTCTAATTTACTAATAATCTCATTCAAACATCTTAATGAGAGCTCAGAACTCATAAAATTACCAGGGAGTGGCCTATTTAATTTACTTCTAACACCCATTTGATTCTCACTATTTATCAAGGATATATTCGGTCTATCAATGTCAAGATCGAATGTTAAAAAGCTATGATCTGACGGCTTACATCTCTCCCCTATAAGGGGATGCAGGTTGAATTTATCAACCAAAGTTGACTGCAAATGAACTTGAAAATTTGAGCACTTCTGCAACACATCGTGAGACACACATATATAGTCAACCACTGCTTTCCCCTTGGTGCTAACTGATGTAAAGTTATTTTTATTCTTATCCCCTCTCCCATTCAGGCAACAAATTTTAGCATCTACCAAAAATTCAATAAAGGCTCGCCCGTGCTGATTAATAGTTTTCTCAAGCGCTTCCCTCTTACAAATGTTGTCAAATTCCTGGTTATAATCTAGTAACTCACCGATACGTGCATTGAGGTCACCACACAATATGATTGGGTTGTCACCACCATGCATGTATATGTCAGTCAATACACGACAGAAAAAAGTATCAGGATCTCTACCCCAAGGTGAGTTCTCTGGGGGGAGATAGCATGAGAATAATATAAATTCGCTACTACCTTCTTTGCATTTTAAATTTAAACAAAGTACACCGTCGACTGATTTATCTACAATCGTTATTACGTAACATTCCAGTAATGTATTTCTCACCAGAACACCTACACCACCGGACCCCTTAGGGGCGTTCTTATGTTTTAGCACACGATTAAAACCAACCCAGCTGTACCCTTCTACAGATAATTCCTCTCTACCCAAGAGATGCGTTTCACATACGCACAAAATATCACAGTTAATAGACATAATTAACTTGGAACTAAGTTCAGCTTTATCAGCCGTCCAACCATTTAGGTTGATCTGCCCAAACTTTATCTTACCAACATTGCCAACATTAATATAATCGCCACTATTGTCATTACCACCACTACTACCACCACTACTAGTATAGCTATTACTATCACCTACAGTTCTGTCCACGTCACGGCGACCCTAGCTGCCAGAATGTCTCTCATCTGTTTTTCTGATGATTCGTCCACTACCGGATACAGTAAAATCAGTTCCGTTTGGTAATTCTCTCAGCATAGTTCTTGCGTTTAATTCAATAAGACGTTCTATGTGGGATTTCCCACCCCGTAAAAAGCACCTCTTGAAACGATCCGATTTCTGAAGTTCCTTCTTCGACCTCAAAATTAGAATCTTATTTTCTAAACTGTCAACTGAGATCTTAATTAATGCTGGTTTATCACGAAAGCGCTTCTTTAGACGCACCGCGTCCACAACCACGACCCTATCCCTCACATCATCACCAAGGGCCGAGACAATATCTTTGGCAACATCTATCACGTTTTCATTCGATTTTTCTGGCACATTTGTAACAATAATAACTGTGTCACTGTCATCAATTCGCCGACGCTGCATATCAGCTGGCATTGCATTGTTTACGTTATCAATCTTGTCCTCGGTGCGTTTCGTCCGCGTTTGTAAATCATTCACCCGTAAAAATAGTTGGTCAATTCGTGATTGTTGTGAAGCTATCTGAACATCAATATCGTCTTTGAACGATTTAAATTTGGCATCCAGTGACGTCATCAGCTCACCTTTAAATTTGTCTAGTTTACTATCAACACTTTTACGAAGTCCATCTTGACCCCTTTTAACATCCCCAACTATCTTAACCAAATTAGCCAACTGTTGAGCAACAGAAGTGTCGTCCACCAAAATACTTTGACCACTATCCCCTTGCTGTATATCAACATCATCCTCATGGCCCGATTCCGCCATCTTGAAACTTTTTTGTTGTGGTTTCGGCGTGTCACCGTCGGAGACTCTCTCTCGTCTATTAGGTTTACCTTTACCTCGCATTTCTTTTTAAAACGCTTCTATATGTCCATAGAAACACTACTCTCATAACAAATCCAAACAGACTCTACCATAAAAGTACTTTTAGGGAGAAATTATCCCCTCGGTGTAACAATAGACATCCACTCCCGAGCATGCGCAGTGGAACGTTTACCAGAACATCCAAGAATCTCACCAAGTGAAGAGAAGAGAATATGAAAAAAATGTTTGTGAGTCTTCTCTGAGAGGTGAACAGAATGCACATCCCTTGATTTGTGTTACTTTGTTGCAATACTTGGCTTTAGCATTTAGTGTTCAGCATATCGTCCCCTGAGTTCCAATGTGTTCTATGTGCCTACTGGGGGACGATATAAGTGGGTTACGGGGCGATTTGACTTTGTGTGATACTCTATCCCCAGGTGCGTTTTGTGCTCTCCAGAAGACATCCAAGTGTCCATTTGCATTCGGTTGGTGTAGCCAATTTCAGATGTAGGTAAAAGCTGGTGAGGAGAGAAAATTGCTCTAGAAATCGAGTAAACCGAGAGGGCAAACTCTCTGCATTTACAGGATCCTTCAACTTGGAGGTCGTCCCTAGTTCATCTGGAGAAGACAATAAAAAGTTACCCTAATGAAAGAGACACGTTTGCAAACAAAAATTAAAAAGGCTTCAACGGCTAAGATATTTTAACACGGAAAATGAAAATGTTGACGGATGACAGCGGGCGGTCTAAGGAAGTCAGGCGGATGGATACCCGATCACAAATCCAATCACGAAATATCATTCAGCGATGCAGGGCTAACGCCGATTTGCCCCACACCAAGAAGAAGGTGTTTGGATTACGTGACAAAATGTAACTTAATTTCGACTTTATACTTTATTGTTTGGGTGTTATTATTATGTCAATATGAATAAAAATGTAACGTTCAATAAATTAAAATATTACTTAAGGTTTAGGTAAAATATGTAAATATCAGTTTCTAGTGTTGGACTGTTACGACATGAGCAGTGGCGCATAACGCCCAAACAACGATGTTAGGCCGTCTCCTAAGGGCCCCCAACAATTGCATGGTTTTATGGGCAAACAACAATATTGCCCACCCGTGGAAAGTGACCAATCTTCGACGACCAGGCTGTAACCACTAGCCATCACTTGAAATGTTTAAGCTGGTCAAAGCCGGGTGGATTTTTTACTGAATAAACTGTTTGTACCCAGTCAGTGTGCTAGAATATAACGTACTGAATAATTACAGTATGTGACCTAAGGGCCCCCGATATTAGTGTTACGCCCCTTCGTTGAATAAAGTATTACTTAAAATATGTAAATATCAGTTTCGAGTGTTGCGTGTTTTACAACATGAGAGTGTGTGTAAAATACATGGACCTGCGACCAACACCAAATGAGTTGATACACGTAGAATTTAATAATTTGGGTCCCGCTGACTGGGGTGACAGGGGTCTCTTTAAGTGCAGTTTTTAGAATTGCTTGAAATTGTTATGAAATTATTATGAATTGTTTCTCTCCAAAAGTGGGCAGAGTAAAAAATATCGATTGCTGATTCCTTTATAGAACACATTTAATGCAATGTATGTAAGTTATTTCTGGTTTCTTGAAAAATTCCATCTGAATTCTGTATGAAAATCTTTAAACATTGTTTACGAAAACCTGTTTCTGATTTCTTTAAAGATATTTTACTCTCGAAAATAAGTTTCCACAAATTCTCTTTCTATATAATTAATTCTGATGCTTTCACCACTTTCACACAGACTCGAATGTTCTGGTCGCAGTGCATTCTATTTCTCTAACTTCCTTTGAAATCACATCACAGATGTCGCAAAGTTCTAAATGGATTCCACTTGATGAGCCAGTGATCGTGACTGATTATACGTTTAATTTGTATAGAGTTATATAAAGTAAGTAGTTAAAGTTGTGCATCCGGAAAGAATACCTTTGGGTGTGGTGGCAGCTTAGGGAAATATGCTTTATGAATCGTGAACACTAATAACATCAACAGTAACATTGCTAAATAGAAATTCAAAGCCGTGCAGTGTTGACAGTGCATTCAGATTGGATGCGAATTTCCTGTTCTCTTTTCTACATAGAATACCAAAGAATCTCACCTGTGAAAATAATTCCGTAAAAAAGCTGCATCTTAGTTGCTATTTTCATGTATTTTTCTCCATTTTGCAGAATTTCATTTGTATTAAAAATCGGGATGTTTCCAGCCGTAACAGTTTTACCTTACCCCTATCCGAATAAAACACCCAGCGTTGGTTTAAGGAAATAATGGAGTAAATTATTTACCCTTTGAACCCAATCGACCGCTTTACCGGCCCAGGAACATGATACGTCATAATTTCATTAAGAGGGATGGCTATTAAGTGAATGTGTAAGTTGACTAATCAATATCTTTCAACGTGCAGCCCTAAGGCTGCACGTTGAAAATATTAATTGGTCTTCCCCCAAATAATGAATATGGACTCTTCCAATTGATGCAATTGAACTGACATGGACGATACCACCAGTGTCAGAAGGATTAATATTCCTAGATGTTAACCTCTGGTAATAAATGACTGTGATCTCGTCTGATATGGCACCACGACCGTTTACTTTTGTTTGGTGTCGAGATACAATTTCACTGCGCAACACTTTATAACAAGGAGTATGTGACTTCAATTTAGTGGTAAACTGGAAGCACAATGCGGGGCGTTTGGCGTATTGTTAACGAAACTGAACTTCAAACCGCAAGGTCCACGGTTCGATCTCCACCAGAGGTAACAGCGTTGTGTCCATGGGCAAGGCACTCAACCCCCGATTGCCCTCGTGAGATCACAGTGGCGTTGTGCACTAGGGCGTACTGCGTGTCGATGGTGCACTTGTCAACCAATGCTAACCCTGCTTGCGTGGAGTAAGTTCGTTGGGGAGTCTGGCAGTTGCTCGCCGCTGCTCGGTGGCTCTCTCGGGGTACTCTGGCTTCCCCTACCCGTAAAACCGACACGAGGTGACCCTGGTTGTCGAAAGTGTCGTTACGTCCCAATAAATAAATAAATAAATAAATAAATAAATAAATAAATAAATAAATAAATAAATAAATACCCGTCGAAACCTCCATCAGGGTGCCATTCACTCATCGGCTACTCGATATGTTATTTGGATGATCGTTTGCAGGTCTATCGTCGAGAAAATCATTGACGTTTCAGCTTCCAGGTGATATTCCGTATGACAACGTGAGTCTGTCAAAGACTGGATTAATTGCTATAACTATCGAGTTTTATTTGAAATAACCTAAACATTGTTTGAAGCTTATACCGAAAGCAATTTAATTGTAAGGAATAACTTTTTAACACAGTGTACTACTTATAAAACTAGACGTCCTGTCACAACTAGTTCAGATAGTGCTCGTTAGTTAATATGCCATTTTTCTGCAGAAGAATGAAATAGTCGTAATTACACAAGACCGTTTGCGTTGTGCAATGCAAAATATAATGCGCCTTTAACGGGCTTGGTAGTGAAATCACGAACTGAACCGACCAAACAGAACACAAATAATGAGACTACAATATTACTACTAAATCGCCGTGTGATAGATTTTTCACTTAGTAATCATTTACCATTTGACCATTTCTGAGGACAAAACGCAAGTAGCACTTGCAAACTTTCATGACATGCTTCTTGTGCTGTTATGAACAATTATTTTTTTCGAGTGGGGAATATATGGCGCTGCGATTAAGTAGTAATCCCCTCTCTTCATTCTGTATTTGCAGTCGAATTGTAATATGTATTGCCGTCATTACATGTTTATGCATTGCATCTCAGTACAGGTTAGGAATGATGTTAACGATCTCTATTTAATAGTATAGTATAGAATTGTATAGCGTTTGGCACGTTATTTTTATACAGGAATTGGGTTACGCTAATGCTGCAGTTTGACACGGGCATAAGTGCGCTTACGCAGAGTTCTATTACTTCAAAAGAGTGCACAATATAGTCACAGGGCGTCTAGTTTCAACTGTACATGTTTCTGAGGCTTTTTTAACCCTTTGAACCCTAGCGGCCGTTTTTCCGGCCAGCAACATGATACGTCATAACGTCATTAAATAGGATGGCTGTTCAGTAAATGTGTGGGGTAGACCAATCAATATTTTCAACGTTGAAAATATTGATTGGTCTACCCCAAATAAGGAATATGGACTCTTCCAATTGCTGCCATTGAACTGGCATGGAAGAATCCACTAGAGTTCAAAGGGTTAATATCTATTTACGTCATTACATGTACATGTATTCCAGTAGAGGTTAGGAATGATGTTAGTGATCTCTATGCACTAGTATACAATTATACAGAGGTATGCAGTTTTTCTACAGAAATTGAGTTACACTTATGGTGCAGTTTGACAGGAACAAAAGTGCACTAACTTAGCGCGCCATTACTTCAAAATAGTGCACAATACAGTGACAGGACTGCTAGTTTCAACTGTATGACTGCAAAAGTTGTCTCATTCTCTATCGGATTGCGATAAGAGTAGTATCAGATCATGACACATTCACAAAGAGGTGTCTGAGAGGCAGTATTTAAGTGTTTTTGTTTTCACTTGGTGAGATTCTTGGATGTTCTGGTCAACAAAAGGGCTAACAGATAGTTTCGAATACTAATGCTCCAGCTACGTCAACAAGGCATGCCTTTGAATAAGACGTGCATTGATGATGTAGTTGGAATATTAATTAGTCGATATCTGAGCCATCACAGTCGGGACAAATCGGGCCTACAATGACTTTACACTATTGCCCCGCACAATCAGTCATCTCCGCTAGATTTACCGTGGTATTCAATGTTCACTGATGAAAAATTCACACAAGGCTCACGAGTTTCATGATGATCATCTAAGAATTTATGCACAGCACACACTTATGCACACACTATGCAGCCAGAAAGACGGTATAAAAAATGTGAAGTTAAATCCAATAACCTGTATCCAGATTTAAGTGAATTCTCAAGAGGATTTCTACAAAATCTGGATACAAGTTATTGAATTTTAGCTTGACAAAAAATCAGGATACAACTTAAACTCATTCATCCTATTTCTTATTATCTCTGTTTGTCATTCTAACCTATCAATAATTTGTTACTCTCACAAATGAGTGTGATTTCAAAATGTACCTTCGTGGCAGCCCTTCTAAGGGCTACCCACACTATTAGAAAGAGTTATATCTTCTCATGTACACAATCAAGTCTTTGTTATAAAAAGATAAAAAACAGTTCCCTTATCCTCCAGTGAAAAAACTTATAAGCAAAAATGTACTATAGGATCTGGTCATAAAGCATGATGCGGAGCCACTATAGCCCCAAGGATTTTTAACACGGCGTTTTCCATAGGGTCCATAGGGTTAGTGTTAAATTGTGTAACTTATAGCCCCAAGAATTCAGGTTTGGGGCTATAAGTTCTTGGGGCTATAAGTTTCACAACTATAAATTCTTGGGGCTATAAGTTACACAATTTAACACTAACCCTATGGACCCTATGGAAAACGCCGTGTTAAAAATGCTTGGGGCTATGGTGGCTCCCCTAACTACTCTCACTACAGTAAACAAGCAGTGTTCAACTGCCCGAGGTTGCTGGGCGGGGGAAGTGCAAGTTTATACCCCACCCCCAGAAACGAGTAGATGACTTATGGAGAAATCAGAAACTGCCATGATTATCCGGGAATGATAATAATTCAGAAGTATGTTTTGAAATAAATGCGCGCCTTCAACGAGAAACATTTATCGTACGTTTTCGTCCGGACAATTTCTACGGAATGTTAAGTGCTAGAGTGCTGAATGATTTTAAGTCGTCAAATTAAGTTCACATGTCTTTGACTTGTTACAATTTATGGGAGAGGCATTCTCGCATAAATTGTAACAAGGCAAATCCCCACAGGCTAAATAATTTAAAGGTAATATTGTAGCGTGTAGACCCCAGCGGTCAATTGAAATGGTAGAGTGTAAGCCGCTAGCTGCGCGGAGTCCGCTATCCCTCTCTTTCGCCGCTTTCACGGCCGGCGTCATCAGCGCCGCACGCCCGTCATTGAATTCCTTGCTGCTCATTACTGGACTTCCCGTTGTATATCTAAGCGGCATCTTGCTTCCTTCACAGTCCCGACGCTGCCACCAAACTTCTTCGTGTGTTGACCCCAGCGCTCAGTTGAAATTGTAGAGTGTAAACCGCTAGCGCTGCGCTGAGTCCGCTATGACGGTAGGTTCTTTACTCTGTGATCGGCAGCATGATTCAAATAGTAACGCAACATTCTCTTAAGTATAACTTGGTTTATTCTTCAAAATCTAAAAAGGAAGTTCCCCCAGGCTGTGATTTGAGTGACAGTAGGGTGCCACCCGCGCCGCTACGCCTAATTCCTGAAAATAATTTCCACTAACATTGGTCCGCCTTGCTGTGGTTTGCGCCACCCAGAGAGCCGCTACCGCAATACGCCGCTAAGTTGTCCTTTAATAAATCTTAACACCTAAAGTAGTGAACGTTCTACCTCCCTTCTGCTTCTCCTCCCCAACTGCGCTAAAACACGCCTATATATACACTAGGGCGCAAACCAAAGCGAGGCCGATCAACCGAAGCCGAGCTCTCAGAATGAGGCTAGCCCCGCCGCTCACACAAGAAAGTTAACTCAGGCCTAAAGCTAGGTCGCTACAATATGAAGCACATTCACAGATTTCATAGCCTTTAAGTTTTGCTACCTGCACAAAAGAGTAAAACCCGTTATGGACATAAGTCTTTTTCAGTATACGGAATGATCCGCTGCCTTTTCTACAGACTAAATACTCTTGGTTCAAATTTTCTGTGTAGAAAGTGTCTGTGGATTCGCAACTTAATGAAGTTTTCAGGTTTTCAATTAGGGAGAAATGAGAATTACGATTCGAGTGTGTGAGCGTAAAGGGGGGATGGGTCTCTTTCTTGATTAATTTTCTCGAAAATACAATAGTGGCAGGACAGTTTGCTTTGAAGTCGGGCCATAAGACGTTAACTTTTGTAACCCTGATAGTATCTTCCACGCCAGTTCAGTGCCTTCAATTGGAAGAGTCTATATTACAGTTAAAACTAGAAGTCCTGTCATGAATTGCGCGCTTATCTTGACACAATTTCGCACAGGAATTGCGCGCAATTGCCCTATTGAAAATATAGAAATTACCACAGAGTCTTGCCATTACTCACAGCAACCACAAGCAATGTTTCAGCCAATGGACCTCCGGGTTAAACCCGGAGGTCCATTGGCTGAACCATTGCTTGTGCATAGGCTGCGTGGAGAATTTGATAGCCTTTCCATATGATCTAACGCACCGATACACGCGCTAAATGGCGAGGTGTTTGCGCGCAATTGATGACAGGACTTCTAGTTTTAACTGTACTTGGGGGAAGACCAATCAATATTTTCAACGTGCAGCCTTTTGGCGGCAGGTTGAAAATCTTGAGTGGTCCACCACATGAGCAATTATCTACTTAATGAATTCAGGTTGCCTCACGGCCCAGGGCAGGCAAAGCGTCCGTGGGGGTTCAAAAGGTTAAGATCTCTCCTAGCTGCGGCAGTAAGTTGCGCGATAACTATAAGAGCTTTTGTCGCTTTTCTTGTATTCACTGATCATAGCTCTGTGGGAGAATATTTCAGGAAAACGTTAATTCCACGGAAAACGAGATGAAATTTAATCTTTCGTTTTCGTTATCCTCTTATCTCTGTTTGAAGAAGTTTATATTGCGTTATCACTGCTTTCGTTTTAATGTGTGTATGGGGTGGGATAAAAGGCCGAAAATGGGGTTGCTACTCTGAAGGCACGCCCATAAATATAAATTTTAGAGAAAATGTCCTTTCTTATTATACCTACCACAGGCTTGCAAAACAAAGGAAGTCCTTAACCCGGAAGTATACTCTCTATTTTTGTTCTTTCCCAAGCTAACTGGGAAAGAATGTGGCGCAAACGCACGATGAAAAAATGAGTCACAAAACTTGGCCGAGTTCGACCAGCGCACTCCAGTATGGGACGCGTTTCTCTGTGCCAACACCCCGGCTTCCGGAACCAATGCGCAGACATATAACAGAAGTGCCATTCTACTTGAATCTGCCAATATTAGGTATTGAGCAGCGGGGAGGAAGGATTCTTATCCGAATAAGAATACGGGAGGGCCTCGGGTACACAATTGTGGTAGATATAATAAGAAAGGAAATTTACTATAAAATATATATTTCTTATCAACCTACTCACAATTGTTTACAACAGGCTGAATAGACAATAGGAGGTGGAAATCGATAACAAACCACCACCCCATAACCTAACTGCGCTGGGGCGGTGGAACAGGAGAACAGAGACCAAGGCGTGTTGAGCCAACCCATCACAAACATCGATATAGAAAGATGTGAGATGTGGCGTATGGCCGCTAGTGAGACACAGACAGAAAAGACAGTAATAACACAAAAGTATAGAGATGATCCTGAAAAAATTCGAAATTGCACAATTACAGACAATTGAATTCTGAGAAAAAGACAGGAAAGAAAAGGCCAAAACTGTAACAATGGAAGGGTTGACAGAAACAGTTATGTGCGAGGATGAATGGCAGCCTGAGCAGAAGAAAGAGGTTCCAGAAAAAAGGATCCTCAGACTGTTCCTGCAAATGACGCAGATAAAAAGTGGAGAAAGTAGAAGCGTTTCTCTGGTACCCTGCCTGCAAAACGCCCGATAAGGCGACGGGGTTAGCATAAGCCCGGGAGGTGGGAAGAAATGCGATTGGTTATACAATCGTCCCTCTTCAAGACGCTCTAATAACAAGACAAACCCATGTAGAGATGGACTGAGGAGAGACCTTCTGTCGACCAAGAATCAGGGATAGAAAGAATCGCTTCCTGCCTTTTCTAATAAACAGTGTCCCGTTATGGTAAAAGCGAATGGCACGAATCAGACAGAGTCAAGGGCGACTATCAGCAACCGAAGGAAGAACCCTGATACAGAGAGGATGCGGAGATGTCCCTGGTATTTGATTCTTCACTAAAAAGGAGCAATCAGTGGTAAAAGTAACTGTTGACGGAAGTCCTGAAAAACCGGATCAACCGAGAGGGCGCGAAACTCCCTAAATCTCCTGGCTGAGGCAAAGGCCGTCTTGTATGTGAGAAAACGCATATCCACCTTGGATAAAGTACGAACGCCTCCGCCCCTCACTAGCAAAGCAGTACCCAAGAAAGATTCCATTTGGGGGTTAGCCGAAAAACTCTAGGCCTCTTCAAAGAAAAGTGTCGAATGAGCTTGGAGAGGTACGGTACTGATTCGACAGCTGCAGGTTCGTATCCTGGCTAGAACCTGCGACAGAATCGGAACCGGTGGATGTCGTAGCCGACTAATCCGTTCTAATAGAGTGACAGAGCATCCACGGCGTAACCAGCGGGTCGGAACACGTGAACACAAACGTGTGACCTGATAGTTCCGATGGGTTGGACACATTTCGATGTGGGGACGGCCCCAGAGACTGCAAAGTGAAAGAAAGACTGCTCTGCGAAGCATCCACTCGATTGAAATGACCTTGGCCCGTCGGGACAGGGAGTCGGCTAGGACGTTCAGACGACAGAGAATGTGACGGACCACCACACCTGAGTTTACGACCCGATCAGGCTGCAGATTGGAATCGAGTGTGTGCCGCCCTGGTTCCGAATGTACGCTTCCACTGTCGAAGTGTTGGATAAGAGGAGGGCCTGGCGATTCGAGAGGTGGTAGATCCACTGCCGGAAACTCGAGTAGAGCAAGTTTCTCCTTCTGGTTGATGTGAATAACTGCCTTATCCTGGTCCCAAAGATCGTGGATGAAAGACCTAGAGGGCCCAACTTCGCGCCCCATTCGAGATCACTGGCACCCGCCGTCAAAACACGATCGGAAGTGGGTAAATCTCCCAGCGTAATGCACTGAACGTCCGTCCAGGGGAGAAAGTGACGACAGAGAGATGATGGTAACTAAAGCACCAGATTCAGAGGATTTATATTCGTTCGCCAACAACTTAGCAGAAAGTGTTGGAGAGGTCTGACATGCAGGAATGAGATCCGTCACTGAACCACAGAGACCGAGGAGCCGAAGACTACTCCGAGCTGTCATGGATGGGGAAGGAAAAAGCAGAGGAAAGGATCGACTCTCGGATTCGCAGCCGACGAAGCAGAATGGCGCTTGTTGTGCTTGGTGTGGCCACGGCCTCCAGCAGAAGGTGGATCAAGCTGACGTAGCAGCAACTGATCCTTAGAATGAAGCAGAACGTCACCGCGGACCCTCCCCACGGAATTATGGAACAGACGCGGACCCACAAAGAAGTGGATCAAGAGACGCACGCTGCACCTCAGGAAGGGACCTGCTAATGTCGAGCACAGCATCCCAGCGAACCAGTTCCAGATTGGCCGTGTTAAGGCATGAGTGTGAGTTAGGTACATAAGAGCCTTGGAAAGAACATTCAAGGAAGCCTGTACGTCGTAAAACTTATCTGGAAGCAGATAAGCTGCTTAGGCAGAGACGACGTAACCCGAGAGAGATAGCATGCCCAGCATATCTCTGAATAAGCCCAACATGGGCTCCAAAGTTGCCATAGGAACAACGATAGACCTGGGCTTGGATAGACCGAAGGAGGTGGGGGGGGGGGGGGGGAGGGCGTCCAGATACAAAACCGTCAAAGTCTGGCAGAATGACGGGCTAGCAGAATCGTAAGAACGATAACGCAAAGGTGGAAAATAGGTATCAGCCCTTGTGAAGAACAACGTTTTCATAGCCTTGTTGCTCAACTAAAGAGTCTAAAGTCGCAACAGCTTCGACTACTTGCGCCGACTGGTACGGTCGAATGAGCCCAGAAGCAGGTTGATCCAAAGTCTGGAGGCGCCTGACTGACGAACGTGCCCTGGCTGGAACCTCTGACTGGTCTGAAAGTTGAAGCTCTGGAAGGAACTCAAAGACAAGACAAAACCGAAAGCAGACTGATGGCTCTCGACGTCAGGTGTGTCTGACCCAGATCCTGAGTCGGTAGACACATAGCCCATCTCGGGCATGACACCCGAAGCCTCCCATGGTGTAGGAACACCAACCTGATCGAAAAGCGGCCAGCTTCCACTCCAGGAAGGCGGCACCGCCGAGGGCGCCTAGAATCCGCCGGTCAGACGTGGGAAGGACCAGGCAAAACGGTTTCACGTCAGACCTTTTTCACCAGGGAAAGGTCAAGATCTCGGAGCACCCGACGCCAAATGACCTTTGACAGCCGAAGCATCCGAAGCTAGGTGCTTATAGTGGTATGGAATCCCCAAGGATCGAAAGTGCGGGAACTTGGGAGAGCCGCCGCGAACCTCGGAGGCACAGAAGGTCCACGCTGCACAGATCTGAGCCGCTCCCGCTAAACTGGCTGAGCGGCCAGAAAGCAAAGACGGAAGCACAACAGTGTCCATGGTAGCCTTACCATGAACATCTTGATCCACAGCAAGGTATTCTTGGTCCTACGACCGAGAGACCGAAGCAGAATGCTCGGCTGGCAACCCCTTCCGACTTCGCCGAACTGAAGTCAGGGAAGGTTGAGGCCGATACCCTACGTTCAATGGGAAAGAATCTCCTGCACACCCATTTAGGGACAAGCCTACGCCGGTTGAAACGGAGACTGTAGAAGTTGTCACCGACTGAGACGCAGCTAGAGTGGATACATTAGTTACTGTTGACAATGGCGGAAACGAGAAGGGAGGAATGGAGCTCGGCACCTAAAGAGGATGCAAAACTTGAGTGACAGCCTAAGATTTTGACTGTAGGCGGACATCAGTGCCGGCACCAGGCATCTCTTCGCCAAGAACCTCAACAGCTACCGCGGTATCCACCGCAAGACAAGACAGCGTATCCCCCAAGGAGGGAATAGAACTCTCTCCAGACAGGGTCGGTTCGGGAGGCCTCGAACGACCGCATTTCCCTTTCCCGTGGGTGCGGGAGGAACGCAAACGAGCACGTCCAACACGATTTACCGATGCCCAAAAGATAATTCAGGAACCAGAAAGCCCATAGTGTCGTTCAGCAGAGCACCCATTGCAAATGGAACATGAAGCATGGGAGTCGTCCACTTACTTCGGCAACAAACATTGCTCACACGGCACCGTCCAAGGCATATCTGGTGAGAGCAATATAGGTGGGAAGGTGAGCCCAAGGAAAAGGTAGTAATAAATAATACAATATGACACCCCAGATACTAAAAGGAGACAGGAAATTTTAGCTTGACAAAAGGGGAAGAGAGGACAGAAATTCATCCTTCATAAAAAAAAGAAATGTTGCAACAACAGCCCCCCCCCCCCCCCCATCCTTACACTAGCACTTAACTCGAACAAAGTGTTAACATAAATGATAGACCGAAAGGTGTGATATGCAAAAAACGCGCGCGAAATCGGCACAGAGAATTATATACACGAGAAAAAGGTGAATAATTCGAACGAGAGAAAAGAAAACACAGCCATGTATTTCTAGATGTGAAGCAGCTGCTCACAAACCCAATCACAAAACGCATCTTGAGAAGATGGCGGAAGAAAAACCAATGACACTTCTGTTATACGTCTGCGCGCTGGATCCGGAAGCCGTGGTATTGATGCTGAGAAGAGCGTCCTATACTGAGTGTGCGCCGGTCGCACTCGGCCCAGATGTTTAGCTTATTTTTTCAAGGTGCTTTTGCACAACTTTGTTTCCCAATTAGGATGGGGAAGTACAAAAATAGAGAGTATACTTCCGTGTTAGGTACTTCCACTGTAGAGCAAGCCTGTTGTAAACAATTGTGAGTAGGCTGATAAAAAATTATTCCATGGTCATCTGCAAGAGTGTATAATTTGTATTTATTTCCAAATGAAACAAAATACTCCATTTTGTTTGGTTGAGGGGTACGGTGTAAATTGCAATCCACAAAAGCTTTTTAACCATGGCGAAAAAAAAAAGTGTATGAGTTCCCAAGCCGGTGTAAATTCCCATACACCCAGGAAAACACAAGGATAACTCATAGTATGCAAAGAACTACTTCCGATGCTTGATTTGATAGGAAGTCTTTTCGAGCAATACTGTTCAACTTGGTTCTAAAACTAAAGGTGCATGTAAACTTAATGTTCGCCTTTCAGCGTAGAACTGGAGACATCTGCTACTGTTCAATCAACGCAAAAATAGCGGGAGCACTGTTGCTGCACTAATGACGCTGTGAGGCAGGCCAAGACAAACAATGGGTAAAATCTAACTTATTTTTCATGGAGAGTGGATATAGTTTCCGTGTTTTAAACATTTTAAAATAAATTTTCATCGACGTTAGTTAAAGAGAACGTGCTATGGGTTTAAAAAGTTGTTTTTTACTTATTAGAGGGGTTTAACGTCACTTTCAACAGCCAGAACCACCTTGTGCGGAGATTAAAATACATATAACACAGTTTTTGCGGTGAATGTTGGAATTGTACAGTTTTACAGGTGTTCTGTGTTATTCGACGCTGTCTCCATCTTCGTCCAATTCAATGACACTTTCAACTGTACAATTATTTCGCCATACACCACGACAACTGGGGGATACAGGAAAATGTTATATTTGTTTTTTTGATAATGGGCGACGTCTGTGCAGTCATTAAATTATCAACGTCTCTTGTTTGGATACATGTTCATGTGTTTCCGGGGCACTATTTGAAGAGTTGATAGAGGGCTGTGTCTGTATGTTTTTAAGGTCGACTTGCAATGCTGTCGTAAAGCGTATACTGTGGGGAAAATTAGCTCACTCAAAGCGCTGGTTAACTTTGTACATTTATTCACATTTAGCGGCGGAATAACCAACCGAACTTCTTTCTCAGTCGGTATAGCCAGACTAATGGTAAAAGAAATTAACAACATTATATTCAAAACAGTTACTTATAACAACGGTGGATAAACATAACTCCAAAACAGCAATTAAACCTTTTATAAATACAAGCTTTGCCAAGCGTGTAGCAGTTATCTGAAGGACAAATCAGCGATTATCAGCTTCTGCAACATTCTAATATACTCGACAACAATATAAACACTGAAATTACTGCTTAATCGCCAAAACAATTAGCACCTGGGTATTCATAATAATTTTAGAAAAGCATCTTGGAATTTTGTTCTTTTGAATTTCACTTCAAAACTAGCATATGACAGTACACCCTGCTCAAAAAGTCTTCGGTCCTCCAAAGAGAACGAAAATGAATTAGTGTTCGAATAAGATGAAATAAGCTCGAACTGTCCTTCCTAAAACGAAATTACGAAAGTATTTTTGCATTACGAAATTAATTCGATCCTTAAGGAGAACTTGAGGAACTGACTGATCGTACAATGTTTCAAAACAAAAACAGAGTTTTTTATGGTTTTTTTCTCTCTCAGATTATGGCGTTTCAATTTGAAAATTCAAGCTAAGTTTTCAAGCTGTACCGGTAGCTAGCAATGTGGATCATTCCTCCACGACACACTCGTACTCTTTTGACTTGTTCCATAGCGGCCTTTCTCCTAAAACGGACCAATGTTTTCCTGTAGTTCACATGTGTTTTGATGGTAATCTAACAATTTATCGAGATAGTGTCTGATCCCATTTATATACTCAGTTTTGAGGACCATGTGAGGAATCATTTTGCCTGTTTTTTTGATCGAACTGTTTGTTTTGTCACTGCTCTCGATTGGTTTTTTTTCTCTTAAAATAATTCTGTGAACTGCGTTTTTCGAAACTGTCCTGAGCATTTTGAAAAAGTTTTGAAACATTGTCTAAACGTTCATGTACGTTGCTTTCTGCACAGTTTAATGAAGGCACAGTCTGAGTAGAATTTTCGGTCAAATGCTTTTGACACTGGGTTTGTCTGTCTGCAGTTTTGACAACGGCGTTTACACAGACGTCACTCAATGACAGAAAGTTAGTTTGTGTGATGGTACTCACATTAATATGCTTCTTTACCTCAGCGACGTTAATTTCCACCGTGCGTTCACTTTCTCGATTCCTTGTGCCGTCGCATGTAGCTGATTGTTTTTCCTTTCGTTCCAAGTATATCATTTTGCGTCTGTTGTCTCGTCCCATCTTAGCTCTTGACTTACGTTTGTCTATTCGCTCCTCTGACAATTTATTCCATCTGAACGATACATTCACGGAAGTTTCTTCTTCTTGGATTCTCCAAGACAGTGACAAATTTTCTACTTTTAGACTTCCGATGAGCTGTAAAACATTTTCTGGAATCTTGTCCATTTTTGGGATCGTGACTAAGCTAAAAAGTTAGTCTGCCAGGATCTCTCCACCAAATGTCGTAAAGCGTATACTGTGGGGAAAATTAGCTCACTCAACGCTCTGGTTGACTTTGTACATTTATTCACATTTAGCGGCGGAATAACCAACCGAACTTCTTTCTCAGCTGGTATAGCCAGACTAATGGTAACAAGAAATTAACAACATTATATTCAAAACAATTACTCATAACAACGGTGGATAAACATAACTCCAAAACAGCAATTAAACCTTTTATAAATACAAGGTTTGCCAAGCAGCGTGTAGCAGTTATCTGAAGGACAAATCAGCGATTATCAGCTTATGCAACATTCTAATATACTCGACAACAATACAAACACTGAAATGACTGCTTAATCACCAAAACAATTAGCACCTGGGTATTCATAATGAATTTAGAAAAGCATCTTGGAATTTTGTTCTTTTGAATTTCACTTCAAAACCAGCCTATGACAATGCCATGCCATGTATTGCTTGTTCAAAACTTGTAAAATTTGATTGCATCACACTTACCTCATTTCTCAAATACTTTTGTCTGTTTTAGTGGCTCAAAATAAAATGAAAATCCGCGCTTCATGGATGTACTCGGTAACGTGGTTGTTCTATCCAGGAGAAGTGCATTGTACCAACCACTTTTGTAATACAACCACTTTTGCAATAAAATTTATTACAAAAGTGGTTAACGCGTACCAACCACTTTTGTAATCAAACCACTTTTGTAATAAACTAACCATTATTGTAATAAACTCATTTCGGTGATAAATCACGGACGTCCATTTTATAGTTGGACATTGGGGTGGGGTGAGGGACTAGTTTACCTAAACATGTATGTGTGTCGTTCGATGGAATAACGTGTCCATTCACCAGTTAAAACACGGTAGTGACTGAAGAAAGAACGCAACCACTTTTACAATAAACTTTATTACAAAAGTGGTTATCGCGTACCAACCACTTTTGTAATAAAATCACTTTTGTAATAAACTAACCATTATTGTAATAAACTCATTTCAGTGATAAATCATGGACGTCCATTTTATAGTCGGACATTGGGGTGGAGTGAGGGACTAGTTTACCTAAACATGTTTGTGTGTCGTTCGATGGAATAACGTGTCCATTCACCTATTGAAACTTGCTAGTGACTGAAGAAAATAGGCAAGCACTTTTACAATAAACTTTATTACAAAAGTGGTTATCGCGTACCAACCACTTTTGTAATAAAACCACTTTTGAAATAAACTAACCATTTTTGTAATAAACTCATTTCGGTGATAAATCACGGACGTCCATTTTATAGTCGGACATTGGGGTGGGGTGAGGGACTAGTTTACCTAAACATGTTTGTGTGTCGTTCGATGGAATAACGTGTCCATTCACCAGTTGAAAGGCAGTGACTGAAGAAAGTACGCAACCACTTTTGCAATAAACTTTATTACAAAAGTGGTTATTGCGTACCAACCACTTTTGTAATAAAACCACTTTTGTAATAAACTAACCATTATTGTAATAAACTCATTTCGGTGATAAATCACGGATGTCCATTTTATTGTCGGACATTGTGGTGGGGTGAGGGACGAGTTTACTTAAACATGTTTGTGTGTCGTTCAATGGAATAACGTGTCCATTAACCTGTTGAAACTTGGAAGTGACTGAAGAAAGTAAGCAACCACTTTTGCAATAAACTTTATTGTATAATAGGTTAGGTTTGTCATTCAACGTAACCGATGACGTAATAAATTTATTGCACAGTAGGTTAGGTTTGTCATCCAAAGCAACCGACAATTTAATAAATTTACTGCATAATAGGCTAGATTTGCCATCCAAAGCAACCGATAATGTAATAAATTTACTGCATAATAGGTTAGGTTTGTCCACCAAAGCAACCGATAATGCAATAAATTTACTGCATAATAGGTTGGGTTTGCCATCCAACGCAACCGACAATGTAATAAATGCATTGCATAATTGCACCTTAGGCAACCGATAATGTAACAAATTTATTGCATAATAGGTTAGGTTTGCCATCCAACGCAACCGATAATCTAATAAATTCATTACATAATAGGTTAGGTTTGCCATCTTACGCAACCAATAATGTTATAAATTTATTGCATTTGCAGTTAAGTTTTCCATGCAAGACAACCGCTGATGTATTAAGTTTATTGCATTACAGGTTAGGTTTGCCATCCAACGCAACCGATAATGCAATAAATTTATTGCATAATAGGTTGTATTACATTACCGGTTGTAACACTGCTTATCGAGTGGATTGTGTGGGTAATTAAAAAGCGCGCAGATCACGATACATGGTAAAATAGACTGCTGTATTGTTGGGTCAGAGGGGGTATGTCTACCACAGCATATGTCTGGCGGTGTAATTCATATAACAAAAAAAAAAAAAAAATAAAAAGGAAAAACAAGTTATACAAGTTATCAAAATCTGTTTAATAGGTCACTCGAAAAAGACAGGACGTTTACATCAGTTGGACAAAACTTCAGTGTACAGCTGACTGGCTTTATCGACTAAACATTCCATGTCAGCAGGATTGGCACATAAGGAGCTTTGTGTTGCCAAATGCGGTAATGAAAGCGTTAATAATATTAATCTAAAATGGAATAAACATCTTCATTATATCTGGTCACGGGTTTTGATGCGCTGATCCACTTTGCATTCGGGGGCCAATGTCCCAGGTAAAGCAAGATATTCAATTGGTTGGTAGCACATGGAGGTATCGCGTCAGATTGACCATGAGTGGTCACTGTTACTATTCTGCATTAAGCATAGGTTATTTCTTTTCAAGAACGATGAAAGTTCAGACACGATTATTGCTACGGATAAGTTAACCGTTGCGCAGTCCGTCCATGCGGCACAAGATCAGGGGCATGCGTAACTGGTTTCGTGTTATGTGGAAGGACTAGATCAGAGTAAATAAATTTCTTTTGACTACTATACATTTGCCAACTGTTATATTGCCAACTGAAACACTCATCCTTCCGGTATGGCAATATACAAATCGGCCCGTAGTCAATTGTTACAATGCCAAATTAGGTTCATGAAAGTTCAGACTCAGATGTTTGATAAGATTACATGAGCGACTGCACGTAATTTATTACTCCGTTTCAGAGCGGGCAATCTGGCCAGTGGTGAATCCTTTTCATGGATGCAAAGGGATCAAAGTTGAATCCAGTTTATCACCACCGTCCAAGTTGCGCCATTCTTTCGTGTACCAAAAAGCAAAAGGGCATGTTTTTCTTGTCTTGTGGCACGCGGAGAGACAAGACCAGAGGGATAACGTGCAGTTGAGTTTACTACTGAATTCTCAATATTTGTTATATTTGTTATGTTCATTCAAAAAAAACAAAACAAAAACAAAACGGCGAAAGTTTAGATTCATGTGTCAGAAGTGATATGATGTGAGCCCCTTTTCACGGCTCCAGAGTCAGACCTGCTATCACACCCCTAAGAGCAGCCGTTTAGTACAGCAGTAGACCAGTCAAAGGCGCCCTCTTGTAATTCAGATGGATCTTGAAAGTCACGTCATGTCACGTGACTGCGGGCGCCCATGTTGTGTTGACATGCAACCAATGTACGTGGTTATGTTGTGACGTTATTGCCATAGCGATACGAGGTTCGAATGCGCGTGCACAGCTTGGGTGTTTATGGGGACACGTGTTTTGGTCGTCCATTTTGTGTATAGGGGCGCCATCTTGATTTCTCAAGTGTCACGTGGTTGCCTGGTGACGAAACCTTACCTCTTGGTATAAGATCGCGGGTATGTTTTGAGGGTATGTTTGATTCGAGGGGAGTATGTTCCGGTAGTATAGAATTACACAAATGAACCCGACTTTCGTGTATTTTAGTGGATTTTACTCTGGTAACCATGTTAATGTTGTAGCTGGGACGTGGAAATGTTCCGGAGCCAATGTTTGTACGGAGTGTGTTTTGGGAAAACATGGAATTACCCCAAACAGCCGATATTAAATATAGAATTACCCAAAACAGCTTGACAATGTCTAAAAAAACTATCCATGGATGGAATTTTTTCTGAAAATATCGCGTCTTCAAGACACGATGGACGGCAGCAGCAGGGGCAAAGGGGACCAGGAGCTCTCGGGATGAGGCGGCAGAGGCGGCAGGGAACCAGAGGCTCTTGGGGTATGGGCGGCAAGGGGCAGGGGCGGTCAGGTAGCAGAAACCGGGGGGCTAGGGGCACTAGAAGCGGCGGAGGCTCCTCTTCTTCCATTTTCCCTCTCTGTTTATTGTTTAAAAAGAGTTATCTCCATTGAAAGCAGAAAGTGCCTGTATGTAAAATGATTTTCCCTTAGAATCCATTTAATGAGTCCTAGTTAGTGACTCGGTGGATCCAAAAATATCGAAATGAGGCTATGATGCGTATGATTTTGCACGCATTGAACTCATTTTCATAATCTTCATTTTGAGACATATGATTTTGCGCGCAATGTGCTCATTTTCACAGCATTCATTGTTCCATTCGACGAAAAACGGTATTCAGTGGGTTTATTTATTTATTTATTTATTTATTTATTTATTTATTCATTTATTTATTTATAATTTATTAATTAATATATTTATTTATTTATTTATTGGTGTTTTACGACACTTATATAGTCTGAGTCATTTTGTGTCGGTGACAGTTTTTTGAGTGGAGGAAGCCGATGTACCAGAAGAGAACCACCAAGCAGCGACGAGACCCTATAACCTCTTCAACGTCACATAAGCCAAGACTGCACTACGCACTGTACATCAGTACTACGCACTGCACAACACAGTCAGGATAATTAAGGTTAAGACGCGTGCACACCAGTCCATCTCAGAACACCGTCAGCTTCCCCAGCCGCTCCACATGCGAGCAGTCGAGGTAAAATACTTTGCCCAAGGGCACGAAGTGTTAAACCAAATCAATCACTGAATGGTCACCCCATCAATAGACTAACCGGGTTCAACGGAGCTTAACTTCAGCGATGTTGGTGGCTGATGCACGTCCACCTGTATTGTGATAATTTACTAACACCAGTCAATAGTGTGTAATAAAATTTCTAATTTTCTCGCCTCATTTGGGGTTAACAGTGTGCGGAAGAATTCAACCCGACCTATAAAAAGGGATAACAAGATCGATAGGAACTACGGGGTTTAAGACAAACTGCGCCCGTAGGAGGAATTCGGTCAGACATATCAAAAGCGATAGACGTCAAACCCAGCTTTCCCCATCCATCCGTGTGCAGTAAGATTTTAGCGCCCACCAAATTTGGGAATAGATTTGACGCTACTTTGTACTACCCCCTCTCCAAACAAACACACCGTCCGGCCATTAAATGGACGTCCATGATTCATCACAAAAATAGGTGTACTACAATAATGGTTAGTTTATTACAAAAGTGGTTTTATTACAAAAGTGGTTGGTACGCGATAACCACTTTTGTAATAAAGGTTATTGCAAAAGTGGTTGCGTACTTTCTATAGACCTGCCACGTTTCAACTGGTGAATGAACACTTTATTCAATTGAACGACACACAAACATGTTTAAGTAAACTAGCTCTCAACCCACCTCAATGTCCAACTATAAAATGAACGTTCGTGATTCATCACAAAAATAGGTGTGTTACAATAATGGTTAGTTTAGTACAAAAGTGGTTGGTACACGATAACCACTTTTGTAATAAAGTTTATTGCAAAAGTGGTCACTTCAGTCACTTCCAAGTTTCAACAGGTGAATGGAATGGACTCGTAATTCCATTGAACGACATACAAACATGTTTAGGTAAACTAGTCCCTCACCCCACCCAAATGTCCGACTATAAAATGGACGTCCGTGATTTATCACCGAAATGAGTTTATTACAATAATGGTTAGTTTATTACAAAAGTGGTTTTATTACAAAAGTGGCTGGTACGCGATAACCACATTTGTAATAAAGTTTCTTGTAAAAGTACTTTCGTTCTTTCTTCAGTCACTACCAAGTTTCAATAGGTGAATGGACACGCTGTTCCATTGAACGACACACAAACATGTTTAGATAAACTAGTCCCTCACCCCACCCCAATGTCCGACTATAAAATGGACGTCCGTGATTTATCACCGAAATGAGTTTATTAGAATAATGGTTAATTTATTACAAAAGTGGTTTTATTACAAAAGTGACAAGAATGCGATAACCACTTTTGTAATAAAGTTTATTGTAAAAGTGCTTTCGTACTTTCTTCAGTCACTACCAAGTTTCAATAGGTGAATGGACACGTTATTCCATCGAACGACACACAAACATGTTTAGGTAAACTAGTCCCTCACCCCACCCCAATGTCCAAATATAAAATGGACGTCCGTGATTTATCACCGAAATGAGTTTATTACAGTAATGGTTAGTTTATTACAAAAGTGGTTTTATTGCAAAAGTGGTTGGTACGCGTTAACCACTTTTGTAATAAATTTTATTGCAAAAGTGGTTGTATTACAAAAGTGGTTGGTACAGTGCATTACAAACGAATGTTCGAGGACATTCCAGTGCCGCGAAAGACACTTTACTCAGAATGGGCTCTCTGTGTGCGCAGATATTGGACTTTTATCTGAATATTTTACATTCCCATTCCAGCTACGTTGACTCACATCTGATACTTTTTTTATTTGTTTTGTCTTAGACAGTGGCCGTCTCTTCAGTTTCCGGTACAGCCCTAACAAGATAGCATATTAAATAATATTTGGCAAGCAAATAATCACTTGGCAAGACAGTGATTTCCGAGTTTCAAAACTTCCTGTCAGTCATCATTGTCCACACATGGTATGTGGATCATAGACAAGACAAGATTTTGTGTCTCTATTATCAGTCGGAACTTGAACCATCACACTCGAGACAAGTCAAATTTACACCCCCACCCCTCTCTCCCCAATCGCTCATCTTCGCGACACCAATGACATTATAAGTTATGGGCTTTCAGAGGGTGGATATGGTGTGATATAAGGCGAAGTGAGATCAATATTACCTACTTAAAGCCCCATAACGTATTTATTATGCCAGTCCTTTGAAAGATACACAACCATAAGTGTACCCAGATTCGTAGTACAACTGGAGCAAATAGATTAACAATTCTTTCAAAAAGGTAAGTGGGAACAGTTTCATTCATTATTTGTTGTTGATGGTGATATCAGTGTTTCTATACATGTCGTTTAGTGGTTTATTTATTGTATTTATTTACATTTGTTTATTAAAAATTCTCAAAGACTGGAAGAAACGTATTATAGTTGTACGTTGCTCAACAGGCACACACGCAAAATTATTTGTTGTTCGCTGAAGACGCGAAATTAGGAAAACATCGAAGCGAGTGTTGGATGTCAAAAACAAAATGTCGGAACTGACCGCATATAAGCTCGATGATACACAGTCTCATATACGGTCACTGGATATTGAAGCTGATTGGTCAATAACAATTACTGCCATAATAATATCCCTTGATGGTATTATTCCTTACCAGTCGTGAACCATCAACTGGATGGGTCTATATTCGTTATTTGCGGGAAGACCAATCAATATTTTCAACGAGCAGCCTTGGGGCTGCCCGTTGAAAATCTTGACTGGTCTATCACACAAATTCACATAGGAACTGCCTACTTTATGAATTCGGGTGGTATCACGATCCTGGGTGGGGTTCAAAGGGTTATTCTTATGTCTATCTATGGTGTTTAAAAATTCAACATCAGATCGGACTCTGTTTTCGACAGTGCGTAGTTTTCTTTACAAAAGTGACGTCAAATGCGAATGATGGGGTTATTTACTTCAGAAGTGTGAGGAAAGACATATTGGCGAAACACGAACTCGGATAATATTTGAATTATTTATTTACTTGTTGAGGGGGATTTAACGACACTTTCGACAGCCACGGCCACCTCGTGTCCGACACGGCGGAAGCCGGAGTACCCGGAGTGAACCACCGAACAACGGCGAGCTCCTGCCAGACTCCTCAACCTACTAACTCCACACAAACAGGGTTAGCATTGGTTGATAAATGCATCATTGACGTGCAGTACCCTTAGTACACAGCGCCACCGCACCCCACGTGGGCAATCATAATTATGTGCCTTGTCCAAGGACACAACGCAGCTACCCCTGGCGGGAACCGTGGACCATTCGGTTAGAAGTCTAAATCCGTAACCACTATTTGAATGCTACTATTCAACTTGGGGCGTGTGAATGGTGATCTCCTAACACAATGTCAGCCAGAAATATAGGATCTCTGTTGGGTCGCCATTTCATATGAAATTTCTAAACCGAGTTCACTAAAGCCGATCTCAGCCTCGGCAAGCCTCGGCTCAGATCGATTTTAGTGAACGAGGTTCAGAAATTCAGGTCAAATTGCGAAGAATGTGAAATTCTGTTTATCACATGAAGTGTAATTTAACCTTTTAGTTAACATAACAACCAAAGCTGCCCGGAGCTGTTCACAAAAAATAGCCATCCAAGTTTTTCTTCTTCAAATTTTGCCTGAAAAAAAACATGGCTTATGGTCCCTCAATGGAACGAACTCGTCGAGTTCGTCCCAATGAGGGCTCCAAAGCCATGTTTTCGAGAGAAAATGGAAATATTTAGTTATTCGGGAAATATTCTTTGCAAATGCCGTCTGCTATTTGTATTAGGTAGACAGTCAGTGCAAAAATAAAAGAAGATTAATTCAATTCTACTTCCGAAACCAACTCAGCCACAACGTTACCACGTCGACTTCTGACGTCATTCCGTATAAGACGAGTTGTGATCGATATTTCCCGCAATGAGATAGTTGTTGGTGTTTATAATCATCGGTGCAGTTAATGCTTCAGTATGTTCGTTCCAGGACGCCAGTCAAATTCTCTAAGGAATCCGACACCGTTATGTGAAGTTTGTTTATCCACTCCTCGTGGAGTTTGTTGCCAGTCTACCCTTGATGTGATGTCTCTTTACGAACAAAGATATACTGATTGATATTTGTTCGTGCTCCTGTTATGCATATTCCAGTTAATGAATATTAATTCGCCTTGAAAAACATAGAGGACATCTATGCTATTTTTGTGGTTCGTTTGAACCTGAAAATATTATTTTTCACTCGCGCATACGCATGTGAAAAATAAAACTTTCAGGTCCACACAAATGAGATAATTCCTGGTATTCACTGAAAAAGCATAGATTTACTTTTTTTTATTATATGCTACGTGACATTTTTCAGCGCAATATTTCGTCCAATTCGACTGCAGACACGTACGTTTAAAAACAATAATAAAAATCAGCTGATCGTTCATTCAGTGCGACGCCACAGTGATGCGCCGGTGCATGACATCATTTAGGAAGCTCCTGAGGGATATTTCTCGATGTCCATCAAGTCGATGGACATCGAGAAATATCCTTTCTAGACAATTTGCGATAATTCACAGACTAGCATATATTAAATACTGATATTCGTTCGTACTCCTGTTATACATATTCCAGTTAAAAATATTAATTTGCCTTGAAAAACATCAAGATATCAACAAAATTTTTGGAACTTCGCAGCATTATTAAAGATTCGGTGGAATCAAGTCCCGATTGAGAGACATTTCTCATGTTGATTCAAAGAAAATGAATGTTTATGGTTTGATTCTTCCTGGTCTGGAATGTTTCAGTTGGGCGGAAAGGTTAACCATAGGTTCCAACCAACCAAATTATTCCAGACAAGTGAATCGAAACATTGGGGAAGAACAATTTAAGGGCAAAACTGGTTTAGTTTAAAGCTTTATCTAACGAATCGGTCACATTCGCTCGCATAATATACAAACTGAGCCTCATTTTTCCGCCAATTTATCACACCGACTTGTAATGTTTACGTAGTTGTACTTAGTAACGTTCAGCACTGTGGTCACAAACGCGGACAGACAAAGGACAGTAGCAGCTGGGACCAGGGTTAGAGGACAAACTGCTACTGACCTGGTCCTACTTTTTGTACATAAACATGTTCACTTACATTGAACATTTTTTATAAATTTCTCCCTCTCCCTCTCTCTTTCGAGGGTTTGTTACACATGCAAACGAGTTACACCCTCTCAATTCTTGGACATTAGATCGAACAAACCAACACAAATGCGAATTGGTAGTTCCGACGGGTTTTCAAAGGCACAACATTTCATAATGCGGGTTAAAATCAAAGTATTTTGATCTTTAAACAAATTACCTGCATCGCTCAAAAATACGCATGTATGATGGTGACGTATCTGAAAGGTGTTTTAAAACAGAAAAACCCAAAGGTTAGAGAACAACGCCGTAGTGTTTCGCGTTAATATTTCAAACCTTTATGGTAAAAGATTGCCGCGATTTGTTGACGAAAGAGACCGCTTATAGATGAAATTTTCGTCTCATTTTGAGCAATTTACAGTCGATTTATGTATTCGACGTATTGT
This sequence comes from Pictodentalium vernedei, assembly GCA_031216915.1. Classification (NCBI taxonomy): domain Eukaryota; kingdom Metazoa; phylum Mollusca; class Scaphopoda; order Dentaliida; family Dentaliidae; genus Pictodentalium; species Pictodentalium vernedei. Next base: position 440,432,192 of record CM062291.1, on the reverse strand, counting down.
TACCTTTGTTCTCGAGATGAAGATTTGTGCCATCTGTTGTATTGTGTATAACAAAAGATTGATGATGGGTGTTCGTGTGTGAATCTCCCATAACTTTCAAATCACATTCGTTAATGATCCATGTGCATGTGAACTGTCCATGTTTCGTCGTTATTTCTTGAAGCTGATGCAATAAAATAATATCGGTCCGAATTGTGTACAGTAGACCTATTTGTTTGCTATATCACTACTAACCAGCAGGCAGTACACTTTCAACCTCGGCAAAAGAAAACATGTTTGGATTGTGTCAAGGCTTAACGTTTTGTTATCGGATTCTGGCTAGAAATGGGACGTACTGGAATTTTTAGTTGCGTATCGGTTTCAATATTTATAAGGGAGGAGGGTATACCTGGGGAATTCACATCAGAAGACTACAGAATAGGTTGTTCTTGCATCTTTCTACCAGAGCGTCACAAATGCCACTGCCAATGAGTTCAACACGTGCATTCTTTTGCCAATACAAATCATATATACAGTAATTTTGTCACTTGTTTCAAACACACCTTAAGCTTCAAAGACTTATGTCGGGCTGTGCAATGTCGGGGTATGTTTCATTAACTTGCCATCATTAAGAAGTTCGTGCTGACAAAAGACAAATTATGTGGGCAGTGATTTCTACTCAAGTCTTGGCTGCCTTAACATGCAGCCATGACTTGACTAGAAATCACTGCTAAGCAACTGGACATGTTCAGATTGTATTAGAGTTGGAATATGGAACAATTGCCCATGCTTTTAATGGTTAACAAAAGTAGAAAGAAAAATCAGAACATCAACATCAGTACATCTCTTCAATTGTTTCCCATTCACGTTATGAGTCACCGATCGTGTTCGATGAGTTTTGGTATTAGGATGACGTTTGCGCTTACCTCCCTTACATATCGTAATCCAAAAGGTTGCAGAATCTCGTTGCTGTACCAGTTTCCATTCAGCTTCTCATTCTGCTGAGACATGCATCTGTATGGCAATCCTACGCCATTACTGAGCCACAACGGTATATGCCATGCTCGCCATATTGATATAAGCTACTTTCTTCTTAGCCCTATGGTCTGGTGCATCTATCAGGAAAGTCTAAACGGATTCGTGTCTTATGTGAAAATAGGCGTTAGGCTATTAAGACTGTGACCAGTTTAGAGATCTGTTGTGACCTTTTGTCTGCGGGGGGGGGGGGGCGAACTGTTCTACGTCCTATAGGTCACAGTACGGCTCTCCCATAATTCTGCAACTACCTGTAACTTTGATATGCCTAACTCCTGCACCGCTATCTCTTGAATGTTTTATGTACAGTTAGCCCTTTCAACATGGTTTGCATAAATTTTTGTGTGACGAAACTATTCGTCGAGTAGACGATATAAAGAGCAAAAATTCTAAAGCACGACTTGGTAACAATTTAACGCAATAGCTCGACAGAGCTGTTGGATTAAATTATTACTGAATCGCCTAACAAACCTGGATGGTTTCGCCTATTTCGCCGTTGACAATATTGACTGAAACGATAACTTCCAGGTCGCCAGTGTTAAAAGGATAAAATGGCGTTTGGGAAGAAAGCGAGATATTGGCTGTCACACAAATACAGTCGATTTAATGTTTGAAATTCAAATGATAAAATGAAAAAGACTTCAACAGCAATATGAAAATGCACGTAATAAGGTTTGAAGGGGGAAGGGGTACGTTTTCAGCCCAAGACTGACCATAGATGATTGCACTCTAAAATCAGTTTGGTTACAAAATCAAATCAACTTGGTTGAGCGAATATGAAGTTATTTTGTTGTACACCCTTCAAGTAATCAGGACACAATAATCCACTCGCAGATTATCATTCCACATTTCCCCCAAAGGAAGCCAGGGAAATGTAACAAGCATGCAGTCCGACCAGGACCTATACGCTAAAATCAGGTTGGTTAAAATTCAACCCAAATCAACTAGGCTGTGTGAATTGGAACCCAGTTGGGTTGATTTGGGTTGACGTTTAACCCAACCGCATTTGTGCACACGCAACAACAAAATAAAAGAGTCAGGGGAGAGGTTGCTTGTACTGTGGTGAGTGATTAAAATCATACATGTATAAGCTTTATGTACAAATAGTCAATGAGCCAGTGGGGGCGCCAGGATTTCAATTTGGGGGGTGGGCGGTGGGGTGGAAACTAGGTAAGATATGTGAAGTCCAAGGTCGAGATGCCGAAGGTATGTCCCAACCGCCGCAGGCCTGAGCTAGAGGAGGATAGTGGAGGAGGTAGTTCAGCAATCTGAACGCAGTGGCTACCCCCTAAAAGCTGAACTAGGGAGGACGGTGTTCTCGTTATCGGTAACTCGTTATAACGATTTAGTAATTAACTTTTTTTCTTGTAACGATCTCGCTAACTTGTAATAAAGTACTTGGCTAACTCATTATTACGACTTAGCTAACTCGTTATTTCGAATTAGCTAACTAAATTGTTCCGTTGTTACCGTTCAATAAATCGTTCTTGTGTTTTAGGATACTCGTTTAGCCCAGTAACGCAACCTAAAAGATGAAAATATAATTAAATAACTCGTCATAACGAGTTACTAAATAACTAAGGATATAGATTTGCGTTGGTGGTGATAAGATTGCCATTCATTATGGCATCAATTTTGCTAAGCATACTATGAAAAAAAATTATTAATGGGAGCAATTTGTGTATCTGGAGCCAAAGCTGTTTGTCTTGCAATTAAAAATTTTATTGGTGAAGAATTGTTTAAAGATGTTATTGGAAATTGTTCAATTTCACCAATATTTTCTATACCACTGATGTTTGTGAAACATTATCTGGATCAAAACTACTTCCAAACTGTTCGCAAGATCCATGTAACATCATAATTTTAATCATATATATCAAGTGGTCTTGAATTTCGTTCTTCGGGAACTCTATACGTCTTTCCTCTTTGAGAACATTTTTTGGAATGACTTACTGCTTTTCGTTTTGGTCTTTTTATATCTAAAGCAGATTCACCCACTGATTTCAAAAGATTTTTTCCATGAGTGAATAAAATTTCTTTAGGTGCTTTACGTTTTCCTAAAAGTTCTTTTGCCATCTGTAGACCCATGTTTCAAACCTTCTCTAAAGTTTGAAATGCATTTTTTGCTATGGGTTTTACAAATGGCACAGCTGTTCGCAATGCTGTACGAAAAATAGAACCCAGTCGATACCCATATTGACGTGGTATACCTTGATAAATAGGCACAATTGCTATCAATGTAATTTGTTCTGCTCTCTAAAATGCAACTTTACTACAGTCTCGCCACTGACAAACTGAATAGGTTTACCAGTGCTTCCATTTATATTGATATAAATAAGATTTTGATACTGGTACGTAATGTACATTATCAAATTCTTTATGAATGTGTTGACATTCATTTTGTGATTCAAACGGTATTATTACTCGTAAAATAGGTCCTTCTGTATCACCTAGAAATGTATAATCTGCAATATCCGAATAAATAAAAAGTTGATTGAAATCAATATTTAAACCTAAATTGTATTTGAATGCATCTCTTCCCGGGTTAGGAAAAATGACAGCAACATATTTTACCATCCCAGTTTTTGTAATAAACTTTGTGACATTTCAATACCCACTTTTCCAATACTATTTCCTGCTATTTTTACACGGCCTTGGAGATTTGAATATCCAACATGAATTAATGCATCAAATGTTTTAAATATATCTCCAAGTTTGTCTTGAATTTCTGATTGCATTGCATTTATGACATTACCACCATTTGCATTGGCACCTGATAAAATATTTAATTCAACATCAGCCACACATTTGTGAATCTTATGTTTCACAGATGTTTTTTTTTATACGAGCCAATATTTTGTCATCTGTCACAATGATTTTAAAAACAGATTCTTCATCTGTAATATTTTTGGCCTCCGAAAGTAAAATTACTTCAACTAAACCTATTTCCCATCGTTCTTTATCAAGATGAGTGGGTTTAGCTGACTGTGTTTGAAAACAACATTCTAGAAACATATTCATAGAACTATCAGTCAGAAGTGTTACATAAAACGATTCCATTTTTTTATCTTGCAGTTGTTGCAAATAATTTAAACCTGGACTTGGAAGAATATAGCCTAAAGAACTACGTAATAACACTAGCCACAATTCTTTATCAGGGCTTTGTAAACTCAAATGTGCCCTGGCAGTAACTGTAATACCAAAAATGATAATATTCTGTGTAAAATAAGTTGCTTGATTTTTTTTGCAACACGATTCCCACAAATTTTAAATTGTTGGCTGTGCTGATTTTGTACATCAACACTTATGCTTTCACCAGGTAATGGAGTTTCGTTTGATGACATATTTGTTTTTATACCAAATTAGATTCCGCTATCCAACTATCGAATTTCGTTGGATATCCTTCCCACTGTACTTTAAGTTCATTAATAATTTTTTTACCTACACGTCTTGACCGTCTATTAAAAACTGATTCAAAAAATATCTTTTTTTTCATCTTCTATCCTTTGCATTTCTTGAGGATAAAATGAACCCTGAATTCTTTCTCCACCTAAATCTTCAAGTTTGTAAGTAGGTGGTATTGTACGTTTCACGCGCGTAATTTCAAATAATTCCTTTGTCCAATTTGGTAAATACCCTTTTTCAAATGTACATTTGGTTTTATAAATACGCACTAAATCACCAATTTGAAAATGTATTTTTTCATTTTAAGTTTTTTATCCATACAAATGTTGAGAAACTTCTACTTCATTTTCTATAGATACAGAAGCAAGAGTTCTTTGAACACTCTGATGAAAATTATGATTATAACCGTCGACTAAGTTTTGTAACATATTAATATATTTGAATGTTCGCTTATGTGTGAAATATTTCCAAATATGTGTTTTCAATGTACGTTGAAATCGTTCTACAATACTTGCTTTTGTTTCAGGATTTCCTGTTGTGACAAAATGAATATTTTCTCTCTTCAGAAATTCCGCAACACGTTATTTTTAAATTCAGAACATTTATCAGATTGTAATGCTAATGGTTTATGATCGGGTGTTTTGAAAATAGTTTGAAATGATTTTGTTAATGTCTCTCCAGATTTATTACGATAGGCAATCCCCATGAAAATACACCAATGACACAAACTAAGTAACGAAATTGATTATTGTAAGATTGTAAACTTTGTAAATCTGCTAAATCAATTTGCCATTGATGATCAATATCGCCTACTATAGTTTTACGTCTTGAAAATCATGAAAGTTTTCTCTAAGTAGGTTTATGTAAAGTATATGTTCTTTCTCCAGCAATCAATATTTTACTTGGTCAAGTGTAATAGAATCATCTTTTTGATGTGGTGATTTATATAACAGTTGTACACCACCATAACCAGCAGGATGTTTTGTATTTTAATACAGTTCACTTAATAAATCATGCAATAGGCCTCCCAGTTGTCAGAAATTTACGCCTAGATAATTTACGTTCTATTAATGAATTTGTTGAATCTTCACTCCACTGTTTTTTCTTACTTTTATGCGTTGGAGATATTGATAAAGGGGACTCTAGTCAGCTGCCTTCAGGGGTACTCTGATATTTATTGCTAGCTTTATGAGTGTGTTGTCTATGCATCCACAGTCAACGTTCACGATTTCCTACAAAAATCTTGTGGTATATTTATATCTTTTACCATCCTTTTGGTTTGAAACCTTTTCGATGTCTAAGAACACCTTTAACTAAATCAGTAATGTTTTAACTTTGTATTGCTTCTCCATCATAACTTAATATACCCTGATCATCCCAGCTCATGTTGGATGAATCGATAAAGCAGCTAATAATGACATTGCTTTACGTCTCATAGTAACAGGTACACATTCGATAATTCAATCTCATAAAGATGATGATTTATTTTCTTCTGAATCGGGTATGACCAGTGAAGGTTGTTATACTTTCTTATGTGACGTTTGTAATTTCTGCAAAGTTTCCCCATACTTAAATTCTTTCTCACTTTCTGAATTCTCTAACACTGATGATAAATTATTCTGAAGTTGTGCAGTATTTGCACCTTGTGGGTTAGTTGGTAATCTAGGACACTGAGCTTTTTCATTTTTAAACCGTTGCATATTTTCTAAAAGTTGATAGGGTACAATAGCCATTTTCTTCGTATTTTACTGACTAATTTATTTCTAAGATTTATTGCAAGTCCCACCACTGGAGCAAGTAATCCACGTAATGGTAAAAACCACCTACTGATTTAAAATTTGTTTTTCCTTCTAACAGAAACTGATTTACTAGCAAGTGTTCTTAGTTCTTTACGCTTTGGATACAATTTCTGTTTCTGTCTAGGTGTTAGATATACAATGCATTTTAATAGGGATCTGTGAATCACAAATTTCTTTTCGAATCGAATCTCAAATCGAATCGTGTCTCTGATATCGACTTCGAATCGAATCCCGAATCGAATCTTAAAAGACAAGTTATTTCATCTTGCATCAAACGGAAGTTACGGAACACTGTTATGACCCTTACGCGACTGAGTGAACACCTTAAACACCAATAACTAAATATTCTCTGTAGCACCGTCGCTGAAACAGCTAGGCCTATTATCCATAGTTTTAGTTTTTGAAGGCCTAACTTGTTACTATTCACGTTCTTAAGAACGTGAATAGTAACAAGTTAAGCCTTCAAAAACCAAAACTATGGATAATGTTCTGGGCCAAATTCACACCTTACTTAACAATTAAACATTGTCAATTACTCAAATAAATAGGAATTGAGCCTACATGAATGAATTTTCTAATGACAGTTTTATCCTATTTTTGTTGGAAATGTAACAAATTGAAGTTAGTACGAGAGATTCGAAAAAATCGAATCCTGAGACTGATTCGGGATCGATCTCGAAGCATACGTATGGTATCGATATCGAATCGAATCTCGAGTATTCGCAGGACCCTACATTTTAAAAGATTATTACAACATTCTGACAAACAATTAATTAATTCTTTAGATGCATTTCTTATTATTTCATTTTGAAATGCTGGAGGAGTTTGGCTCAATGCCAATAACATACCACCATATTTTTTCACTAAAAGAATTTTGTTATTTCTTGTTTTGTCTTCCCATCCTTCTTTATCAGTATCTGTGGATGAAATGAACCAAATAAAATGTATTGCTATTTATGTATGTGCGAAGAGTGCAAGTTATTTATTAAAACATTTCGCTCAAAATAAGATCCTATTCCACGAATAGTTCTAGGAGAATCTAAAGCTGTAAAACGTGTCATTGAGGGAATCTTTTCTTTCAGTGGTACACACTCAGTATGTTATATAGAATGCATTGGTTCATGGTTTACATTTTTTACACCACCTTTTGTTATTGACACTACACGTGTTAACTTAAGTGGTGATACTTTTCTTTGTTTTTGAAGATTTTTCACAAGTAATGCTTTTGCTTTTGTAGGCTTGATAGCTGGAGAATTATGAGGTCAAATTTCAAAATTTGAGTACATGAATTTGGGTCCAACCTTTCGTTGCTTTTTTATCACTCTATAACTGGATAATTGATTTGATGTTTTTTAGGTGACTTTCTGTTCTTATATCATTTCTTCTTCTTCTGGAATGCTGATTGAAAGTTTCTAGTTGTTTTATAACCATCTCAAAGAATTTGACTACGAATAATAACACTACCAAAAACCCCACCACCACCTGGTTTTAAAATAATATTTCTCTATATTCATTCTTTGGCAAGGTGAAATTACACCACTGATGGAAAGCTGACAGGAATACTTCATTTGTCCTCTGTCTTCTTCCTTGGAAAATCTACTCTGCCTCTCCCTCTCTGCATCTTCATCTGTTAGCTCTCTTATTTTTGAAAATTCCATGTCGACGAAACAAGCTCGAGTTGACAGTCTTATACTTACTCCAACGACGTGATAGTAAACGTCGTAAAGGATTAGTTTTCAACCCGCCTTATAATCAAGTAATCGTGAGAGTTCTTTGGAGATATTTTGATCCGAATGACAGTTTGTGTTGGGTATAAAAAGCAGTGAACATTTTATGTGCTCATCATTTCTTCTTCCATTAAAAATGAATGTAAAGTTCTCTCTAGATTACGAAGTTTACTGAAAGTGGAGGACCGGGGAAATATCTGATAACGATTAGAAAAAGGGATTGGAAGAAGAACATGAACGAACAGAGAAAGGAAAAATGCGGCGAAGACAGTTATCAGAAAACTGTTTTGGACATATGCGCCGTACCGGTCCTCTGAAGTATACTCGTCGGTGGAGGCAGAAAATTATTGACAAATTGGGACGATGTGCAGGGATAAGAAGTTCTTAGCAGCTCGTGGTTTTGAACTGGATTAGTATTGGGAAAAGAACATCGATCTGTATCCTGATCTGAATTGGCAACCTGAAAGAAAATATAAAAATAGGTTAAATTGAGTGAATTCTATGAGGATTGCTAAAAATCCAAGTATAGGTTATTGAAATTGTTACCCGACATACATTGAGAACACAAGTTAATCTGATTTATCCTAATTCTTCTTATCTGTACACTTCATTTTCAAAGTGTTTGTATCACAAATCGAGTATCTTCAAAAACTGCCTCCGTGGCGGTCCTTGACAGGACTGACATATTCTCAAAAGATATTCTCTGAAAAACACATCACAAGTTGTTTTATAAAACAAAAGTCTCAGAAAGAGTGACACACTTTCATCACCCATTCTGCGAGTGATTGTTTATATTGAATGCTTGTGAATATCCCAAAAACAGTATGGCATAAAATGTTGCAATTACGCCAGAGTGCATCCAGGATTGTTTATGGGGAAAACAGTGTTAAGAGGCGAGGGAACTCTGTCGTAAAATTAATTTTAACAGTGAAATTCCGATAGACGACCCTGGATGTACTCTGGCGTAAAATGTCTATGAGAATTTCACTGTTAAAATTTTACGCCCAATCTCCCGCCCCCTTACTACGAGGGGATGTCAAAAAACTTTGAGCCAAACATAAATAAAACTCGAATATCGGTACAGAATATATTTATTTTTCAACATAGTGCAATTGTAATTCAATACACTTGTTCCACCTGATCTGCCAGTCGTTGATGCCACATCTATAGAAGTCCATATCTTGGTCCTGTAGCCAAGCCTCCACAGCAGCAGTAAGTTCCTCATCATCTTGAAATCTTTGACCACGTAAGTGTTTCTTCAAATTTGGAAACGGATGGCAGTCACTTGGTGACTACCATCCCTTTCCAAATTTGAAGAAACACTTACGTGGTCAAAGTGACTACCACCTCTTTCCAAATCCCCTCGAACTTTCGTTAACATTGAATTTCCGATATAAAACAACAAATCGCCATCAAATTGTCAAGGAATGAAGCCCTGGGTACGACCCGGTGTGTCTTTCATTGAATATTTGCTAAAAACTACTAATTATTGTTGTAGGAAAGCGCCCGTGGGCCACAGTGCCCACGCGTGGTTGTTTTTTTTAATAATTTCTCAGTGGCTGTACTGCAATAACAAACTAAATACAACCTAACAAGAAATTTAAACAAATTGTCCTCAAAGTTTTCACAGCATTTGCCGTCTGAAAAATTGTAATACGCAATTGGTTAAAAGAAAAAAAAACAACAAAAACTGGTAAAACAAAAGATTGAATTAACCACTGACGCTCCAGATGATTACAAAAACCTTTCTTTACAGAATAGCTAAACAATTCCTCCCATAAAGATAAAGCGACAGATACGCCCACTGGACCTGAGGAAATACACTATCAAATTAAAAAAACGCCACACACACTTCAATCACAAGGCAGTACAGTTGAGCAACTTCCAAGAAACTGTGATGAAGTATGAATACTTCTCATGGATGAAAAATCATTAATTGGTTGTACAAAACTGGGATGATGGATGGAACATATGTGCAGGTACAGTACAGTCGCCATGGATTGGTCATAATCCACACGTAGGCAGTTATGTCCACGCATCTGTTTACCACGTAGTACAAATCACCATTAGGAAAAATTTAATTAATGAAGCACCGGGTTGTATCAATTTTTGATGATTATTCCTGTAATTAGTGTTTGGAATTTAATATTATTACGTCCGTGGTAATATTGCCCACACGTGCAAAGTAACCAGTCCACGGCGACTGTACTGTATGGCATGACTAAAAGGAGTAAGTCTTCTACTTTGTTTGGTGATGATTATCAGTTACCGCCAGGATGTGAATCACCTGTCTACAGGTGTAAGGTGAAATCCTCTGCTGCACTTTATGGTGCCATGATCTGGACAAATTTCGATACTGGTTGTCACACTGAAAACTGTCATTACATGCAGATAGAAAAAATGATCAAGTTCAACTAAAAAAAAAACTTTACGTGCAATGCGTGAGTACAAGCTTATAAAAGAACAAGCATCTATAGCTCCAGCAGTTCCAGTAGCGAATTTAAACTATTCATATGGAGAAGAACTACTTTGTAGAATGAGGAAAGATGGCTTTTTTGTTTTTCCTTCTCATGAAGAAGAATGGAATCACAACAAGGATAATCTTTTGGAGTTCAACAAAAATCCACTAATAGCTGTTGTAAAAGCTGTCAACCAAGGTCAACATGCTACTGTTTCATCCACTGAAAAGGCATCAGGTCTTCTGTGTACTCTGTACTTGTGCAGAACGGCCAAAGTTATATTAATAAACAATTTGAATGTTGAAGTTGGCCTGTTTTACCCTCTACCTAACGAATCCGCCCGCGTCTACCCGCGTAATTCGCAAATTCAGCAGTTGAAAGAAATAAATGTTTCAAAATATTTCAACAAAACCATATCATGTGACCCCTCTTTGGAACGAGCTCGATATGATATGGTTTTGTTGTTTTTTTTTTAAAAAATAAAAAAAATGATATAAAATAAAAAGTTTGGATATCGTCTGCGTTGGGTATAGGGTTAATATGGGTCTGTTGGTCGACTTATAGACATCATCTATCCTTCAGGAAAACTACCAACTGATACCCTTCCAGATGCTGTTGTGGTAGACTTTTCAAAATATTCAGATCCTCCATTTATTCCTGCTCATCCAAAAATTGTTCCAATCATTGCAGTTCAAAGAAAAGTCAATTGCAATCGACATATGTACAGAAGAAAGCAAATACCTCTACGTCTGGGATGGGGGACCACAATTCACAGATATCAAGGCATGATCATTGGTGAGGGAGAAAGCAACCGCTGTATCATAATTCATCCGGGCAGTTAAATTTTCGAGGCAAGGAACCCTGATGATCTGTCTGTCGCTCTGTCTAGAGCCAAAACATCTGGTGGGTGTGGAGCTGATCCAGACTTTGCATGGCACCCAAATATGCTCGTCAATGAAGACAGTTGTATCAACCTTTACAACCACAGCAATTGACCAGGAAGTTGCCCACATTGCAGGGCTCAGCAAACGAACAGCTGAAATGTTTTCTGTTTCAAACAACCCACGTGCATTTGATTTTCTCATGCAGAAACTGGACTTATATTCTGCAGAGTCTGCGGAATGACAAGACAGTAATGGTGGTTGGTGACATGACAGTCGCTAAACCACTTTTGAGCTGTCATTCCTACCAAATATATTTTTCATGTCAAACGCAATGAAATATACATGTGTAACAAAATTAAAATTGCCAATAAAAACAATACACTCCAAAACCTGTTTTATCTCTATCAGGTGTCAAAAAGAACCTTCCTGTAATTAACAGTTACGCACTGATAACAAATGGATCCATTGGCTATTCATTTTTCAATCTACTACTCGGACAAGCAAAACTCACTCAAAATCCAAGATGGCTGCAATGGCAGCCATGTTGGATATGTCATAATGTTGGTTATCGGAAAGAACCTGTACCTCTACTCGAGACCAATCAACCACAAAACCCTTTATTTTCAAGTTGTTGGTCGGACAAGCAAAAATTACCAAAATTTCAAGATGGCTGCCGTGGTATGTCGGAATGTTGGTTATTGAAAGGAACGTTCCTAAAGTTAACATTAAAAAACTGGATCCGTTGTCATTAATTTTTCAAGTTATTGCACTGACAAGCAAATATGGCTCTAAATCCAAGATGACTGTCTTAGTGGCCATGTTGAATATGTCAGAATGCTGGGTACTGAAAGGACCCTACCTCCACTCAGACCCACTTAACCACAACATTATGGGATCTGTTGGACAATATAGTTTTCAAGTTATTTCCCAGACAACCAAAACTTTACGGATTCTCCGCCACACACCCCCCCCCCACAAAAAAACAAAACAAAACAAAACTAACCAGCTTTACTGACCTATTCAACTTGGCTGCTGTGGTAGCCATCTTGGATTTTGGGTGATTTTATATGTCACATTTCAGCAGGTACATAAACAAACATAGCTCACAAGTATATACACTTGTATACTTTGTTTTATCCAGGGCATGTTTCTATGGGGGGAAATGCCGTAAAACTCCAGCATTCTGTTACACACAGTGCTAGTCAAAATATGTTGTAGGATAACCGCTATAAATTATGGATGTTTCTCTTCGTACTAGATCAGACCAGAATCGGGCATTATTTACCAGAAAGCTCTCGCTGAGTGCTTCCCTGAAAATGATGTCCGATTCTGATCTTATCATCGCCGAAGCAGCAGTATACTTAGTTTATTGCGGCTATGCTACAACTTATTTTGACCTGCATTGTAATTTCTTTTCTAAGACAATGAGACATTTAATAATTGCCAAAGATTCCAGAGGCCGTGGATTGAACAGGTATTTAAAAGATTATCAGCATTTTGAACCTTTCTGCTGTACCTACAGTTAAAACTAGAAGTCCTGTCACGAATAGTGCGCTTATGTAGGCTTAATTGCGCGTTGGAATTGCGCGCAATTGCCATATCGAATGACACCCAAAGCACGGCAGGTTCTCCTGGTTACTCATAGCAAACACATGCAATGTTTCTGCCAATGGACCTCCGGGTTACCCGGAGGTCCATTGGCTGAAACATTGCTTGTGCACAGGCCATATGTACAGAATTTGATAGCTTTACTTGGGCCATAACGCGCACATTAACGCGCATATCAACGTGCTATTTGTGCGCATTTCATGACAGGACTTCTAGTTTTAACTGTACGTCCATGAGGTCAAGTACAATACCTATCCCCATCAATAGAACACAAAATTGCTGAAATAAAATGGTACAGCTTCGCTCAAATAACTGTGATCATTGCAGCTGGTTTATGTTATTTGACGGAAAAAGCTAAACATTCAGGGGGTGTTCAGGTCTAGTACAGAAAATATTGGAAAACTTGTTTCACAACTAAATCATTTAATTGAAGTTTTAAAATCACAATACATTAAAATTAAAATTACATGCAACCCCCTCCCCACTCCCAGTATCTTTGACTGCATCAATGAGTTACAATATGGAAATTAGAAAATGTTAAAAGCACAGTATTTTGTCACTAGAAGATCTGAAAAAAACCAAGATGACACTGAAAAGAATTTAAAAGTTAACAAAAACATGTTACTTCTGCATGAACAATTATCATCCAATCCAATAAGATGGGACAGGGATTTAATAACAGTTTCCATTAAAAAGACAAGAAAAATAAAAATGGAAGGAAAAAATATTCAAAAACTCCATACAAAGATCACCATGGCGGTGTTCATACCAATGATGTTCTATCACAGAAATGGTTTTATTATATGTCATTCAATGGCCACAGATTTTGAAAACAAACAAACAAATTCATCCATTAGACTTGGAAGATCTTGACGACCTCTCTGACAATAAATGGAACTTCAAGAGATGCTGAGCAATTCTTTTTTTAATTAGCATTTTTAAAATCTTATATTATATTTTTTCCTCACATACGGTACAAGTTCCTTTTTAAAGGGATATTGAAATGGTCTTGGCCCGTCGGTCCGTCACAAACTACGTCCTCCTAACTCTTCCTACAGTTGTCAGTGGATTTGTACAAAACTTGGTCTGAAGTATCAATATCAAATGTAGATAAGCATGTGGTCAGGAATTTTCGATGCGTTGAATTTTGCGAGGGTACGGTACTTGGAAATAGGGAAATTTCCATCACAAAGGCCTGTCCACTTAACGCCCCCAGCATTTTTATTGCATTTTTACGAAACTTGGTGTACAGTATGAGTATGATGTGTACATCTGCATATGGAAAGGAAGTTTCGATTGGAGTATTTTTCTACAGAGTTACAAATTTACCGAAATTGCCGGTTTTCGGGAGAAATCTTCAGTTGCGATCCATATGGTTCCTTCAGTTGAAAGGAACCACATGAGGTATGTAACCTTCTCAAATGAAGTCCATTCTCCACCTCGGTGTATGTTTATCCATCTTTTCATCTGTCCTGATCACATCATATGCTTAGTCCTATCATAACATAAAAGTCGGCGGTTGATATGGATGTCGTTTGACTCTTGTTGATCCAGTGTTATACTGTTTCCAGTTGTCAACCGAAAATCCTCCTTTCATTAATTAAAGTGTATCAACACAAAACTATGCTAGACACAGATTAGTAAGTTTCGTATCTGGCTAAATTATTTTTTGCCATCAAAATTTATTACGGTGTCTATTTGCCAACCCTAGAAATTTAACACATTAATCGGCAATGACATGGCAAGAGTCATGGCAGAATGCTATGCTTTTTGCCATGGCATTACCGATTGCTGTGTCAAATTTTGAAGGCGGCTTTGTCTTGATACAAGTTATGGAAAGGTTTCTATGAACACTCTCCCATAAATTGTAACAAGGCAAATCATAATCTGGATGACATACAGCACGTGGAGAGTGGTTTGTCACTAAATCACCCGTGGAGTGGAATTATCACCCAAAGTATCACTTTCAAGTTCTGTACACATGGACCAAAAAACACAAGCAGTATTTCAGCCAATGGGTCGAAACTTTGCTAGCGCTTGTTATGTTTCGCAACAAATTTACAATTATTGCTTGGGTGGAATCTCCACTTTACAGGTGATTTAGTGAAAATACACTCTCTACGTACTGTAATTTCACTTCTTGTTCCAGGACAACATGAAGCACTTAAGTTGTGGTGCCTGCACTTCCGAGCAAAGCCCAAGCCCACTCTACTAGTACCAGTTAAGATGAAAGGTGGGTGTCATTTTGGATGCACAGAATCACTCATACATTCAAGGGGAAATTACTGTCTTTTTTCATTTTGTCGTTGCATGTAATCAAGTTCTTTGAAATGTTCTGCAAATGAAATTCAGGGGCATTATTATTACACAGATTTTATAATAATGATTCCACTGTATCAAAAATGAGCCTAAACCGTATAATATTATTATTAAATCATGAACAAAATGTTAAACTAACTGTGATTGGTAACATGGCAGTCGCTAACTACATATCCAAAATATAGTAGCAATAAAATTATCGATTACACAATAAATAACATCGACTGCTTTTAGTTTAAAAACTTGATATTTGCAAACCAGCTCCTTTCAAGAAAAATCTGTGTACACGTTCAGTAAACAAGAATGGTACAATACGCGGTGAGTGGACTGTAACTTAATCACTCAGGAAGTGGAGTTATCATCCAAAGTATCACTTTCAAATTGTGTACACAAGGAGGACAAAAAACACAAGCAATGTATCAACCAATTGACCTCCGGGTTTAACCCGGAGGTCCATTGGCTGGTACTTTGCTTGTGGCGTTCATGCGTTGCAACAAATGTGTAATTATTGCTCAGGTGGATTCTCCACTCTACGAGTGATTTCGTTATAATACTCTCTCCACATACTGTATCTTTATTGTTTAGCAAGTTCTCATTTAAAAAGTGGTTGGTGACATGACAGTCGTAAACTACTCATGCCCTGTTTCGTGAAACTCTTTAAAGACAATATAAAACATTACTAGTAGAATAATTTTTTGGATACACTTTAGTTCAAACTCATTTAATGGCAAAAACAACTAGTCAGATACACTCTTAACATTCTGCCTGCCATGATGTACAAAAGAATGAAAGGTAAGAACATTTTCTTTTTCTATGAGAAATGAGAAAAGGTTTCATTTCAGTTCCTCCAAGTAGTTTTATTTTGAGGTTGAAATGCTTTATTTTATGTTGTTTATTATTTCTTTTAACTTGAACACTGGCTTCCTGAAAATCAGTATTTAAAGTGATTTTGTTTACTTGAAAATTCTAAAATCCTACCTTTTAGCACGATTTATTTTCTTTAGCCTTAGGTTTACTTCCAGTATCAGGGGTGCGGTGGCGTTGCGGTAACCGGTTCTCGTCAGATCACGGAAGTTAAGCAACGTCGAGCTCCCGCGTTGTGTCCTTGGTCAAAGCACTTAACCCCGATTGTTCACATGGGGGGGGGGGGGGGGGGGGGGCACGATGACGCGTGTACTAAGGCGTACTGCACGTCGATGGTGCGCATGTCTTCAACCAGTCTATGCTTGCCTATGCTGCAGTGCGGGGTTACGATGTTGGGGAGCTGGCAGCTGCTCGTCGTTGGTCGGTGGTTT